>CM035126.1:22844629-22866544 GCA_020205555.1 Panax stipuleanatus
CCGAAATAACCATTGCAAGGAGGAATCGGCGTTTATCCCTTCTGATAGGTCTCCAAATCTAGGTATTTTATTTTGATGATAACAATTTAGGTAAATAGGTCAAAAGGATAGAATCCTCTCCATAGGATTAAAAATATTAAACTTGATTTTAATTACCTCATTTATTTTGACCAAAAATATTTATTTTCTAAACTTCATTTGAATTTATTTTCTAACCTTGATAAATCTAATATCAAGTGTTAATAAAATAAATTCATATAGTAACATTTCCTAAGGCAAGGAGATTCTTATTTTTTTTTCAAAATAATTTTATAAATCTTTTATGGGCAAAAAGAAAATTTCTAAATATATTATATATATATATATATATATATATATATCCATATATATATGATATATATATATATATGTGTGTGTGTGTGTGTGCATGTGTATATGTGCGGTGTGTGCAAGTGTATATGTGTATAGTGCATGTGAGTGTGTGCCGTGGGAATTTGTGTGTGATGTGTGCTGAGTCGGTGAACCGATCACTTAACACGTGCAAATATACACGGTCTAACAAGTAATATAGTGATAAGTTAAGTATCGAACCCACGAGGAACTACTTCTAAACTAGACCCAGCATCGACTTTATATCTCCTAAGTCAGGTCTGAACAGAATAAATTGAAATATTTGTAATTAAAATAATTACAACTAACTAGCAAAGCAGGGAAATGGATGAAGACAGGTATCTATTGGTCTTCAAGCTAAGATCATAATATCACCCCACACTAATATTTTATCGAACACTTGGTGTGCTATGTTTCCTCAAATATCCTAACTGTCTCTCTATGGTCTAAATGGTCACGATGGATTGTCGACCAAGAACTCACAAGTACTCACACATCTCTTCCAAGGGAAGTATGAGCATATCCTCTCTAATCCACCCAAAACGGAATAGAAATAGAGGAACATCCAAGCTAGAGAATTAACCACTCATTCCTAAGCAAATTATCCCTAACAAAGAATTAAGCAAAGGTTCTTGATAGGTCACCCATGGCATATAGGTATATTCTTATCCTATAGGCAAATCATGCAATCCATACAGACAAATCACAAACACATGCCAACATATAATGGTCCAAATCTATGATTCATTTCCAATCCTCATAGAATACCAAACAATCACTAATTCCTTAGCAAATTTCAAGATAAACATATATATTGAACCAACCCATATGGTGCCAACCAAAGAGATAAAGAAATTCAATTCAAATAGACAAAGGGTTCATTACAATCTTAGAGCCAATAATTAGTTCATAGCTAGTAAACTAATCAAAAGTAGCAACATATACAACATCTAAACAAATTCAAAGGAAAGACTAGAGAAGAATAAACTTTGTCAAAGCCTCTTCAAGCTCCAAGCACTCCCTTCAACTCGCCTTTCAATCCGTTGTTGCTATGCCGCTCTTGAGCTCCAAGAAATCCCTATCTATCCCTATTCTATATGTACAAACTAACTAACCTAAGAAATGAAGAAAGTTAAAGAAATATATACAAGCTTCTTTCTGTTCTAGAGTATTCTCTAGAAAAGAAAGCTAGATTAATGAACAATCTAACTATCCAAAAGAAGAAGAAGAAGAATCTAAGGAGTTAAAACTCCCCCAAAAAATGGCAGCCAAGAGATATATATCAAGATTTTCCAGCTGCTAGGTCATTTCCCAAAATATCTTTAGAATACAGGAGCTAGCGCTGCGGCGCCAGGATTTTGCCAGCACCGACCCTTTTCTACCGTCTTTAAGATGGCGCTGCGGCGCTGGTCTTAGGCTTGTTGGGGCGCTGTGGCATCAAATTTATACTTGGAAGTGGCGCTGCGGCGCCAGGCTTGGAAAAATGGCTTTTAAGACCCTGAAACCTGCAAATGACCTAAAACATATATTAATCAAAATAATAACAAAACATTATAAAAACAATATAAAGTAATAAGAACAAGCATTTTTCTTAAGTATAAAAGAACTGATTAGTGGACAAAAAGCCCACTTATCAAGCCCCCAAACTTAAGCTATTGCTTGTCCTCAAGCAAAAATATAGTAAACATACTATAAAATTAACTACACTACGAATCAGACTAACTACTATGCACCTGTATTGCGGCCTCAAGGATAAGAATAGCAATTTCAAAATGGAAGCAAAGCAATAAATATGGCTTGATCAAATCTCTAGTTTAAACTGCTATTGATCTATATCTGTGTGTGTGAATACCAACTATTCTAACCAGTATGATTCAAGACATAGACAATTGCATAAAGGAAAATGCTTACTCAAAACGCTCAAGTTACGTCAAGAATTCAGAACAAGACACAAATGCAAGAATAGACCGTCCGGCATTAGTATAATAACGGCTAGGCATGACTTGAGCAAAATTTGGCTATCTTAGGCTGAATTACCCATGTAACGAAGTTTCAATTAATGACTCCCAAGCCAGAAGGCTTTAGGGCACTAGGTGTAGAACACCCCTCAAAATCTAATAATTCAAGTAAAGCAAGCCACATAGTCAAACTTAAGCCAAACTAGAATTTTCTTTTTCGTTATATCAATCTTTAATTATAAGCATGATCGTGCACTGTCTAATCACATTAGGCTTTTCAGAGTTACCCATATAACAAGCTTTTGATCAATGACTCCCAAACCAAATGGCTTTAGGACATTAGGTGTAAAACACCCCTAAGGATCTATTAACTCGAGTAACAAAGGTCACGTAATCAAACTTGGTCAACTCAGTTTTATCGATTTATTCTTTTATTATTATTCTTTTTTTTATATGCTATTAGACCATGAATGTGTCCGGACTTCCATAAGGATCTAAATCTTACTACATCGACTCACTTAAGTTCGCAAGAGCAAAAATAAAAAATTTTCGTCTACATTACCAATGAAGTCTAAAATGAAACATAACTAATTATCACAGTTGGTACGTGCTCAAAATTGTAGACAGGATCAACAACAGTATTAACTAAAAAACAATCTAAGACTCATTCATACTTGCTTAACCATTTTGACAAAGCCATAACACGCATATCATTGGCCGCAATCAAAAATTTTACTAAATATAACCCACCAATCATATAAACATTTAAAAATCGGGTTCTAAACTAACATGGATACTATCATGGCACAAAAAGATAGATAAACATCCATTTATACTAATAAAATTATAACATAGATAGAAATAAGCAATAACATTCTATAATGATCCATGTAAATAAAAACTAATAATAATATACATAACTGCAAGTAATATAACTTTGCAGTTCAAAACTACTAATAAAACAGAAATAATAGTGCTAATGGCATCCTAACATAATATCAAAAGCAGATATAGGAAAGCTGATAAAGCTGTTACACCCCCAAACTTGAAATGGACAATGCCCTCATTGGCTGAGTATGGAGAAAGGAGGTGCTGGGTGGCGTCCTCTTCAAGGATCCTCAGCAGGTGGAGATGGTGGTGGAAATGGTGAAAAAACAGAGGGCTCCAAAAAATTATAAAAACTACCAACATACTCGCCTCCATGCAGTATGTACATGCCCTCCACGGTGTTGGCGATCTCAGCCTGATATTGCATCATAATCTCTTTTCTTTGAGCCAGAGCAGCAATGTGCCTCGCCTACCTTTGAGCATGCTCAGTTTGGCTCTGTCGCAGGAGGTTAATAGAAGCAAGAATATCAACCCCTGATCCCTGTGAAGACGACCCCATCCTCGATGCTTAAGAAGTTTCAGCCTCAGTCTTAATCAGTGGTGGAAAAAATGGTCCACAGATAATTAAATCGGGAGGTACAGTAACATCATCCTCTCCCCATTGAACTCCTGCTCGCTGACATAAATTAGTGATCAATGACGGGTGCAAAAGCTCACGAAATGTGTTTGATAAGCTTGCCCGTTCACTTGATTCTTGAATAATAACTCCAATACCAATGTCCAATTCAGTGACAATATCCAGAAGGAGGACAGCTCGCTCTCTTGACACGTCAAGGACATTGCGAGTAGGAAGGAGCTTTGCACACATGAATTGATACCATGCCAGTGCAAAAAGATTCAGTGCCTTCTGTGGGACACTCATCTCTTCACCAGTTAATGCACAAACTTTCCACTCGGTTTCGGGTTTGCAAAGCCTCTCAAGAATAGCAGTCAATTCATAGTCGTGATGTCCCGGTTTGGGGTAGTCAAATCCATCAAAATTCGGCGTCTCGAAATAAGCATTGATGGACTTACTATCATACGCCACTTGCATCCCTCAAACCGTAACCACAGCAGGACCATCTTCGCTCATATTAGCATATAATTCATGCACCAACAGAACAATGGCCGTCTCCGGCTGATTAGTGAAATTCATCCACTTTTGCTCATAAATCATTGCTCGCAAGTCGGCATCTTGAGGATGGTTCGGCTGAAACCCGCACTCTGGCACGAGGTCTCGTGTGCAAAAGTCATGCCTGTATCTATTCCAAGCTTCTTGACTGACAAAACTGGATTCGATAATTCGCCTCTGACGCTTTGAAGTCATTTTCACCATTTCAAGAAAAATCCACCAAATCAAGTAATAGTTTCAAGAAATTTCAATTCAAGATTCTTCTTGAATACCACCAAGTAATCTCTCTAGCAAAACGCAGCAACTTCGTGTCCCTTGCAAATTTCTTTTAGGAATTTTCAAAAACAGCTGACGTGCGCAACTCAACCTTGGCTCAGGCAGCACCTTGTTTGTACTAGCCTTAATCCAGAATTTTCTTCAGTGGAAATTCACAACCCAAGCAGAAGAAGAAGATGGCCCAACAAAAATAGGAAGCAAAACCCAACTCAAAAGCCTTGTGAGAAAGAAATTCCAATATACCTTCAAACTTGAGAACCCTAGGTTAAAGAACCTTTGAATGGAGATCTCTTTTGATGCAAGGGAATAACCACAATCGGAATTTGAGGCCTAAGTTGATGGTTACTTGATATTTGAGGGGTGAAAGTTTTTGCTTTAGAACTCTCTTGAGGGGGCTAGGGCTTTTCTGTCGAGCAAATGAGGGAGAATGGCCTTAAAACTGTCGAGTTTGGCCATTTTAAAAACAAAATCTCGCTACTAGCGCTGCGGCGCTGGCTTTTGTTCCTTGGCTGGCGCTGCGGCGCTGAGTATGCAAGGTTTAGATCCTGAGCTGGAGGTGCGGCGCCTACTTTAGGCCTAACTCTGGCGCCAGGTCTGTAACTTTGAAATTTTTTTGAATTTTCTGCATCAGCAATGACCAATTAGCACATAAAGCTAAAATTTGCATAAAAACATAAGACTAATATACAAACAAACATATATACAGCCTACTATGCTAAAAAAAACCCGAGATTTTACTATAATAGTACTAAATTAGTATGGTATGAAGGAAATACAATATACACAAACATAATTAAAAATGACAAGAATGATACTGGGATGGGGGTGCCTTCCCACCAAGCGCTTGCTTTACAGTCGTTAGCTTGACTATAGTAATTATTCTCAATCCGGCTCATAAGTAAAGAAAACCTTTGCATGCCGCCTCTTTGTCTTTTCTTTGATAATCTTGGCGGACATGGCCCATTTGCGAGCCTCGTACTTCACTTCATCCATTGGTACAAAGAATCGCTCCAAACTTGAATTAATCACTAATTCACCATGTTTGTTGAAGTGAAATCGCTCTTCATACATTATTGAGTTCCTTGGCATTGCCACAGATTTGAGCGTGATTCTAGCCTTTTCATCAATCTTGACCATACACTCTATCATGATCGTTTCAATATCTACCTCAGATATCTCCGATTGCTCCAGAAGCTCATCAACCTCATCATTTTCAATAACAGGAGACTCGTCATCATGTATTTGAATATCCATTCTGAACTGTTCTCCATCCTCCTTGTTGTGATCAGTAACAGGCGGTAGATTGCTTTGCAGTGGATTCATCACAGCTTCGACAAGTTGCCCCATCTGTATCTCGAGAGTTCTCAATGATGCTTCTTGGTTGCTCAATAAGGCTTCTTGGTTTGTCATCCGAATTTCATTCTGCTCTATGAATTTGGTTAGGAGATCTTCTAGCCTTCTCTCATCTTCTTGCTACAAGATCATGGAAAGAACCTCTTCCAACTTAGAAGCATACTCATTCGGCAACAGAGATTGTTACTCAAAGTCTGTTGTGTAGGAGAAATTCGGATCATAGTGCTGCTCTTGACTGTAATCCAAAGAATTTTGATACTTGTGAAAATCAGGATGAAAGTACGTTAATTCATAGTCAGCTTCAGCCTGACAGTAGGTATTCTGAGGAAACAGTTGTGTCGTCCTCTCAAAAGACCATTGACAATTAGAATCCATATCTGACAGTTCTTAAAAACAAAAATAAATTAAATGCAACTATACAATTTCAAATCAAGACGAAATTGATTGAAATCAAGGTTGGACTACAATAGAATAAATAGTTCCCCGGCAACGGCGCCAAAAACTTGCTGAGTCGGCGAACCGATCACTAAACACGTGCAGATATACACGGTCTAACAAGTAATATAGTGATAAGTTAAGTATCGAACCCACGAGGAACTACTTCTAAACTAGACCAAGCATCGACTTTATATCTCCTAAGTCAGGTCTGAACAGAATAAATTAAAATATTTGTAATTAAACTAATTACAACTAACTAGCAAAGTAGGGAAATGGATGAAGACAGGTATCTAATGGTCTTCAAGCTAAGATCATAATATCACCCCACACTAACATTCTGTCGAACACTTGGTGTGCTATGTTTCCTCAAATATCCTAACTGTCTCTCTATGGTCTAAATGGTCACGATGGATTGTCGACCAAGAACTCACAAGTACTCACACACCTCTTTCAAGGGAAGTATGAGCATATCCTCTCTAATCCACCCAAAAGGGAATAGAAATAGAGGAACATCCAAGCTAGGGAATTAACCACTCATTCCTAAGCAAATTATCCCTAGCAAAGAATTAAGCAAAGGTTCTTGATAGGTCACACATAGCATATAGGTATATTCCTATCCTATAGGCAAATCATGTAATCCATACAGACAAATCACAAACACATGCCAACATATAATGGTCTAAATCTATGATTCATTTCCAATCCTCATAGAATACCAAACAATCACTAATTCCTTAGTAAATTGCACAATAAGCATATATATATTGAACCAACCCATATGGTGCCAACCAAAGAGATAAAGAAATTCAATTCAAATAGATAAAGGGTTCATTACAATCTTAGAGCCAATAATTAGTTCATAGCTAGTAAACTAATCAAAAGTAGCAACATATACAACATCTAAACAAATTCAAAGGAAAGACTAGAGAAGAATAAACTTTGTCAAAGCCTCTTCAAGCTCCACGCACTCCCTTCAACTCGCCTTTCAATCCGTTGTTGCTATGCCGCTCTTGAGCTCCAAGAAACCCCTATCTATTCCTATTCTATATGTACAAACTAACTAACCTAAGAAATGAAGAAAGTTAAGGAAATATATACAAGCTTCTTTCTGTTCTAGAGTACTCTCTAGAAAAGAAAACTAGATTAATGAACAATCTAACTATCCAAAAGAAGAAGAAGAAGAATCTAAGAAGTTAAAACTCCCCCAAAAATGGTAGCCAAGAGATATATATCAAAATTTTCCAGCTGCTAGGTTATTTCCCAAAATATCTTCAAAAAATAGGAGATGGCGCTGCGGCGCCAGGATTTTGCCCTTGGTCGGCGCTGTGGCGCTGGCCTTTTTCCACCGTCTTTAAGCTGGCGCTGCGGTGCTGGTCTTAGGCTTGTTGGGGCGCTATGGTGCCACTTATGCAGGGAATGGGAAGCCTTCTGGCACTGCGGCGCTAGATTTATACTTGGAAGTGGCGCTGCGGCGCCAGGCTTGGAAAAATGACTGTTAAGCCCCTAAAACCTGCAAATGACCTAAAAATACCTACAAAACATATATTAATCAATATAATAACAAAACATTATAAAAACAATATAAAGCAATAAGAACAAACATTTTTCTTTAGTATAAAAGAACTGATTATTGGGCAAAAAGCCCACTTATCAATGTGCCTTTGAAATTTGAAGAAGGCTTATGCCTTTGTTAGGTGCTGGCATGTTTGGGCAAGCAAATTGGAAACATTATTTATGGGCTAAACATTGCTACCCATTCCGTGTATTACAAATCAATCCGAACCTTTCAATTTTTCATCATACAATCCGGACCTTCAATTTCAAAAATAATTTACCAAATTATATTTTTGCCCTAAACTCAAAAATTCTATAAATAGGAGGCTTTTTCATTCATTTCAACTTACCAATACACAAATCTGAAAAGCTTACTCTCATTGCCTACATTCTGTCCAATTAAGCTTTCATATTCTCTTCTTCTAATCAGAGTTTTAATTTTATTTTGAAAGAGAAAAATTGGTCAAAGTATTTGAGATAAGTAACTAATTTATTATTGTTCATGTTATCTCATACTTGCTTATATATATAGATATTCAGATATAAACTGCTATACACATTTATATATATCTATATTTCATCTATCAATATCGAGTAAAAAGTCAATACTTAGATACCGATATAATTCGGAAGTAATTTTTTTGAAATTCTCTGAACGGTCTTTAAAATCCTAAGTGGCCTTTTTCTGACATAGATAATTTATATAAATATTGTATAATATTTATATGATTATCAAGTTGTGAATCGAACAATTTAGTCAGTACTTACATACCGATATTCGGAGATATTTCTTAACAAAGAATATTATATGGACAGTCTTTGAAATCCTAAGTGGCCAAGTTATTCACAATGTAGATCAAATATAATATAATATATATAAGTGGGTGAAATAAATTTATTCAAGTATTATTTAAATTGATCAAATTATTATACTTGATAAACTGTCATTAAAAATATATTGCTCATATAATTATTCATAGATTATTGTTGCATTATATGTAAGTTTGTATGGTTATTTAAATTCAAAGTTATATTTGTTTAAAACCATAGAAATACACTTTAAAAGAAAAATCTTTTTCTTAAATCATAGAAACACACTCTTTATTAAAGAAAAAGAAATTTTTTTGTTAAAAGTACCTAAATCTATCTATCTGCTTTCACAGAAGCACACCACATAAAAGTCTTGAACTTTTTATCAAAATACTTAACTTCTATATCTGCTTATATGAGAAGTATCTGTTCTAAATTTTATCTGCTTACTTTAGAAGCAAAAATTTAAACAAAACTTTTTGTAAAAGGGGAAAGGTTGAGTTGGTTTATTTTATACCTGTGAGAAAGACAAAAATTCTTTGACCAAGACCAGAGTCTTAGAGCGGTCAGCTGGGAGTTGAGTCTCTAGTGTACTTGTGGGGTGAGGAAGAGATTGTTGTTTCAAGACCAAGTCATAGAATAGTTCTAAGCTCAAAAAAAAGATTCAACTAAGCTTGAGGAAGGAGCTGGGAGTTCGCTGTCCAAGATAGTTAGTTGTGGATAGTTGTAAGTTTATCTATAAAACTTTGTAAATGTTTCTCTACCTATTGATGGAGTATTTATTTCAGGGACTAATAGGATCTCAAGTCCTGGAGAGGAGCTTAAGACTGGACATAACAACATACCCGAGCTGTATGTTGTGAACCAGATAAATATTTGTGCATTATGTGATTGAATTTTTAATCTGCTTATTAAATTCTTAATACTGTAAGTTAACCTACTAAAAAATTCAAAAAGGCCAAAGATAATTTTTAAACAGTGATAATCTATTCAACCCCCTTCTAGATTATTATTGGACTTTCAATTGGTATCAGAGCAGTGCTCTTTAACTTGTTTGTTAAGTAATTACAGGCATATCTAAGAGTAGATCCATCTATGGCCTACACAAATGCTACTGGTTGCGGAGAAGGACTATCAATGTTCAGACCTCCACTATTTGATGGCACAAACTTTGCCACATAGAAAAATAGATTCAAAATATACGTCAAATCACAAGGAATCAAAATTTGGCTAGCAATAGAACGAGGTGTAAGAATTCCCACAAAAATTGAAGATGAAAAGATTGTCGAAAAAGATGCTGGGGAATTCACCACCGAGGATGAGGAGATTATGAATATCACCTCCAAAGCTGAGCAAGTGCTAACTAGTGCTCTTATAGAAAAAGAATACAAAAGAGTTAGCAACTTCAAGAATGCTAAAGAAATCTGGAAAAAATTGATTGTAACCTATGAAGGAACTAGTCATATCAAAGAAACCAGAAAAGATGCTCTAATCCAAGAGTATGAAAGCTTCAAGCTAGAAGAAGGTGAGAAAATCATTGATATGGAAACTCATTTTTTCAGAATCATTGATGAGCTAGAACAACTGGGAAAAGCTTATACAACAAATGAGAAGAATAGAAGAATTCTCAAAGCCCTTCCATCTGTATAGAAAATGAAAGTTACAGCCATCAAGGAAATACAGGATCTAACTGCTTATCCTCTTGATAGCCTCATTGAAAATCTTCGTGCCCACGAAGTCAACATGCTAGTCGAAAAATCAGGATCAGATACAGATCTCAAAAAGAAAAGAATCGCTTTCAAAGCCTTACTAGTTGATCAAGAAAGCAATGATGAGGAATTGAATGAAGAACTCTTGAGTCTGGATAATAACGAAGTTGCTTTATTATCAAGACAAATCAGGAGAGTAATCCAAAGCAAAGCAAAAAGATATGGCAAAGGCTTTATGAAAACAAATAACAACTTCAACAACTTCCGAAACAAGCAAGCCTTCGAGCCAAAAATACCTAGAGGGAACTTTAAAGCTACCAACAGCAACTTCAGAAATGTTGGATAAAATGAAAACTCAAATACATGTTTTGAATGCAACCATCCAGGACACTTCAAAAAGGACTGCCCAAAACTAGTCAACAACAAAGTTGTAGTAGCTGAAGAAGGCTGGGATCTAAGTGGTGAAAAAAACCTACTGAACCAACAAAGGAAACCGCAAATTTATACTTAATGGCAGACAATTACTCGTCACCAAGAGTTAAGGTAAATTCTGAACATCAATTACCCAGCACTAAATTTATCACATATAATTTGGAAAATATAAATGAAGAACATCATGAATTACAAGAAGCATATAATTACCTATATGAAGATAATGAAATTATTAATGAATACTTCATTAAAATAAAAATATCATTAGAAAAATTAATTAAATCAAATAGAAATCTTGAAATAGAAAATTCAAATTTAATTATTATTAATGAAACCTTAAAAGAAGAAAATAAGAAACTAGAAAACGATTCTTCAGGAAATCTTGCATTAAAAGAAGAACTAGAAAAATTAAGAAAATTAAATAGAAATCTTGAAATAGAAAATTCAACACTTATTATTTCTATTAAAAATCTTGAAATTGAAAATTCAACTCTTGCTGTGACTATAGAAGATTCTCAAACACTAAATCAAGAAATAAGTAATAAGGAAAACTCATCACAGAAATTAAAAAAGCAAAATGAAGAATCAACTTTAATGAATCAAATTAGAATGTTGACTCTAGAACGTGATGACTAAAACTCAACAGTCAACAAATTTACAAAAGGAAAAGAAAATCTTGATGTTATGCTCAGTCAACAAAGATGTAGTTTTAATAAAGAAGGATTAAGATATATCGGAGAATCTAGTAAGACAAAAGATAAAAGACTCTATCATATTAAAAGTAAAGAAAAAGGTCATGCATCTCCCTTTAGTAAATGTTCTTACTGTAACAGAAATGGTCATTCGATTTACTCATGTAATGCCAAGAATGGAAACTACAAAGAAAAAATGATTTGGGTACCAAAAGAAAGTTACACTACACCTATTATCACAAAAAGAGAATTTCTTTCTAATGAAAGATCATCTAGAAGCTCTCGTTAAAATCTTTCAAATAAAAGAGTTAATCATACATATTATAAATCTGCTACCCACAGAACATTTGTGTCTACCAATGATTATTATCCTGTACCAAACTTTATAACGGAAAACATAAATGATCCTTATACAAGATGAAAAACTTACCCAAAGGACCCTTCTCATTAAAGGGTACCAGTTTGTGAATATAATACATGTTGCAGATATGCCTCACAGCTGACTCTAGTAAAAATAAATAGTACTTTGATAGCGGTTGATCAAGACACATGACAGGCGATAAAACAAAACTAAGCAATCTACAAGCTACAGACTGTAATGAGGTAACCTTTGGATATAGCAACAAAGGTAAAGTTATTGGAATTGGAAGTGTGTACAATAAACACATAACAATCTCTAACATTCAATTAGTCACAGGACTCAGGTACAATCTTCTATCCATTAGTCAACTATGTGATAGTGGTTTTAAAATAACTTTCAGTCCTCATAACTGTTCAATATTTGACCAAACTGGGAAATTAATTTTATTATGTCCTATAAGTCAAAATGTGTACACGTGTGATTTAGATTCATACCCACACCTGGACAATGTGTGTCTTGTATCTGCAAATGACGATCCATGGCTTTGGCATCGTAGATTAGGACACATTAACATGAAATTAAATAATAAAATATCTTCTAAAGAACATGTTCAAGGCTTCCAAAACTAAAATTTCTTACAGATCATATCTGTGAAACCTGTGAATTAGGAAAACAAATTTATGCATCTCACAAATCTAAATTCACAGTATCAACCTCTCGACCACTAGAACTCTTGCATATGGATTTAGTAGGATCTATTCCAAAACATAGCACGGGTGGTGCTGTCTATATTTTAGTCTTAGTTGATGATTATTCATGATTCACTTGGATTGATTTTTTAAAATTCAAAAATGAAGCAATAAACTCCTTCTCTGCTTTATGTAAGAAAATTCAGAATCAATAGAGAAGCTCTATTATTTATATTCGGTCTGATCATGGAAGAGAATTTGACAATTTTGATTTAATAATGTTCTGTTATGAGCACGGTATAAGTCATAACTTTTTTGCACCTTACACACATCAATCAAATGGTGTAGTTGAAAGGAAAATCGTACTCTATAAGAAATGGCCAATACTATGCTTAATGAATATCGACTTCCTAAATATTTTTGGGCCGAAGCAATTGCAACATCCTGTTATATTTTGAATCGAGTCTTGGTAAGACCAATGTTGCTCAAAACTCCCTATGAACTTTGTTATAAAAGAACTCCAAAAATAATTTTTTTTCGTATTTTTGGGAGCAAATGTTTTATTCTAAATACTAAACAATATCTAGTAAAATTCGACCCCAAATCTGATGAAGAAATATTTTTGGGATATTCACTAAATAGTAAAGCATATAGAATTTTTAATAAAAGAACTCTTGTCGTGGAAGAATCAATGAATGTAACCTTTGATGAATATAAACCCCCTCCAAAATACAAAGAACTAGCAAAAAATGATACAATCATTGAAGACATTCTCAGAAATATGGAAGAACTAAAAATAGATAATATATCTCCACCTGTCAATATTAATCCTCTTGAAAATCCTAATCCCCAGCTAAATGACTTGCCCAAAGAATCACATGTTATAAGAAATCATCCAATAGAAAATATAATTGGTTATTTCGATAAAGGAATTATTACGAGATCACAAGCACAAAATATGGCCAGTCATATATCTTTTCTGTCCCAAATTGAGCCTAAAAATATAAAAGATGCATTGCTTGATGAAGACTGGATAATAGCTATGCAAGAAGAACTTGAACAGTTCACCAGAAACAAAGTCTGGGAATTAGTTCCAACTCCCGAAGAAACCTCCATTATTGGAACTCGATGGGTTTTTCGTAACAAGTTAGATGAAAATGGAATTGTTATACGCAATAAGGCAAAATTAGTTGCACAAGGGTATAATCAACTTGAAGGAATTGACTATGATGAAACATATGCTCATGTTGCTAGAATTGAGTCTATACGTATGTTATTAGCTTTTGCATGTCATAAAGATTTTAAACTATTTTAAATGGATGTCAAATCTGCTTTTTTGAATGGTTTCATTGAGGAAGAAGTTTATGTTAAACAACCCCCTGGCTTTGAAGACTTTGATCATCCTGAATATGTTTATAAACTGCACAAAGCTTTATACGATCTAAAATAAGCTCCCAGGGCATGGTATGAGAGACTAAGTAAATTCTTGTTAGAAAATGGTTATAAAAGGGGCACAGTAGATACTGCCCTTTTTACAAAATATAAAAATAATGATAATCTTATTTTACAAATATATGTTGATGACATCATTTTTGGATCTACTAACATGACTATGTGTAATGATTTCTCTGAAAGCATGAGTAAGGAATTTAAAATGAGCATGATGGGAGAATTAAATTTCTTCCTAGGACTACAAATCAAGCAAGGAGAAAAATGTATTCATATCTCTCAATCCAAATATTGCAAAGAAATGATTAAGAAATTTGGTCTAGAATCTGTGAAACCTTTTAATACTCCTATGTCAACTACTGACAAACTAACTGCTGATGAAAATGAAAAAGTGTTAATACAAAGAAGTATCGAAGAATAATTGGTAGTCTCCTATACATCACAGCTAGTAGACCTGACATTATGTTCAGTGTCTGCAAATGTGCCAGATTTCAAGCAAACCCTAAAGAATCTCATTTGGTTGCAGTAAAAAGAATATTTCGATACCTTAAAGGAACTACAGACATAGGTCTATGGTATCCTAAAGGTCAACCATTTGACTTTATGTGTTTTTCTGATTCTGACTATGCCGGTCATCATGTTGATCGAAAAATCACAAGTGGTACCTGTCAGTTCTTAGGCGGATGTTTAGTTTCCTGGTTCTCTAAAAAACAAAACTCGGTATCTATCTCAACCACCAAAGCCGAATATATAGCTGCTGCACGTTGTTGTGCACAGATATTGTGGATGAAACAGACCCTTGCCGAGTACTATATAAAATTTAATTGTGTATTAATCTTATGTGATAATACAAGCACTATTAACTTGAGTAAAAATACCGTATTACATACTAGATCAAAACACATTGATGTTAGACACCATTTTTTACGGGATCATGTAAATAATGGTATTAGTAAACTAGAACATATTGACACAGAATTAAATATTGCTGATATATTCACTAAACCATTAAGTTCTGATAGATTTTGTAAATTACGTTTGGATTTAGGAATGTTAGATATTATCTCATAAAATATTAAAATTTTCTCTTATTTTAACTTTTATTTTAATAATATATATATATATATATATATATATATATATATATATATATATCTTATCATTACTAGTATAACATAAATGTAATTTTCTTGATTTATAGTCATATTATTAATATTATTATTTTTATCTCTTTTATCATATTTAAAAAAAAATTATATATTTTAACATATATTTAGTTATATTATTAATATATAATGCTAATTTATATATATATATATTTATAATATATTTGTTCCTTTATATGTCAATATATCCATATACTTATATTATCTATTTAAGTATATATTTTTATATATTAAAATTTTATATATATTAATCTTTCTTATTTATCATTTAATTACACATTATCTAGCAAAAATATATTCTATTACTATTATAAATATTTTATTATAAACATGTATATATACATAATAATTAAAATTATTAATTTATAGATTTTAATATAAATATTTTAGTATTTATTATTATTAATTTATCAAAAATTACATTTTATAGCATATAGTAAATGTTTATATAAAAATCATATTTGATCAAATATGGGCCGCTGATCAATAAACGCATTTAACGGTCAATACAAAGCTCAATCCGTGTCTATCAAATCCAACCAATCAGGAGCCAGCTAACCAAAACACACGGATCACATAAACCAACCGTTCGATCAATAAAAGAAAGCACAAACTCATCTCAGTCGTCCGATTGAAATCAACAGGTTAGCCGAAACGTTTTAAACTCTCGATTTCATCTCAATCGTCGATTAAATCTAAGATCAATCCTCAGCCCTTGGATCAACTTGATTAACTTAAATATAAATACCTAAAATCAAATTTTTAATTCATTTTCTATCTCTCTTATGCTGACGTCTTCTCTTGTCTCTCTCTCTCTCAAACTCTCTTCTCTTCTCAGCTCAAATCGATCAATCTAATGAGTTTTTCTCTAAATTTCCTTCAATAAAATGAATCTTCATTGTCTATGTCATATTTGTACCGATTTATTTTTTCTTTCTTTATGTTTCTTGGTTCGCTTTCTTTCAAATAAATTGTCTCTTTTATTTCGTTATTTTTTTTAAAAAAATATTGGATCTACTACCTTCAAATCGTAGTTATCTTTGTGTTCTTAACCTTTTTTTAAAACCCTAGATCCATATAAATTTTTATTTAAAAAAAAAGGATTTCTTACGGGTTCATATATATCATATATATCATATATATATATATATATATATATCTTTAAAAAATATTTTTTTGTTTTATCAATTTCATATGCTTAACGAGTTTTTTTTTATAGGGTTCGATTTTTGGTTTTAAAAAAATTCTTTTCTGTTTTCTTCTTCTCTTTCTTCAGTTTGTTTTCTATCAAATAAAAATCGAAAACGTATTTATTTGCGAAACCCTAGACTATTTAAAGTTTTCTATTTAAAAAAAAAAGAGGAACTCTCTAGTTCCAAATGAAATGTTCTTACTGGTTCATCTATATATATATATATATCTTTGTTCTTACTTTTTGATATGTTCGAAACATATACAAATATATGTTCAAAATTGATATGGTCTTTCTCGATAACTGATATGTTTGAAACCCTTATTTTTTTAAAAACTGATATATCTATATCTATATATACACACACACACACACACACACATCTTTGTTTTTAATCTCTGCTCATTTTTTATGTACTGATTAGTCTCTAAGTTTTTTTTAGTTCGAAACCCTAAATTTTTCTGTCTGAAATTTTATCAAACCCTAATTTTTTTAAAAATAAAAATTTATGTTAACAGATTTACTTTTCATTTATATATATATTTTTCGAAACCCTAAATTCCAAAAATAATTTAAAAAATTATATATATAGGTATGTTTTTATTTCAGAATATATATATATATATATATACATATATATATATATATATATAAATATATCTGAAATATCATGTATATGTGTGTAATAACTTCTGTGTACCTTATATATATATATATATATATATATATGGTTCCGTTGCCAAGAGTCTGTAAGTCTGAAATTTCTATGTGTATATATAAGCAACTATATGTATCTGTAAGTGTGATTTCTTTTGTATGTATATCCACTTCTTCTGTTGATACATCTTTGCTATATTGTGGAACAACTAAAAACTACTTAACTTGATTACCTTAGTTGTGCTCAAGTAATATCTGTTTCTCTCTCTCTCTCTCTCTCTGATAAACTGTTTGAGTATTAGATGGTGATATCATACCTCTGAAATTGGGTGATAGAGATAATTTTCATGTTTATGTTCTGCATTTTACTGTATTTGACAATCTATACTATCATTGCTATGTTTTGTATTTAAAACTTACTTGTTGAATCTCTATGTTGGTTTACTATCTTCTGATATGGGCTAAGAAGCAATGATAGCATATCTCTTTATTGATCTTGAACCGTACGTGTTCTGTCTATAACCTGCATATTTTTGGAATTTTATGTCTTCTGATGGGACATCTGGTTAAATTTTTTTTTTTTTAAAATGGAACTGACTTAGTCTAATCCATCATTCCTACCCATCTGCTTTTAAAAAAAAGGGAAAACTGACAAATGATTTAAACCCACTACAGTGCTAAGCATGACTTTCCCTCTCACTTCTCACTATGCACAGTCACTACTTGAGAACTGTTTAATTTGACAATCAAGTCATATCATGTTACTTAAACTTATAATTTTAGCAGTATATTTTTTCTATAAAAGGATAGTTTTTCAAAACTAACTGCATCAAACTACTAGTCATATTTTCTGCAGTCTTTGCACTTCTATCTCTTTGCATACACTATTTTTCAAAAACAATGCCTCCAGTCTATTCTTCCAAAAGAAAGAAACTTGCATTGTTTACTGAGTCTTATCCTAATATCTATACTCCTATGCTACTTACACTTACTGCTAAAACTAAATATGAGCATATGAGACATAATTTGACTCCTGAGGTAGGAACTTCTTTCAATAGTTTTCCTAATTTGTTAGAAAACATAACAAATATAGGATGGGATTGTCTCATTTCTTTTAAAAATAGAGAAATATTTCCTAGTTTGATTGCTGAGTTTTATGCTCATATGACATTTGTTCGTGACTCAACTGGTTTCTTAACCTGCATTAAAACCTGCATACAAGGTCAAGACTATGTTATTGATGAAATACTTCTTCTGCATGCACTTAGTCTCAGAAATGATTTCTTAGACTTTCCAAAGATAAATGAATACATTTGTCCTATAGGGATCTCTACTACTGAATGCATCACTTTCAAACATAATCTCTCTGTCACCACTGACCAACTTGTGCCTGCAAATTTATTTAATTATCCATGCAAAGTTCATCTTGACTTCTTCACTGCCAAAAGTCAATTTTTGGGAAAAATTCTTTGAAATAATTTTATGCCAGTCAGAAAAGACAACTTTCTGCATCCATTTGACATAGAACTCATGAAATACATTTTGACTAAATGTATGCCATATAGTCTACCATACTTTCTCCTAACATCTTTTGAGTTCTGCTACTATAACAATTGTATGGGATATGGTCTTTTGTTGACTCACATTTTCATACATCTTGGCATTCCAGTTCATTTTCATAAGGCTCAAATGGTTCACAATAGCAACATTGTGTCACACTTGAACCTTCCCCCTAAGCCTTTGATCATTTTTCAACCAAATGACACTGATTATATTGAGTCTCATTTAATCTGCTGTCACAAATTGATTCTTTGAATAGTATGAATCAACTTTCTTTGAAGAATCAAACTGCCATTATGAATTAGTTAGAAGCTTTGCAGTTAACTGTGCATCATATTCAAGATATGATAAGTGTGTTGATGGAACATCAGAAGGTATCCATTCCTCCTTATAACTTCACTGCCACAACAAGCTCTGCACAGATTGATCACTCTGATCAAACTCCCACTGATCCTCATATTCTAACTCTCGGTTTGAATTTCTCCTATCTTAATTTTGATGAAATCTAACTATTCGGGATAAATGTATCCATATATACTTAACTAACTATTCAGGATAACTGTATAATATACTAACATAACTACTGATACTTAGGATTATCTATCATGTTTGCTTACTATTCTGACTCTGCAGGTAAATGTTTTAACTAACAGTTTATGCAGGTACTTGGTATCTTTTCTTTACCCCTCCATTTTTGTTAATGACAAAGGGGGAGAAAAAAAATCAGATTAAGAGATATACTACTTAGTATATACTATAAGTAGTATATAAGATTAACAGGAATAAGTATGCTGGATATAACTGCTATATAACTATCATAACTGTCTAGATGGGTTGGATGGTTTGCATGCCGGATATAACTGCTATATAACTGCCTGAATGGTTTGGATGGTTGGTTTGCCTGATGTTTTTTCAAAAATTTAAAATTGCCTTTTAAAAACCGATTCATGATCCAAGGGGGAGCGTTATGAATTAAGGGGGAGTTCTAAAAACCAAAATATTTTTACTTATTGTCATCATCAAAAAGGGAGAGATTGATAGGTCTCCAAATTTTGGTATTTTATTTTGATGATAATAATTTAGGTAAATAGGTCAAAAGGGTATAATCATCTCCATAGGATTAAAAATATTAAACATGATTTTAATTACCTCATTTATTTTGACCAAAAATATTTATTTTCTGAATTTCATTTGAATTTATTTTCTAACCTTGATAAATCTAATATCAAGTGTTAATAAAATGAATTCATATAGTAACATTTCCTAATGCAAGGAGATTCCTATTTCTTTTTTCAAAATGATTTTATAAATTTTTATGGGAAAAAAGAAAATTTCTAAATATATTATATATATATATATATATATATATCCGTATATACATATATATATATATATATATATACGTTAAGTATGTATATGATATATATGTGTGTGCATGTGTATATGTGTATAGTGCATGTGAGTTTGTGCCGTGAGAATTTGTGTGTGATGTGCCTTTGAAATTTGAAGAAGGCGTATGCCTTTATTAGGTGCTGGCATGTTTGGGCATGCAAATTGGAAACATTATTTATGGGCTAAACATTGCTACCCAATTCGTGTACTACAAATCAATCTGGACCCTTTAATTTTCCATCATACAATCCGGACCTTCAATTTCAAAAATAATTTACCAAATTACATTTTTGCCCTAAACTCAAAAATCCTATAAATATGAGGCTTTTTCATTCATTTCAACTTACCAATTCATAAATCTGAAAAGCTTACTCTCCTTGCCTACATTCTGTCCAATTAAGCTTTCATACTCTCTTCTTCTAATAAGAGTTCTAATTTTATTTTGGAAGAAAAAAATTGGTCAAAGTATTTGAGATAAGTAATTAATTTATTATTGTTCATGTTATCTCATACTTGCTTATATATATAGATATTCAGATATAAACTGCTATACACATTTATATATATATATATATATATATATATATATATTTCATCTATCAATATCGAGTAAAAAGTCAGTACTTCGATACCGTTATAATTCGGAAGTAATTTCTTTGAAATTCTCCGAACGGTCTTTAAAATCCAAAGTGGCCTTTTACTGATATAGATAATTTATATAAATATTGTATAATATTTATATGATTATCAAGTTGTGAATCGAACAATTTAATCAGTACTTAGATACCGATATTCGGAGATATTTCTTAACAAAGAATATTATCTGGACAGTCTTTGAAATTCTAAATGGCCAAATTATTCACAACATAGATCAAATATAATATAATATATATAAGTGGGTGAAACAAGTTTATTCAAGTATTATTTAAATTGATCAAATTATTATACTTGATAAATTGTCATTAAAATATACTGCTCATATAACTATTCATAGATTATTGTTGCATCATTATATATAAGTTTGTATGGTTATTTAAATTCAAAGTTATATTTGTTTAAAATCATAGAAACACACTCTAAAAGAATTTTTTTTTTCTTAAACCATAGAAACACACTCTTTATTAAAGAAAAAGAAAATATTTGTTAAAAGTACTTAAATCTATCTATCTGCTTTCACAGAAGCACACCACATAAAAGTCTTGAACTTTTATCAGAATACTTAACTTCTATATCTGCTTATCAGAGAAGTATCTGTTTTAAATTTTATCTACTTACTTTAGAAGCAAAAATTTAAACAAAACTTTTTGTAAAAAGGGAAAGGTTGAGTTAGTTTGTGAGAAAGACAAAATTCTTTGACCAAGACTAGAGTCTTAGAGAGGTCAGCTAGGAGTTGGGTCTCTACTGTACTTGTGAGGTGAGAAAAAGATTGTTGTTTCAAGACCAAGTCATAGAATAGTTCTAAGCTCAAAAAGAAGATTCAACTAAGCTTGAGAAAGGAATTGAGAGTTCGCAGTCCAAGATAGTTAGTTGTGGATAGTTGTAAGTTTATCTATAAAACTTTGTAAAGGTTTCTCCGCCTAATGAAGGAGTATTTATTATATAGAGTAATAGGATCTCAAGTCCTAGAGAGGAGCTTGAGACTGGATGTAGCAACATACCCGAGCTGTATGTTGTGAACCAGATAAATATCTGTGCATTATGTGATTGAATTTTTAATCTGCTTATTAAATTCTTAATACTGTAAGTTAACCTACTAAAAAATTCAAAAAGGCCAAAGATAATTTTTAAACAGTTATAATCTATTCAACCCCATTTCTAGATTATTATTGGACTTTCAC
>CM035126.1:23466801-23849301 GCA_020205555.1 Panax stipuleanatus
TCCAATCTAGAATTACATATGACACTACAGTAAAGACATATGTCCTAAACATGATCAATTTGATTGAATAATTAGGATAACATGGTTTTATCATGGATGGAGAGTTGAGTCAAGATTTGATCTTGTAGTCACTCTCGGACTCCTTCTCACAATTGTTGTGAATTTTCACATGAACAAACTAGATATCAGCCTGGCTGACTTGCTTAATATGTTGAAAATGTTGAAAGTTACTTTCCAACCAAGAAAAATCAAGTCTTACTGGTAGGGGCCAAATGATCTTCTGAAAAGAAGAACAATTCAAAGAAGGTATAAGGAAAGGCAAAAACAAAGGATAATAAGAACAAAACGGATACGGATATCAAAGGAGTTTGCTTTCACTGCAATAAGCCTGGACACTGGAAAAAAACTGCAAGAAGAGTCTTGCAGAGGCTAGCCAAAAGAAGCTTAGTGAAGCTTCGGTTACAGATATAGGTTTGTTCATGATTGAAATAAAAAAAATTTGAGTCAAGTTTCTATTTGGGTATTGGATACCGGATGTGGTTCTCATAAATATAGATTTATGAAGAGACTAAGCAGAAGTAGAAAGCTAAACAAGAGATAAGTAATCCTATGTGTGGAAAATAAAGCAAAAGTTGCTTCATTGGCCATAGGAACTTATAGTTTAACATCGCCTATGGGCAAGTCTACTAAGTCAATAATTTGTTATATTCTAGTTCTTGTTAGAAACATTATTTCCATTTTGTTGTTGGATAATAAAATTTTTGGTATTATATTTAGGAACAATTGTTATTCTATTTATAATAATAATATTTTGTATAGAACTGGAAGATTACTTAATAAGATTTTGTATACTTGACTCACATGAAAAATAATTTTGCAAATTGAACAAAGTAGTATAAGAAAAGGAGATGATCATTCAAAGAGTTGAATATTTGTATTTGGTGAAATACAAGTCCGAATAATTTGAAAGGTTCAAAGAAATCAGAGGTGAAATTAATTGGCAAAGTATTAGGATTCTTCGATTGGATCGAGGAAGAAATACGTGTGCAATAAGTTTCTAGATTATCTCAAATGGTTTTCTCATAATGGACGCCTTCCGATACGCAATAATTGATTGATGTATCTTAAAGGAAAATTTGTACCTTGTTGGACATGGTGCGGTCCATAATGATTTTACCGACATTCAAGTATCCTTCTGGGGTAATGCCCTAGAAATGGTTGTATATCTACAAAAAGGTAACCTCAAAATCCGGCCCCAAGACTCCATAAGAGTTATGGATAGGGAGGATTCATAATCTTAAATATGTTAAATAAGGGGTTGTCTAGCTTATGTGAAAAGGTTTCAAAAGGATAAGCTTGGGACAAGATTTGACAAGTGCAGATTTGTGAAACATCCTAAAATAAGTTTAGGGTATAAATGTTCTATAATCCTACTGAGCAAAAGGTGTTTGTTGTGAAACACACTTGCCTTCTTAGATAAAGGTGTTTATCGTTGAAGGGCCTAGTGGGAGGATAATAGATCTTGAAGAAGTTCAAGAACCACAAAGCACTATAAGTCAAAAAGAGGAACCTGTAGATAGACCTATTGTACCACAACCGAATCGTAAATCTGAAATAGTATCGAAGATACCTTGGAGGTATGGATTCGTCATAGATAATGATGATGAGGTACGCATCAGAGAAGATGATGATCCAGTTTCATACGATAAGGATATGAGTTGTAGACACTCAGAGAAATGGCAGATGACTATAAAATCAGAAGTGAATCTTTGAAGCAATGCTCAAGACCATTCAAATTTTACTTGTAATTGTAGTTTATTACTAAATCTGGCAAATGAACGTGTAGACGCCCTTCCTCAAATATAAATTCTTTGAGGAGAATGTATGTATGATACAGTCATATGGATTTGTTTCAATGGTTGAAGCAAATCATGTATATGAGCTACAACAATCTATTTATAGATTTAAACAAGCTTCTCAAAGATGGAACATTCGTTTTTGATGAGACAATCAAAAGAGTTTGATTTTATCAAAGACGAGAATGAACCTGGTGTGTACAAAAGGGTCAGTGGGAGCGCTTTGACATTCCTTGTATTATATGATGATATACTACAGATAAGGAATGACATACCAGTGTTATAATTAGTAAAGATAAAGTTGTCTAAACATTCCTCCAAGAATGATTTGGGTGGCGCATCCTATATTTTGGGGATAAAGATCTATATTGATAGATTTAAAAGAATGATTGGCATGACCCAAGGAACGTATATTCATTCGATGCTAAAGGGGTTTAGCATGGTAAACTCTAAGAGATGTCTCATGTTGATGAGTCATGGAGTGTATCTCTCTTAATAGTCCCCATAGACTCCTAAAAGAGAGATCGCATGAGTAACTATCATGTATGCAATGAAATGTACGAGACTTGATGTTGATCAGTCATATTCTAGAGAAGTTCACTGTGAGACAATGAATAACATCTTAAAGTACTTAACCGACACTAAGGATGTGATCATGATTCATGATGGGTCTAAATTAAAACTAGAGGGCTAAACAAACTCAAGTTATTCAGACTGACCAAGACGACAGCAAATCCACTTTAGGGTAAATCGTTATCCTAGACGGTGATGCAGTGAATTGAAATGGTTCTAAACAGCAAAGAGTAGCTGGTTTAGTGACAAAGACAAAGTATTACAGAACTAGGAACAGTTCCTAAGTCTCATCTTGGATCTAAACATGTGTTGCGGCACTTTCATTTGATTAGAGGAATCACTGAAAGATGGGAAGTCACTATAGAGATAGTGGACTCTCAAGAACAACATTACATATCCATTTACTGAAGCTTATCCAGCAGCAAGACAATCGTCACTTAGAGAAGAAGGGTATGAGATACCATGGCGATTGGCTTTAGTGCAAGTAGAAGATTGAAAGTAGTATGCATACAAGCCAATCATGTTTGATGATAAAGCATATACTTTGTAACATTCTTATTCATTTTTTTATAAAAGAATTGTTTATTTAAAGGCATTAAATTATCTACATGGTGCTGTTTTTATAATATGTGATAAACCCGTAGTTTTAAGCAATGCTTTTAGAATCATGATGATGATCATGCTAATGAGATCTAAATTCTTAGATAGCTTAAAAACTAAAATTGTTCCTAATCGTTGGATTACTAAAATGGGGATTAGTGAATCCAGATAGATTGGTACATACATTGCTTGCTCATTGGATGAGGATGATTGATCTCATGATCATTTGTGTTGAGACACTAAAGCAAGTATGTAGGTGCTTATTGGAAAATAAGTTCATTGAACGTGGCTCGCTAAGGAATACCTAATGGAGTTTTACTTGCCTGTCAATAGGAATTCCTGTAGTGATAGTAGTACAAGTGATCATTAGACCTGAGATCATCATAGTATCTTGTGTATGATGAGTTATCGTTTGACATGTCCCATAAGACCCTTAGGGTATATCAAAGGGTATGCTTGGGTGTAATAAGTTATATATGGAGATAATGAATGATCAATAAAGAATCTACCGCTTCTAATAAAAAAATAGATATGTTCTATGTGATTCGATAAATGACAACCCAGAAATCCTTGACCAAGGTGGAATGAAATTAGAAAGGAGTTTCTAATTTGCATTATTTGGAGTTGTTCATTTTGAAATCGAAATACATATAATTAAATAAAATAAGACTTGACAGTAATTCCATGTCTTATATTTAATTGAAACATTATATGGTGGAAGGATTGAATTGTACGGTAACTATTTACTCAAATATTCTTTTATGATTAATGTTGAAATCTATATTATCTGGAAAGTCGTTGATCGCTAAGGGGGCTTACCCTTATTATAGAATAAATGTTATTTATTTAAATAAATTATTAGTTTAATTTATTTATTTAAATAAGATTAGAATTGTTTTAATTGATTTATTCACAATCGGTATAATATGGAGAATCTAAAGGGTCACACCATAAAAGAAAGAATATTTATTTAAGAAGTAAATGGCATAATCGTAATAATAAGTTAAGTATATTTAATTTAATCTATGGTCATAGAATAAATTAAATAGCTTAATATTTATTAGTTAATATTTTGAAAATATTAAATATAAATTAATAAGAAGAGTCTTATTATTATTATTATTACTATTATTATTAATTTAATTTCTAAAGGAGTTTGGGAATTAATTAATAAGAGTACTCTCATATATTCCTAATGAGATTAGGAGGCTAATTAATTAAAAGAGTTTAATTAATTAATATGAAATCCTAATCCTAAATTGTTTAGGAGGGTTCCCTATATCTATAAATAAGAGGAGTCTTATTATGGATGAAGGATAAACAATACACAATTCCAAGAGTTGGGAGAGTACACCTTTTTTATAGAGATAGAAAAACTAAGGTTTTGCCAAACACCCATCTTCTTGAATACTTGTTCTTCCTTGGTGGATCACCTCTAGAGGCCAAACACTTGGGTGGTTAACATTGATCAAAGGAAGGAATCAAACCCGATGGATTCAAGTTAAACGCGCAAAGGAATTTAAAGTGAACGTGTACCTGTGGAAGCATTGTTCTACAAGAGTATGAATCTAATTCTCCATATCTCTTGTTTAATTAATAATTATGCATAAAGGATGATCCGGGTATATAGTTTGTAAAATTTTAAAACTCTGATTTTTCACGCTTTCGCTATTATATGCAATTTGATTGTATGCTCATGAATATTACAAACCTTACAGATGAATCCCAAATCCCAAACATGATCAACCAGAGACTGCTCTCTAACTTATGATCAAGGAGTCTATTAACGAAGAAGATTTGTAACGCCCCGAAATTCGGTCTATCTTCACGTCTGAATTCCGTGTGTCACGAGTACTTCTCATTCCATACATACATCATTATATCATAAATAATAACGACATATCTCCTCAAATCTCAGGTTCTATTACCTTATAACCTCGTTCATTACAAATAATAATAATTACATTATTCTTACATCTTATAAGTGTGACTTTCATCCGCCACAAAATATACATAACAGTTTATTAAACTAATTTACAGCTTAATCAACTATTCTACATTACAAGTCTTGGCTTGATCTTCACGCTCATTCATATAATGAATGGCACTTTGTCAGGATACCGGTCAGCTTGATCTTTACGGGATCCTTAAAGTCATTCTAACAATGTTCCCTGAAAATATTTTTATTTAAAGCAAGTGTGAGCATTCAATTGCTCAGCAAGTCATAGCAGTCTAATAACAACTAAGCAAGAATCACATATTCTTTTAAAATCTTCAATAACCTAACAAGGGTTATAAAACAGCTCAAATAATAGGAATAAATCTGATTCCTATCATTTTAAAACATTAATCACATTCACTTTGACATACTTTCATTCTTTTACTATTTCATTAACGTTCGGTCTGGCTAAAATCATTAGCACATATTTAACAATAACGGTTCATAAATAAACAGAACTTCTTCATGTTGAACAATTCAATCACAAAACAGTTCATTTCACAGAAACACCGAAGTGTTAAAATTGTGGCACAAGGCCTCATACATTCTACCACCTTGTACAAACATAACACATTTGCACATAGGCAAAACTTCTCAAGTTCAACATCTGAGAAAATTTAAGAAACTAACATTCATATTAAAAATGAATGAAATTAGGAAACTTGCCTTATGCACAGCTACAACTTATAGTTTACACTAAACTACTTATCACAATCTCTATATATCACATAAGGAATAGCACATACCAATTAGTCATATATTTGACTTACGCATTGGTTTAAACTTAACTTTACTTCTTATGGTTCGCATCTTATAACCTATGCTCACGTAACCATTCTACGGCGTTACGACATTCGTAGATGTCTTAAGTCTTACAACTATCGTTTACAATGGTTCTTCATAACCATTTCCTTCCCTCTAGCTTAACTTGTCCGAAGCATTACAACTATAATGTTCGTTAAGTCAATTATAGTTTCTTATGGCTTTCTGACAAATAAATGTCATACATTAGGATTATTCATTATCGTCTAAATCATACAATCTTGTGTATGCCAAGAACAACATTTAATGTTAAGACTATACGTTCATAGCCTTTAAGCATTTTACAGTACTTCATTTCATCTCTTACAATGTCCGGTTTGTTTGACTTGAAACATTATTCAAGTTATTATCATTAACTCAGATTCTTCACCGTTCACACCGTATTTATTAATCTTCATTACCTCACGGTCAAACCATACACGGTGTGTAGGTTGAGCACGTTTATTCTACACGTACACTCGAGACCTTTACGTAGGTTTAAGTGTTTTCCGTTTATGTTTCTTTCTAACATTCGTTATCCGATTCAATTCGGACCATTTATTAATCTCATTACCGTTCGTTACAGTTTACTTGATAATTTCATATCTTACTTGCTACATTCATCAACGTCTAAGTCATACAACCAATGTATGCTTAGAACGTTCGTTTGACGCGAATACGATTCACGATTATCGCTTATGTACTGTGCGTTCACATTACTCGTCTTTTAAACTTCCATTCAATCCTTACTTAAGATTTTAATCACTCATTCTAGTGATCCATTTCAAGAACATTACGTTCATCACTATTTCTTAGTGTTTAAGCCATACGGTTCGTGGTATGCTAAGACCGATCGTCCATCGCAATAACTTTACGTTTACAACGTTTATACGCTTTACACTTAGCTTTCGTTACGACCTTATAACATCGAAATGTTATAAGTCTCTATCTTAATTCAACGTCTGAATAATTACAACCGTTGTAATCCCGAGCGTTCGTTTAACCCGAATACGGTTCTCGGATATCGGTTACGTATTTTGCGTTCGTCGTTCTAAACTTACGTTCAATCTTTCCGTTCGACCTTTACTAAAGGTTTAAATCACTTGTTTAAGTGTTAAATTACGTGAACTATGTGTTCATAATCATTTCATACACATTTCCCAAGAAATGAGCAATTAAAAACTCGTTCTTGGCTTTGCCCTGCACTGACGCTACGGCGCCGGTTCCTTTGTTAATAGCCGCGCTATAGCGTAACTCTGTAGTGGTTGGCTCCCGTCCCCTTTGCTGGGCAGCGCTGCGGCGCCTCCCCTGTTCCTTTGAAATTTTTTTAAAATTTTCCTAAGTGTTCTTCCACGTACGGATCGTATATTTTGCAATCTCGTAACTTATTCGTTATAAATCGGAACGAGGTCGTTCCAAAGCCATTTTCTTACTTCCAATACGTACTTCAATTTCCCTAGGACATAATTTTATTCTAAATCCGTTAACGAGCATTAATCTAAGCCCGAAAGTCCTCTCTCGCGTAGTTTTTCAACTTAGCGTTAAATTTTCGTTCGTCCGTAATTCGTTCCTCTGAACTCGAAATTCGTTCGTTCTTGAGCCTACGACTCACGTTTTCAATGTTTTATAACATTGTTATGAAACCTTACTAATTAGGTTTCATTAACTTACTTTCTATATTTCGTTCGTCTTTTACGAAATTTACGTCATAACTTCGTTATTAGGCTAATTTCGATCCGTTCTTCATAAACGTTTCTCTAAATCCTAACCAAGCAATAAGTAACTAACTTATACGCGATGGTTTTAAACTTGTCCATCAACAACAAGCTCTAATTAGATGATTTTAAATTTTTCCACCAACAACTTGTTCTTCGTTCATTCTTCGCGTTCTTCGTTCGTTCTTCGTTTTTAATCGATATTTTGATTACGATTTTATGTTTTCTTGGAATTTGGTGTTATAACTCACCAATCCTTACTTATTTCACCGAATCGTTAATATTATTCGTTCGAATCGTTCAAATTCATCAAGAATTTCATATTTCCTTAAGGAAGCTTTTAAGAGAAATTTATAAACTAAATTTCAACTCTTACTTCTTTATTTCCATATGATTAAACCATATGGAAATCGTTCTTAACATCTTTTACTTCCATTTTCATTAAGCTATGTATTTATATATATGAAACTTAAAAAAAAATTGGATTAAGGTTATGTTTTAATACCTTTCTTCTTTAATCTCCTTCCTCATGGACAAAGCTTGCACGCGAGCTAGCTTTTCCTCTTCCTTTACTTCTTCTTCTCCATCCGACTTCTCTCTCTCTCACTCTCTCTCTCTCTCAAGTGTTGGTTAAAATTTTCTGACCAAACAAATGAGCTAAGGCTCTCCTTTTATAAGCTTTTCAAGGCTAGGGGCGTTTTACTCATTTGGCCAAATGGCTTTACTATTCACACCTGCTTACTATTCACGAAGCGTCTCCCGAAAGCTTCGTTATTTCGTCTTTCGGGATTCTTCCGACAATTCAAAAAACTACGTTTCTCAGAATCCAAATATTTTTGGATATTTCGTCTTTCCTCTACAGATTAACCTTTACGCGTTCTTCGAAACTTTGAAAAACTAAAAAATACTTTTTGATGAATAATGTTTTCCGTCACGTTTTTCTAAAGCATAGTTAAACGAATGAAAAGTACATAACAGTACTTTTCACCATTTTAGCTCTGCACGTTTTTTGAGAAAAACTTTTATCGGCTAACATAACTTTTCACGGCATATTACCGTCAAATCTTTCGATAAAATGTCATTTCGACATCCCGATATCTCAAAAAGGCTTAGGTTATTCATCGAGTGAATAGTGTTTATTTAGTCTTTTTCTCAAAAATATTTTTATTCCCGAAAATTTTTCGTTTTCGTCTTAAAAATTCTTACTCGTTCAGTCTAGCTCATAGCCAGAATCCTCCCATTTTATAATCATCCTAGGTTATAGAACGACTAATAAACACATAACACATAATATAATTAATAAAAATTCATTTTATTAATTAATAATTCTTTAAACTAAATTTCTGGACAATCCGATTTTTCGGGTTGTCACAAGATCTATTCCACAAGATCTCTCTCTGTGCACTACGTTTAGTTATCTGTCTCAATCTCTCATTCTCATCTTCAAGGTTGGAGAGATAGGAAGCCCTTCGTAGAGTTGTTTCCAGTTCTACTTGAACTTTCTCTTTCTCCTCTCGAAGAAGAGAATAATCCTTTGATAGAACCCTGAACCATTTTATATATTGATGCAAATCAGAGGTAATATCATGTAATGCAGTTCTTAAATCATTAATATCAACATCAAGAGAGTTGAAGTCAAATACCTCACTGATGTCAATTTCTTGACGATCAGTGATGTTGTTGTTGTCTGCTTCTATGGCCATTAAGCACAGATTGGCCACATAAGGTCCTTCATCTCCACTTGACTTAGAGCTCGAGTCATTCTCCAAATCACTCCACGATCCTTCAGCTATAAGACCTTTATCTTTCTTTTGGAACTTCTTCTAACCTTTGAACTCTTTATTTGGAGTTGACTTCTTTTTGTCCTTCTTCAGCTCTTCTCGCAGGGGCTTGGTGCACTCTGCAATATAATGACCTGGCTTCTTGCAGTTATAGCACAAGTCTTTAACATGATCTCAGCTGATGTTGTTATTGTTGGAGTACCTTTTACGCCTGCTATTTCTGCCTTTTCGTATAAACTTTCTCAATCTTCTGGCCAGTAACGCAATATCTTTATCATCATCATCAGTATATGCTTCGACTGGGGTTTGGAGGTTGCTTCTAACACTTTGAGCGCAACTCTTCTTTCTTTCTTCTTGGCTTCTGAGATAGTCTCTGCCCGCTGATTTAGCTCCAACTCGTAGGTAAGAGATTACTATAAAGCTTTTGTACTATCATCTCGCGCAAATTCTTTGACTCTCGGATAGAAGTGGTTTTGGCATCCCACTTGCTAGGTAAGGCCCTCATAAATTTGATGTTGAGGTCCTTGTTTGGGTAGACCTTCCCAAACACTCTTAAAGAGTTGAGCAACACATTAAATCTCTCATATGTAGCAGTTATTTTCTCCTCTGGCATGTGAGAGAACATTACATACTGCTGAGTCAGCATGGACTGTTTATTTTCCCTGACCTCTTTTGTACCTTCATGCATAAACAACAAGGCGTCCCATACTTCCTTAGTTGTTTTGCAGTTTACGACATTTTCAAACAACTCATCTTTTAGAGCCATGAACAGGATGTTCTTGGCCCTCTTATCCAATTACACTAACTTCTTTTCCATGTTCGTCCACTTTGCTCTCTACTTGGCCGCCACCATGTTTGGAGCAAACTTTGTTGGTACGTAAGGCCCACTAATTACTGCATTGAATAAATCTTCATTGATAACATCAATGTACGCCTGTATACGAACCTTCCAATTAGCAAACTTATCTTTATTGCAAAGGGGTGGCTTGCTTCCACCACCAAGCTCAGAACTGGTTTTATTTTGTGTCATTGATCTACTCAAGCGATTTAAGCTTAGATTCTGAGAACCCGCTCTGATACCACTAGTTATTTCCCAAAAGCACTTAGAGATCTAAAAGGGGGTTGAATAGATCCTTTTTACAACTTTTATTTTTAAAGGGAGTATTGCCTGATTATAAATTAAGCAAGTTAATTTAATTTTGCACATCGGAATATTAGTTTGAAAAACCCTTTCAAAGAATTAAATAAAATCTCAACTCTAAATTTATTTCACTTGTGGAATTAAGTCACAAACAGATAAAAGATAAATGCATAAATATAAGTGTTGGAAAGTAAATGAGACAGAGATTTTTTAAGTGGTTCGGAGTATAAAAATCTCCTAATCCACTCTTCTACTCCACAAATAGGAAATCCGCTAAGGATGCAGGGCGATCACTAAGATCTATTACAATAATGAAACACTAAGATTCCTTCAAGTCACTCAGACTTGGCAGATGCCACTAAGACCAGTTCACTCAGAACTCTTCAAGTCACTAAGACTTGGAATAACAGGTCACTAAGACCAATGAATCAAGAAGAGATTATGTGATTTTCTGAGGTGCTACTAAGTGGCGTTATGCACAGCTTTTGAAGACTTATTAGCAGAACAAGATATTCTTGTATTTTCGTAGAGTAGAGCTTTTTAAAGACTTGAGCAGCGATTCAACTTGATAGTTCTTGTTCCATTTTTTGTTGGATTTAAATCAGCTTCCTTTTATGGACGTCCTTGATATCTTCCCATTGAAAAGTTGTCGTTACTTCATTAAATTCTCCGATCCTAGAAGATTACTGGTGCATGTTAACTTTCAGGGTGAATATGCCAGCTTACTTTCGCATCTTATATGTCGCATCAGTCTGCAGCAGAGATAATCACGTGGGTGGCTGTCACATCACTGAACTAGCTGTTAGACACACGTTGGTTTGATTTTCTTTTTTATCCTTAAGGTAATCAACAACTTTATTTGGGATCTGCAATCTAAGAGCCTGGACGCTGTCAGACCCCTTGTCAGAACTGAAGTACTCTATGATTTTCATTATCGTAGAGTTTCATGGTGATCGTAGAGTGACTGTTTGAACTGACTCTACGATCTGCTCTACGATTTTGAATACGCTCTACGATCTTTGTCTTGCCGATCTTCACTAAGCTTTACGATCCTTTAGCAGCAATTCTTTTGCAGACTCTACGATCTTGATTTAGCTTTACAATTTTATGGTAGACTCTGCGATTTTAAATTGAATGCTCTATGATAGCTTGGCTAACTTTGCGATCTTCAATAAGCTTTACGATTACTCAGAGCAGCTTTACGATCGTTTAATCAACTATACTGTGACGCCCCCCAAAATAGGTTCAATACACAACCCACCTATTCTGAGTCGCCATAAATACACTAAACAAAATCCAAATACAAATCTTCTTTTTTACAACTATTACCATATCGTATATAGTATGACATGATTCGTACCCAAATTATTATAATATCGTATCAAATAAAGCAACATTTATTTTAAGTCTTCAAAGGAACTAGAGAAGATTTCTGCTCTCATTATTCTAATGGGGTGCATTTTTGACGCTTTCAAAGTCGGGTTCACATCACCCTATTTGATTCACCAAAATCAACTGTTAAATGTCGTATAAGGTACGACCCACACATTTTAAAGTTCTCAATACAATTATTATGCCACGTTGTTCTATAACTTGATGAGGACCGTGACTAATTTGAAACACCACTTTCTACCCAGATTCTCTCTGCTAGTTCCAGCTACACCTTTATTTCCTGAAAAGAATTGTAAAGCAAAAGGGGTGAGCACAAATAGCCCAGTAAAGAATATCAAGATTAAGATAATTAAATTATCAATAACATTCATCAGTAATAAATTAGAGATTTAAAACATATGGTAGATGATAAAAATTATCAACCATAATTGCAGCGGAATCAACAATCAATTAGAAGAGTCAAATAGACCATAATGTCTATTATCTTCTCCATGTTAAAAGTCCATCATCAATATTTTATTCCTGTAATACCCATCAACAGTTCTTCGTTGTACCCAAGACAAAGAGAACTTTCATCACCTTTCTTTACCTAAAACACCAAAAATCATTGTTATACCAATTCACAGTTCCTGTTCATAACTATGCTAATAAATTCATCTTTGCACTATGGGCCAAAGATATTTATCAATAGTTCATCTTTGCACTACAGGCTAAAGATATTCATAAATCAACAGCTCATCTTTGCACTACAGGCCAAAGATATTCATCAATAGTTCATCTTTGCACCATAGGTCAAAGATATTCATAAATCAACAGTTCATCTTTGCACTACGGGCCAAAGATATTCAATTGTATACCAATCAACATTTCATCTATGCACTATAGGCCAAAGAGAAATTTCACCACAATTATATATAATAAGATACAAATAGATCTTTATTGATTTTCAACTTAATTACCCAGAGTCTAAATTACCAACCCGATATCCAGAAATCGATTAGAATATAAAGTTCAAGTAAATGTAAAGTTACCGGATCAAACATAATAACTTAAAACTGAATAGAAAGATTCAGGTCAAGATATTAGATGAATCACAAACCATTAAGGATATTCTAATCATTTCAGAACTTTTCACCATTTAATAATAAGCTGAAGAACGAATAATAATCTCTTACAATAATATGGAGTATGAAAGAAAATGATATTCCTTTATCATATTAAGAAAAAGTGATACCTCTTACTATAAAAATGATATCCCTTACCATAAAAATGATATCCCTTACCTTAACATGTGACTTGATTCTGCTTCCTATGAAAGTGATCAATCTGAACAATGCTTGCACTCTTTATCAACACTTGGAGTAACTTTACACTCAAAAAAAATACTCACAATATTATCCTCACAATATTGTAACGAAAGAATTTATATTTTAGTGTAGTCATCGTGTGTTTAGTTACTCAACCAAGTAACCTATGTATACTAAAAATCGAAGAAACAACTAGCACACCAGCTTTGACAAAATAACCACATGAGCTGTATAAAAATACTGATAGTGAAATTTATGGTCCCGCAAAGAAAATTAAACTAACTTGTACACGTTCAACAAAATTTGTTCAATAATAGAGTTGTGGTACATACTACTTTAGAAAAAGTAGAGTGTCGGCAAGTCCTGCCAAACTTACTTTCGTAAAAAAAAATTGAACAAACATATGCATATCATACTTATCTTTAATCAACACATTTTAACCATCAATTATTTACACCTTTTTAACCTTTTAATAATTATTCACATCATTATTATAGACTCACAATACTTTCAACTGGTTTTATAATATCATAACTGTTATTTATTAACATATGTAATAAATAAGTACATGCATGATAGAAAAAAATAAATGCATGATCTCTAAAAATTTTAGAGGCCTCAGTGATGTCTTTATCGGCACAACTCACTTACCCCCAAATAAATCCAGGGCTTAACTTACCCCCGAATAAATCCAGGGCGTGAGACCACTTGAGCATAGAGGAGTTTACCAAGACTCGAACCCACGTTAATAGGAACTTATGTCCGGCTTTTCACCACTAAGTCACCATCTCAAGTGATGATAAAATACAATAATATAATTATATAAACATTTGTCATAACTTGTACGTTTATATCCCGACACCTTATGAGCTTACTAACACTTCAAAAATATTTAAAATATTATTCTGAATTTTTCAAACAATTTTCACATTTTTCAGATTATCCGACAATTTCCTATAATTATTTCTATTTATAAAAACTATCATTTAATAGCTTTAAAATAGAAATACTAACTCCACATACTTTTATATCTTTAAAACATCATCAATATTAATCTTATATTATTATAAGATTTTTTAATAAACTTCATAATTTTTCACCATTCATAGAATTTTTCATTAATTTTCTCTATTTTCAAACTAACTATAAATAGCTTAAAAATACAAGAAAGTATTTATGTTACTCAATAAATTTCCAAAACTGTCCAGAAACTATAAATTAATATTATATGATTTTTCACCAAGTTTCATAATTTTTCATCATTCATAGAATTTTCTATGAATTTCCTCTATTTTTAAACCAACTATAAATAGTTTAAAAATACCATAATTACTTCTGCTTTTCAATAATTCATCAAAAATTTACAGAAACTCTAAATTGATTTAATAAGATTTCTGTAAAAATATTTCAGCCCAAATAATTTTTCTAATAATTTAAATAAAATTTCCAATATTTAGAAACTTCAATAATTCATAGTAATTAGTCGTTTTATCAGAAAATTACAGATCTTATGTTCTTTTCATGTAAAATTTAATTCTCTACAACTTTGTAGAAGAAAGTGTTTTCAAATTCCACATCTAACATATATAAATAAACTTACCGAAAAAGTTTGCCGAAAAATATTTCTGTTTTGAAAAAAAATACCAGATCAGTCACATCACGAAATTCATAACAAATCATACGTTAATCTTTAACGGTTCAAAATTTGTGGACATGTACTCAACTTATATATGTATAACATATCCAAAAATTAAAACGATCCAACGGTCGGATTAAGAACTATAATTCCCGCAATAGAACTTAAAAAAAATTGATTTTTCGGACTATAAGTCATTCGGACCAGTTTCCTTCAAACAGTCACCATAAAAAATTCACAAGAAATTTTTGGGTGATTAAAATTTCTATAATTAGCTTACTTCCATACCTTCGTTTTGATATATGGCTCACTTTTTAACTCATTATACACAAAGAGGTATATATTTTACAAAATCAAGTAAGAAACTAATTTTTCTGAAAATTTCCAGATTTCGTTTTTCATTTGTTTTCTTGATTTCTCTCATTTGATTCATGTTTATGCAAGTTTAAATCATTCAATGCATACATAAATATGTACTCAATAAAATTCATAAATCTAAGAATAAATCAAAGATTTTAAAAATACTTTTTTAATTTCCTCTTCATTTCTCATTCTTCTTCATCTTCTTCTTCCTTCTCTTCTTCTTTCTCTTCATATTCTCCCTCTCTCTCTCTGTCTCTCTCTTTCTTCATTCTCTTCCCACACTCTCTAATTTTTCAGATGTTTTCCATAAGTGGAAGTGAGAATGGAGGAAGTCTCGTTCTTATTTCATTTTTCTTTAATTTTTGTTTCTTTCTCTTTCTTTTTCTTTTCTCTCTCCCTCTTTTCTCCTTCTTTTTCTTTTTTTTATTCCTTTCCTTGCTTTCCCTTATTTTCTTTGTCTCCCACATTTCCTTGTCCCCCCATAATACTCCTCACTCAGCCGTCCACATGGGTTGTTCTTCCAAAAAAATTTATTTCATTTTCTCTTTATTTACTCATTTATCCGATTAATTGTTCATTTGACCATTTATCAATTTAATATTTTACAATTTTAGAATAACAATTATAAATTAAATTAGACTTTTATTTCATAAAAGTCGGGATCTTACATATACGATCGAGTCGGTTCTATAATCTATACATTTGTTCATCTCATCTATACATTTGTTCAGCTCAATAGTACCCAACAAATTTGATCTTCTATTACAAGTCCTTGTACATTAATTTCACTTTAACGACTTCACAAAAACTACTGATTACAAATATACATTATCTCAGCATCATTAACATTATCATCAAATCTAAATATGCAATTTTCCTAACATAATAATAATAATAATAATAATAATAATAATAATAACAACAACAACAACAATAATAAGGGAATAATGGTCATACACAACTGTATATGTTTTATTTGTGCACAGTCTGTCAAAACTACGTCGTTTTGACAGATTTGTTTTTGATTTCTGATTTGGGAGGAGAGAAATATTTTTTTAAAAATAAATATGTCAAAACGACGTAGTTTTGGCAAACTGTGCACAAATAAAACATACACGACTGTGTATGGTCATATTGCCCTAATAATAATAATACTATATTAAAATGTCTAAAAGAATAATAATAATAATAATAATAATAATAATAATAATAATATTGACTAATAACTCATGGATATTATGTCAAAAAAGAAGAAAAAATAATAGTTATTGAAGTTATTGTTATTTTAAATATTTTATTAATGTTGGAATGGTAATTTTAATGATAAAATGTTAAATCAACGTATTTTTCTATTAATGTCCTTTTTAGTAATCTTTACAATTTATTTTAACTTATAAGTCATTATAGCCACACACCTTCACACATATTTTAACTTATAAGTCAAACTGGTGTGAAACACTTTATATAAGTCACAATTGAAAATAACATATAATTCACTTCAAATTTTAACTTAAAAGTCTTTTTAAGTTAAGTTAATGTCGAACAGGCCCTTAGGGCCGGTTCAACCATAACTTATAAGTTGGTCAAACAAATTTATAAGTTATTTTTTATTGTTTGGGTGTTTTGCCATGACTTAACTTTTAACTTATAAATTAACTTATAAGTTGCTTATGAGAAGTAATAAATTTTTACTTCTTAAAAATGACTTATAACTCATTTTAAATAAGTAAAATTGACCAAATGTAATGACTCTTTTATTCTTCATCTTTTTAACAAACTACATCTAATTTCTCTTTTATATCTCTCCTACCTTTCTCTCCCTCTTTTTTCTATCTCGTTCATCTATTTTTTATTTTAATTTTTTAATTGATATTAAAATTTAAAAAATAATAACTAAATTTGCAATCACTAGGATAATTCTTTTTTCAATTTGTATTTAAGTTTTGTTTTCTTTTAATTATTTTGAATTTTGAAAGTCAAAATGTAGAAAGAATAATAAAAACAACAAAAAGAGAATAATACTATATTAAAATATTTAAAAGAATTTTAATAATAATATTGATTAATACCTCATGGATATTGCATCAAAAAGAAAAAGAAAAAGACATCTCATGAATATTGAAGTTATGATTTTTTTTAATGTTTTATTAATGTTGAAATAGTGATTCATGGTGAAATGTTGAATCAACGTATTTTTTTAACGTTCTTTTTAATAATCTTTAAATTTTATTTTAACTTATAAGTCATTATCAATCAAACATTTTCACAACTTATTTAAATTCAATTTGTAACTTTTAAGTTAAACTGATGCCGAACACTTTTTCTTATAAGTTATAAATTAATTTATAATTCAATTTAAATTTTAACTTAAAAATCGTTTTAAAATAAGTCATTGTTCGACAATGACTTATAAGAGCAAACCAACTTATAAGTCAATCTTTACTATTTGGGTGTTCAGACATGACTTAATTTTTAATTTATTAATTGACTTATAAGCTATTTTTGAGAAGTAAATAAAAATAATAATTTATAAGACATTTTAAATAAATAAGTTTGATCGACTATTCTACCCTTTATCTTTTTTATAAATTACATTTAATTTCCTTTTTATATCTTCCCTTTCTCCACTCTCTCCTTTCTTTTCCTTTATCTCCCTTTTTTTTTCTCTCCTCCATCTACTTTTTATTTAATTTTTTAAAAAGTATTAAATATAATTTTCGTTCTCTCACTCTTGTTTGACCAATAAATAATATTTTTTTTATAATACAAGAATAATATAGACAATTAATATTATATTTAATACTATACAATCATTTTTTTAATATTTGTGTACAACTCTAAAACTATTTACTCTCTCCGTCCCTTAATATAAGACGTTTTAGAGAAGTTTTTTTGTCCCTTAATATATGACGTTTTAGATTTTTAAGTAAGCATTAATTGCTTACATTCTCTCACTATTTTTTCCCAATAAATAACAATCTCTTCTTCCAATACAAAGACAATATAAATTTTTGATATTATATTTAATATTATACAATTATTTCTTTAATGATCCTGCACAACTCTAAAAAAAAGTCTCAACAGGACGGAGAGAGTATAATTTAGAGTAATGCTACTATCACATAAACTATCTTACATAAATCTCATATAAAGTCGGGTGTCACTCTTTGTTGAGTTAAGTGGGTATGTCAACAATAAATTAAGGAATGCCACCGATTTTATTTGAGATTTGTGTGAACTAGTTTATGTGATAGTAGCATTATGTTATAATTTAAGGGATTGAGAGAGTAACTCAGGTACCCATTTCGATGCTGCCGCAGCAATTTCGAGGAAAGAATCTTCAATTGGAAGAGCCTATTTTAGTTTTTTACACAAACGAAAGAAGAAGAGAGAGAATCAGGCGAAATTGAATGGCCGGTGGAGTGAGGGGAATTCTGCTGGACAGCTCCGCCCTTTTGGTGGCCGACGGCGGCGGCGTTAATGGAAATGAAAATGAAAATGTGTTACTTAAACCTGGAGCTGAATATCTACTTCGTAAGCTTCGTCACTCCAATATCCCCACGGTAAATTTATCTCCATTTTCCATTCTTCCCCTCTTTTACTCCTATATATATGTCTATGTTTATGCTTGTTCTTTTTCAATTGTTATCAACGAATTGGGGTGCCTATTACTTTGTAATGCTACTTCTAAAGATGAGTCTTTTTGATTGTTCCAAAATTTTACTAATAATTCTGAAGTTGCCTAAAGTTTGCATTGTGTATTGGGAGTGGCACATAATTTATGTACGGATATAGGTAATTGAACTACTCATTAAGCAACCTAAAGATTGATTGAATGAATTGCATCTTTTCAATTAAGCGCCCATTTTCAATGTGGGAATGATATGGAACTCAAAACTTAGTTGCATCACATGTTTTATGCCAACAAAGGCGGTCTATATTTATAAATTGTTAAGAAACCTGTGTTTAAAATTTGAACCATGTTGAAATGTATATACACTGCATATTGATGCACACGACCATCAATATTTTATGAAGTCTTTTACTTTTTAGTTGTATACTATAACTGATCTCAATTATCTGTATAATGAATTTTTTATTTTGCAGGGAATATCATATGGACTCGGTCTTCCAACTCTAAAGGTAATTTCTATACTGCTGCTTAAATATGTATTATGATTCTGAGGAAATGATGTTGTCTTAGTAGTGTTGTACTCTAAGATAAAATTACCATTTATACTGAACTTAATTATGGGAAAAATAGATATTTAGTGATATTTCTTGTAACCAATGAAGAGATATATAGTGCATTCACTTTCAAGTTTTATTGTTATCATTATTGACATTTGGGGTTCAGTGTCATTTAATCACTTTTCATGGTGTTCTTTTAGTTTGCAGTTGAAAAACCTTCGATAGGTGTATGTGCATGTTTACACTCGTAAAATATATATACATATACAGGTTTCTCTAGGTTAGTGAATAGCTACTGGTATAACTATGTAGGCGTCCACTTATTGTACCCAACAGATTGTGAACTTCTGATATAAGCATTTTGGCAATTAATGAATAAGTTCTTCCAAGTATTGCCAAGCATTTATGTGTGCTATGTGTGTTGGAGACAGTAGAGAGAGACTACTGAGCCTAAATGGAGTTTCATTTATTATATACTAGAACCATGGACCTTAAAACTTGCCCTAAGCCATCTGCTTTCCATTCCGAGTAACAGAAAATGGTTGTTCTTTATTCTTGAAAGAAGCAAACTATTTAATTTCCTACTACTTGTTTTCAGCTTGGATTATCTGAAGTGTTTGTTCCCCTTTCTTTCTGCAATACAAACTGCTGTCCTATCTTTATCTGGTGATCAGTCCTTTATTTTTTACAATCATTCACCTAACATTTCTCTCTCTTTTCTTTTTCTTTTCTCTAAGTGTGCGTAACAGTGTGTTCAGTGTGCCAATTCTAGCTCATTTTACAAATGAAATTATTCTTCCTGGTATATTTTTTATGGTGTAGTTCCTGACTACTGCATCGCTTGTTATAGGTTAGACTTCTGGAAAGGATCTCGAAGCTATACTCATTTGTTATTTTCGTCTTGGATTCATCTTCTATTGATGGCACAACAAATGAGGTTGTGCGAGCTTGGGGTGACAATGGAGGGAGTATTCTGCATGTGGCTTGTACTCTCAATGAAGACCTCTGTGTTAAACTAAGTAATTATGGTTGGCGGATTGTTATACTAAGTGAGTAGCACTAAACCCTCCTCGCTCCTAACACCTACCTCCAATTCAACAATCAGAAATTGGGTTACAGATGAGAGTGAAACTTCTTTCTTTCTTTCTTTTTTTGTTTTTTTTTATCTAAACTACTTAAAATATCGTGCAAGATGCTGATGAAACTTTATCTGTATATTTATTCTAGTTATTTAAAAATAGAAAATTGCAAATATAATTAAAAGTGTTTGTAAATACTCCTTCCGTTCCAAAATTAGAGATACAATTTGACTTTTGAGGTCAAAAAACGACATATTAAACTTCAAATTGATGTGATTTTAGTTCATTTTAGTTGATACAATTATTATAATTATATAGTATATAACAAAAACTATTAATGGCAAAATTTATTTCATTTTAAACTTTTATGAGTCATACCAATTTTGAAGTTTAATATGTCGTTATTTGACCTCAAAAGTCAAATTGTATTCTAATTTAGAACAAAGGGAGTAATTCTAGAAGGATAAAAAAGTTTTTACTATATAAATTGAAGTTTAATGTATATAAAATTTCTATCGAGTATTTAATGACTATTAGGTTTCTGTAGTAAAAATAGTATATCTGAGTGTTTAAGTACTATGAAGACCACAATTGAATTCTGATGCACACAGACAACATGTATAAGATGTGACTTCTAGTGTTATGAGGCTTTCTTAGAAATAATTATGCTGTAAATCTGACTTGGTGACTGTAAAATTTTTGGCTTTGTGAAATCCAGCCTATTCGTTACACAATGTATGGTTGCATCCTTTTTTTGTTTTGACTGATAGATAACCATCATGTATATCCATGTAATTCACTTGATTTATTTTGCAGGATCTCTTGGGCAAGGATCAGCTTATGGTGCAGGTGACCCCTTTTCATTTTTAAAAGTACTTATATAGCTTTTTGGACCTTTATTCCTCAATCTGTGGGAGTTATTTGTAATATTGCATCCTAGCTATATTAAATGAAATCATGTATTGTCCGTTGGAATTGGTTATATTTTCTCCAAATCTGAGGACACAGATAGTCAACTAAATAATCATATTGTTTTACTTGGTCATTCTTTTTCTTTGAATAGAAAAGGGTTACCTACTAACCTTCTTAATTTAATGTAAAGTATTCAAACTACAGCAATCTCTCATTTTGAAGCACCCACATAACAAAAGGATATACCAAGAGAATTTCATATAATCATTTATTTGTTTCCTTAATTTGTAAGGCTAAATTTGTATTATCTTCTGCTAAAAGTGAGTTCTTCTTCCTATCAAATGTTGAAGGTGGCAGTGCAAGTGAGGAATCAAGTATGCTTTTTGTAGACAAACTAGAAGAGCTACCATTGATTATCTGCAACTTGAATAGAAAGGTAGCTGGTACTAATTATTTTCCCCATACAAGTGTATTCCTTTTTATCAATAAAATTATGTTATAAGTTGTTGCATCTAAGAAATTGGGTTAATTGTGCATCAATTGATAAGTAGCTAAGTGTGGCTGCTTATATTCTACCAGTTTTTTGTGACTTCTCTTCATGAGTTTTTTTTCTCGTTCATCTTTTGCTGCTCCACATTATTATTCAGGCCATTGGGAGTACCAAACCCAAAACAGCTTGAAGAATGTATAGCAGATGCCTCTAGCATTGTGTTAATCTACCAATTGTTTTTTTATAAGCTGTCGTACTTATTTTCTTTTTATCACCCAACTTTTGAGGGGAAGCTGCTCATAATTAAGGACATATCTGCCTGCAGTGCATTATACTATGCCACATTATCTGCTCTGATGCACGTGATGTTAATATGCATCTAGCTAGGACATCCCGCATCACTTATATTATTTTGATGATTTGTTCACCTCCTAAGGCAGCACATCCATATTGTTAGTGTGAAACTCTCTTTTGTTTATTTTTTTGTTAGTTCCACTGCAAAGTGGTTAACAAATTCAACCACAAGGAAACAACTATATCCTTTATATGTGAGGTTACCATTTACTGCAAAACACTAAGTTGTTATATAATGAATCTAACACCATATATCATACTCCAAACACTTCCCCTCTTAGAAAGCAAGTTAAGTTATTGTATTTTATCATGTCAATTGTCAAGTTATTTGCTACTGTTTTTGTAACGTTTTTATGTGTCTACACATTATTACTTGTCCACTGATAGTTGCTTCATGTTCACTTACCCTCTTTACACTTCATAAGACCTTTGGCATCAACACTTGTATATTCTCTAAATTGAATCCGTTACCAGATAATTCTGTCATCACTAGGAAAACAATATCTGCAATACAATTAGTAGTTTCTAATTTAATTTGTTTCATCTACCTTTTTCATTTCTTTTACTAACAGGCAATAGGCAAGGATAGTGTGATGGTAGCTTATGTCATGAAGCTTTCGCGCGAAGAAGACTTTGCTAAGGTGAGAACTCTTATTATTAAATGCATACAACATTTCCAGTTCTAAAGAAGTAAAAGATGCGATTGACCTTATGAACTGCAATTGGCCACATGATAATACAGGTTTGCCCATAGCCTGTGCATGATCTACCTTTAGAATCTGGAACTGGTCTTTTTATACTGTTATTATTGGTAGTTGATTGATTTATCTTTCATAATAAACTTTACTTATAATTTTAACTAACCAGATTATGAAAGAGTTCTTGTATTTGTTCTGTATAAGTTTTGGCCTTCCAAATCCTTCAGGTTGATCTGGTTGAAAATTCTATTAGTGCATGTGAATGGTCAGCTTTTTAGATTAATGTTTCTTGTACATGCCCCATCTGAAGCATTCAAAGTTACGTATATTGACTGTTTGCTTTTGGCAGAGAGGTGCATTTCCTTTACGCCCTACCCAAAATGGGTTGATATTTATGCCCCTTACGTTTGAGCTCCCCATATCTACCCAATTGCAACAAGTCGATGTAGTTATCCATAAAGCAACAGATGAAATTATCTCCATTGAACTGAGAAGTTCTTCAAAAAGCTCTAATAACATTATCTACAGCAAGGGAATGCTGGATTTACAAAGGTATTTTTTAGAATTCCAACACATTATTGTTGGTTGATTTTGGATACATGGATTTAACATAAAAAGGATCAGATTTTTACCTTCTACCAAATAGAAAGGATATTGAGGCCTTTTATGGCATTCCATTAATATCGCTGAAATTGGGATTACTAGTCTTTTAGGATATATCCCATTTTTTCATGGGGTTAATTTGTTAGGAACCAAATTAAAGCTAGTGAGTCACTAATTTTTAAGTACGCTTATCTTATATTAATGTAAGTAGATTCAATTAATGAAAACACATTACTGTGACTTTAATAAGCCTTAAAACAAAATTGATTGTGGTTATGAAATTTAGGTCAGAGTGATAACTGATAACTCAATTATTTGGATGATTGAGATTTCATTTTATCAATTTTGTTCTCAAGGAGTAAATTATTTATGTTCAATATACAATCAGAAGCTTGTTATACATAACGTATCAAATAATATATGTATATAAATATGTATATATATATTAAAAAGTTGGCGAAACAATCATGCAATATATGCACACATAAGATGTATCAAAATCTTGAAAAATTGAAATTTTAAATGACCTTTCCTTCAATTCTCTTCATATTCTTCCATTCTTTGTTTGTTGCTGCACTTATATTCCACTTCCATATCTTAGCTTATTTATTTTAGATCTTATTGTTCTAAATGTAATTTAACTAGCAGTTAATGACTTTCAAAATCTTGTTGGCTCCTGTAACAAAATTTTATGAAAGTATATGATGAAATTTTTATTCTGTTGTATTTGAAACTTAAGATTTTGTAAGTCATTGAGATTAAAATTACCAACTCTTCTAATTTTCACAAAAAATAACAATTACAAATTTACAACTACTGTGTTTTGCTTCTTGCACAGGTATTTAGAAAACCAGGTAGATTGTTGTGTAATCGACCCATTTGATAACATATACCCTGTATTGGATCGTATAGAAATCCAACAACTTTTACTTAGTCTGGAAAGACTCAACACAGAAGGTCGATGTAAAATCAGGGGCCCCCATTTTCTCAAGGTATTTTTGCTAGAATGATATTTATTTTATAATTTCCATTAATGTTACAATTTCAATGGTAAACATGGGTAATTTAGTTCTTAATTTGTTTTTATGAATCTTGTTTAATGGACAACGGTCCAATATCCGTATTCCCTTCAGTTTTACTTGCATGCATATATAATAATTGCTTAGTATTAAGGGTGCTAAACCATTGTTGTAACACTCAGACTGGAAATGCTATCAAATATACAACTAATTTACACTTGACCATTTAGGAAGTTGAAAAAACTCTCGTGTTTGGATTTTTTTCCCTGTGTTGGTGGGTGTGCTAAACCATTGTTGTAATTCTGATCCCGAAAATATCACACGTACACTACAACACAAACAAATTCTCACTTTTTTTTTCTTTCTAAAAGTTTATTTTCTGCAAACCAAACACATTTTCTGTAAACTCACTATGAAAACTGAAAGATGCATTTCCGAAAAACTTTTGGCAAATAAAATGGGGTTTTCTCAATTTCCATGTTCTCCTTTTCTCATCTTAACATAGATTGGTTTTAGATTGTTATTTGCACAAGTTCAATACTTCTCTAGTTTTAAGTTTGAGCCTAAATTTGCAGGTTGATAATTTTAACGAGACTAATTTGGGAGAAAGGTTGCTAGAAGCTAAACTGTCTCCTCCAAGTATAGTGAAACCTCAAGTTGCTTGTGGTGTATCTGATGCTCACAGTATGGTAATAACTTTTCCTAATGTACTTTTGATTTTTCAGCTTTAGTATCAGAAAATTTGTGTTATCTAGTTAGTGTTGTAAGATGAATTAGCTACACATGATTTCTTTATCTTCAACCTTTACTTTTTTATGTCATCTTTCATCCATTCATAATATTAAATATTTTGATGTCTAGATTTTTCTTTGACAATGGGGATTTGATAACCTTAATGACATAAAAGACTGAAACTTTGGCTTCACTTCTTTTTTGGTAAATAACTATCCTCCTTTCTTAAGAAGAGATATTAGACTTTTTACACTTTAGGTACAATCTCTTATATGCCCTTTGCCTTTCTATTCGTCATGAGGCTACTAATTGGTTTCCCTTAGCCTCTTACATTCGCATGGCAAAGGTTTCTCAAATCTCTTTTACACTTTCGGTACAATCTCTTATAAGCCCTTTGTCTTTCTATTCGTCATGAGGCTACTAATTGGTTTCCCTTAGCCTCTTACATTCGCAAGACAAAGATTTCTCAAAGATCTAAGCTTTTTTCTAGTTACGAGTCATCCTCATCAACTCAACACTAATAATCTGCTTCAGGTTGCTTAGGTGTGATGTGTTTGAAGAATACTAAATTCAATATTTGAATGCTTGTCGAGGACTAGGGTTGCCTTTTTCTTCACTATGATCTAATTTCTAAGGTCTATAGGGGGTAAAGATGGTGAGATTCTTTGGAGGTGTGGGTATTTGCGACTATGCGAGGAATTTAGATTTTAGGTTTAGAGGAACACCAAGATCCTTAGCGGTACGTTTGATTTGTTAAGATGACTCGTCTGTTTTTCTGTCGTCATCGGCAATAAGGGCTTTCCAGGAAGTGGGGGTGTCTGAAATTTATTCGGAGAGAAGCCACTCCTACTTTCCTTGTTTCTATGGAAGACTCAATGCCCTTCTGGTAAATGTAATAGTAGCCTGAAAAGCTCTCTACCTACCCTGTTGCACTTACGTAGGTTTTATTTCTCAATTTAGGTTTATTTTCTTTGTAAAGCCTTTGTTCATCTATTATCTGCTTCTAGGACATGGAGAGAACTTAAAAGCCAAAAGGCTTGTGTGTTTCTTTTAGGCGGTTGTTGCATTCAGTGCTCTGTGCAATGGTCAATCTGGGTTTTAATTTTGTAAAATTGTTGTTCTTCATGTCATGCCATTACATATTACCCTTAAATACTCTTTCCAGATTGACTAAATCACAAATTGCATTCTGTAGTTTAGGCTTAAAGTCGTTTTCCACCCCCAATTTTATTTTTGATTAAAAGCACCCTAAACTTTGAGTATCAAAACAATTTTCACTCTTGGCACTAAAGTTTAGGGTGCAAATTGTTTAAATGCAGAGGGTAAGGATGGTGCAGATTGTTTAAAAGCTCAAAGTTTAAGGCACTTTTAATTCAAAACAGAGTTTGGGGTGAAAATCTAATTTAGGCCTAAACTATAGGTGCAATTTGTGATTTTGTCTTTTCTAGATTGAAAAGGATATTGCATAGGTGTGCTTGGCAGGCACCTAAGTAAATAGTGGGTCAGACTGTCGTCTATTCTTTGCATATATTCTACTTTTGAATCCATAATTTTCATCTATGTTCTATTTTAGCTATTCAATTTTTCAGACCCATCTGCTCTTTTTCTGAACCAGAATTCTCTATCGTTTGGCAGGCCATTGTCTATAAAGTAGATGATTACAGAGGCTTGAATGTTCCGCTTCCAGCAGTTGTGCAGGTAGGCAAGAAATTCTATAACAATGACTTTTTGGATTTGTTAAAAGTTGCTAGTACCACTCTAGTCTGCTGCTGGTATGCGGCAAGTAATCCAAGGTCAATATTTCATGGATGAGAAATCTGTATATGCTTCATCACCAAAAACTTAGGTTCAGTGAAAGTGCAATAGACATTTTGGTCTTTGCAGATTTATCCCCAACAAAAATTTAGTGGCCAATCCTTTCAGTTTGGGTTTTTTATTTATGTGGAGACAAAGATGATGATAATTAAGTAATGTGGTACAATTAATCTGGTCTTTATTTTCCCTAGAAGGTTCACATTGATTATCCAGTGTTATTGTGCCGAATCTACCAATATCAATGTTCAGCATTGACAACAGTGCTGATTGAAACCAGTCCTGAGGTTAAAAGTACTCGTCCTTTTACAATAAAGCCTATTTCCTTAGATCTGAATACTTTATTGTATAATCTGTTTGGAGTAAAAATGTTTGTTAACAAGGCCAAATACCATTTTTCGATTCTTATCAGATTGAGATCTAATTAGTGGTGGTTCTAAATTTTTAGTGAAGTCCATTGATTTTATTGGGGATTGTTTAAAGTTTATATTGGTAAAAGAAGTTCTCATTTAGTTTCTTGTTGGTGATATGCCTCAATAAACTCCTTTCTCAATCTTATCTTCCTATACTCTGCTTCTAAAATGGGTAAGGCCTACCTAAGATGATATCATTAAACATGATTAAATCTAATACAGTTTATATAATTATTATACGAACAGATACAAAGTGTCTGATACAGCTACTCTGAATAAGAAACTAGTATATGAGTTGAGACAACAGACGTGGGACATGGACTGATACTGTGTCAGTATTCTAGCATAATTGTCAAAGTCTTGATTTTCTGCGCATGTGATTGATTAGTTTATCTCTGATTACCTTTACTTTCTCTGTTCGGAGTGACGCATTAAGTTTACTTGAGCTGCAGGAATATGTGGATCATTCTTCTACTTTGTTCAAATTTTATGTATTGGGGGATAAGATCTTCTATGCAGTGAAGAAGTCTACACCCAATGCCAATATCTTGAAAAAGCTTTCTGAAAAAGATGGACTAAAGCCTCTACTTTTCGACAGGTAAACTTTTTGCCTCTTCATCTGGCTTTTGGCTCTTTGCTAATTATGTTGTGTAGCAATTGTCGAAACCATAATTCCATGGCTTACCAAAACAGCTTAAAATCTTTACCAACTTCTCAAGAAGTTCAGCAGTCTGGAGATGCAGATTCCCACAAAGTCAACAATCAGCAAATGGATCTTGGGCTAGTTACTGATGCTGCAAAGTGGCTTACGAAGATGCTTAACCTTACCATCTTTGGTTTCGATGTTGTTGTGAGTACCTAGTTCATTACTGTCATAAACTATTTATAGCTTTATTCAATTTTGGCATTATGAACCTGTAGACAGGATACTTGGTGTTTTTAATTTGATAAAAACAACTAAAATAATTGCATTAAGAGGACCTCACAAGGTTTTAAACAAAAGAATTATCATAAAGCAGAAATAAAAGGGAGCAAAGACTTCAAAAATTGCCAAGAAAGAACCAATCAGATTCAGTAGAGAACAAGATCAGGATAACCAAAAAAAAAAACTGAAATCTAGTTTTTTTTATATATATTTTTGAGAACAAAAAAAATTAAAATCTAGTAAACACTTGCCAGGCTAAGAATATTCGTTGGACTGACCACCTTGCTTCTTTGTCAAAAATTATGCCGCCGCAAAGTATCTTCTCTCTGTTTCAAACCCTTTAAAACATTGAATTCTATGAAGAGCTGGACAAAATTTTCAATAAAACAATACCCCTTTGCCAGCAGCAGTACCACCAGTTGATTGGCTGATATAGTTAGATAGAAATCTATCAGTTAAAAATTGAAAATGAAGCGCAATGAACTAATAGAACTATCGAGGATAATGGAGATGTACATATTATACTTGAAATACAAACCTGAGACACTTTGGAAGTATGGTGCTCAGTTGTTGGGAGATAATAGTTTGTAGGAAAGTAATCTGGTCTGGTCTTGATGTGATCCTTGTGCAAGTGCTTCTATTTATAGAAGGTTATCTACATGAAAAGCTTACCCAAGAAGCACTTCTCATATGTCATGTTCAAAACCTTGTTACGCGTGATGGAACCTTAACCACAATGTAATATAACAGATTGATGAAGCTAAGGAATATCATTAAATTTATAGCATCTTTTTACGATTCACATCTCTTGTACAATTCACATCTCTTGTAGGGTTTTGGTAGCAATTTTCTTACTCTTTCTATTCCTATGTTGGTATTCCCTTCATTTATCTGCTTTAAGTAGTAGTCTAAATCTTTGATGAATAGGCAAAAAACACGGACGCATATAATAACACCACATCACAGTATTACATTCATTTCTGTATGTATGTTAATCTTAAATCTTAATTGAATGGGTTGGAGCATCTTCTTGGTGTTGTTTCCTCTTCTATATACATACATATAATGCAACTATTTCATTTTATGTAATTATTATTTTGTTGTCATTATGTTGAATTTCAGATTCAAGAAGGCACCGGGGATCATGTCATTGTGGATGCAAATTACCTCCCGTCGTTCAAAGAAGTGCCCGATGATGTTGCAATACCTGCATTTTGGGAAGCTATTAAGAGGAAGTATGAATCAAGAAAGATAAACGAGCAAAAGAGTAGAGTCGTAGATTTTCACTAGTTGTTTACCTAACCAAAAACTGACCGAGACAAGAACCCATAAAATGTCGCTTAGAATGGCACTCCTTTCAGAATGTAAGTTGTTTCCCAATTGCTTTTAGTTTCATAATTTTCATTCCGTCAGAAATGAATTCTATCCACTTCAGTTGACAATGGCATCGGTGATTGTTTTTGTGGAATATATACAAGAGTCATGCTACTATCAAATAAAACAATCACATAACGCTCACATACTGCTGACGTGACAGTATGTGATTTGTTGTTGACATGACCCACTTAACTCAACAACAAATCACATACTGTCATCTCGCAGTATGTAAGCATTATGTTAATTGTTTTATGTGATAGTAGCATTATTCTATATATAATTTTACATATCATGATTTTAAGAAAGAAGTATTTAGTATTTTTTTTGGCCACTCCTTTATTAAAATTTCTGGTTAGGCCATGGCATTGGTTGGGAGTTGGGACAAAATTTACCTGCATTTCATATAAGGAATTGATATTTTCACAAGCAAAAGTGATAGTTTCACAAGGTCCTTCTCACATGAATAATAAATGGGTCCTACACTTGTGTGAGAGATCTTGTAAAATATTAATTTATACTTCTGAAAATAACAATTCTCTTTATATATGTAGTTTGTATATATAAACACAAAAATTTAAGGGATATATGTTAGTAGACTTGCTATATTCCTTTTGATCTCTATTTTTTAGCTGCTCCATTTTGAGGAATAAGGAAATTTTTTTACAAATACAGGTGAAACCTGGAAGTGATCATAGTGTCTCATTGTTTCCTTTTAATCTCTACTCACTCTATTCTAAATTTAAAAATACATTTTCCTTTTTAGTTCGTTGATACATTTCTATTTTAAGACTATAAAGTGACGTGATCTTTCTAATTTGTCATTACTTTTTCACTATCATTTTTAATATTACACCAATTCAACCGAATTCCTAATTAAATCAAAGGTTATATTTGAGAATATAAAATTATTTTTAAAATTGGTCATTTTACAATGTATCTTTAATTTTGAAACAAAAGGAGTATAAGTTTGTCAACATTATTTCCAAGTAAATTACATTATTACCATGTAAATTATGCTTTTTAATAAGAAGATTTCTTTATCCTTTTTATTATGTTGAATGCGACATGAAGCATGGCATAGAACTTTATTAAATTTCTTTCAAGATTAGATTTCATTATGCATCATGTTGAAAGCGACATGATTAATTGTCTTTACCTCCTCTAACCTATTAAAAATTGCTATTTTAACTTTCACCTAAGTTGAGCTTTTACTAGAATTGCAAACCATCAGATTAAATCCAAATTTTGACGAACTTAAACTGAATTTGAACTCTATTAATCAAACTCGAATATGTTCGTATAACATAATCGAACCAACACACATGTGCAATACTATTAAACAAACAATTTTTATTTTTAGTGCTATAAATGAAATAAAATATATCTTTAATATATACAATTTTTTTTAAAATATACTCTTTTAATGCAACAAATATGTTGGAACCCAGTAATTATTTAGTCCTTCACTGAACCGTAATACACGAGGCAACCCCATCACTCAGGCCACCAAGTCTTCCTTTACATTGGGCCTACTACTTATCAGGCAACATTGAAAGCCCAATAAAAATATTCAGATAAAGGCGTGTTTTAATAATTTCTGGGGTCCTTAACACTAATACACAACAATTAGAAAATAATTATAATAATAGTACATCCGAAAAATAATTACAAAAATAACGCAATTCACATTAATAAGAAAACCAAAAATCAAGGAGAAATTACGGCCATAACTAATAATTCAAATTCAAATAGTTGAGATCTAACAACAAAAACAAATTCAAATATTCAAATTCAAATCTTCAACTCCCTCACAATAATCCTCTCCTCCGCCACTCTTTTCGCGAATCTCTTTCTTCACAAGGTCTGTTTTATTTTTGGTTACAGAATCTGTTCATCCTCAGTTCCTCACCTTCATCGAACTCATGGTTCCAACTACCTGATTTCTGGACATCCATAACAGAATCTCCAGACATGACGATTTTCCCTTCTTCTAATTCATCATACTGGCAGAATTAAAATAATAATAATAAGCAACATGTAGAAACCAATAATTCTAATGTAAAGCACTAACAAAGATGAAAAGAAACGTACCAGCCTTTTTGAAAGAGAACTTCAAACGCTAACAAAGATCAATTATCTTGGTATGAAGGTTTGGTTACCGTGGTATAAAGGTTTGGTTACCTTGGTATGAAGCTTTGGATTACCAACTGCACTATGAAGGTAACCTAATAAAATTGAATTGGTAACCTAATAAAACTGAAATGGTTACCTTTGTATGAAGGTTTGGCTACCAATTGCATCACATTCAATAACCTAATAAAACTTAATTGGTTACCTTGGTCTGAAGGTTTGTCAACCAACTGCATAAAGGTTTAGCTACCAACTGCGTTACATTCAAAATAACTTGGTAACCTAATAAAACTGAATTGGTTACCTTGGTATGAAGGTTTGGCTATCAACTGTACTATGAAAAAACTGCAGGTGTGGAGGTGGATTGGTTACCTTAGTATGAAGGTTTTGTTACCTTGGTATGAAGGTTTGGTTACCAACTGCACTATGAAAAAATTGCAGGTGTGGAGGTGGATTGGTTACCTTGGTATGAAGTTTTGGTTACCTTGGTATGAAAGTTTGGTTACCTTGGTATGAAAGTTTGGTTACCAACTGCACTATGAAGGTAATCTAATAAAACAGAATTGGTTACCTTTGTATGAAGGTTTGGCTACCAACTACATGAAGATTTGACTACCAACTGCATCACATTCAAAATAAATTGGTAACCTAATAAAGCTGAATTGGTTACCTTTGTACGAAAGTTTGGTTACCTTGGTATGAAGGGTTGGTTACCTTGGTACGAAGGTTTGGTTACCAACTGCACTATGAAAAAATTGCAGAAGAGGAGGTGGATTGGTTACCTTAGGTATGAAAGTTTGGTTACCTTGGTATGAAAGTTTGGTTACTTTGGTATGAATGTTTGGTTACCTTGATATAAATGTTTGGTTATCCTTGGTATGAAAGTTTGGTTACCTTGGCACGACTGTTTTGTTACCAACTGCACTATCAATATCGTGACTGATGGATTGAATCAAGATCTCCTGACCAATTCCAATGATAAAAGACTCACACTGATCCTCACCACACGCCACAATATAATCAAACAGGAAACCACCACTCATCTTGCACTCCGCCTAATTCCAAGTCCAAACAAACATGTGGTACCATATCAAACATCACCAATCCACCTTATAAAATAATTAATATTTTATTATTAATATTAATCCCCTGACCACACAGAATAAAGCCCCACGCCACACAGACTCTCATTTCTTTGACCGTATTGAGATTCATTCAAATTCTATTTACACTGGCCAAGCCAAAGAATCCATATGGAGAATGGATCTGGAGATCACCATGGTTCTAATTTCCAATACTCAGAACCTTCTGATGAAAATGGAGGCAGCAGCAGTAGAATAATAGTAATTCTTATTAAAATAGAAGAAGAAGGCGGAGGAAGCAAGAAGAAGATCAGAAAGGTATTTTTCATTAAAATAGAAGAAATACAGAGGATGAAGAAGACCCGTTGCCAACAAGGAGAGAATGGCGAGAGAGAAAGTATGGCGAGAGAGAGATTGTGGATAAGGCCGTTGCGCGAGATGGAGAATGACGATTGACCCGCCTAAATTAAAAGAATCCTAATTGCATTAATTTTATAATTAAATATGTAAAAATGTGTTACTTCTGTAATTATTTTATCTATGTACTATTTTTGTAATTATTTTTAAAAATGTACTATAATATGTAATTAACCCTAATTTCAAACCGAAAAATGATATATATGTCGATAAATATCTGACGAAATTGAATTGCGATTAACGTGAATATATGCGAAAAGATAAAATAAAATTAGAATGGGGTCTATTCTTAATTCATACTTTTCGCATCATATGTCGCAATTATAATTCAGCTGAAAATATTTGAAATGCATAATATGATTCTTTCAAACCACCTCCTTAGTGAAGGAGAGCAACAACATAGTTAAACATTAATTTTTTTATATAAAAAATAATTTTTAAGAAAATTGGAGAACTCAATAGAAGGTTATGATTGTGTATGCGCATATACAATCAGTACAATAAAATTGTTGACCAATTTCGATTTTCTTATTTTTATTATACTCTCCCGTCCTTAAAAGAATGAGTAAAATTAATTTTGTACACATATCATGAAAAATAAAAGCAGATGAAAGAAAATAAAAAAGTTTTATATTAATCTTTAGTGGCCCTACAAGATTACATAAAAAAAAAGAATACTTTTATTTTTTTTATACTAATAGACTTTACTAAATGATATATTTACCTTTTAATTTATGTACTTTATCTCGTTCTTTTAGAGATAATTTTTTTTATATATTTAGTATTTCTTATCCGTAGTATGCTCCTTTCATCCGAAAAAAACAGTTAACACTTAATAATCTGATTTCTTTTTATAAAAAAAATATTTGCCTAGAATATACTTTTAAGGCTTAAGCATAATCTTGTTTCATTAGTTCTTTTCGGATGGAAGAAGTTCTAATCAAACTTGTAAAAACTACTCCCTCACTTCCTAAAAGATTGTCGTTTTAAGAAATAATTTTTGTTCCAAAAAGATTGTCGTTTTGAGTTTATCAATACACATTAACTATTTTTTTCCTACTTTACCCTTATTTAAAGTTTTCTCCTATTTAAAGCTTTCTTCTCTTTCCAATGATTCTTATTCAATTCAATGCTATAATCCAAGTAGTAATTGGTTGAATTGAATAAGAAACATTGAAAAGAGAATAATTAGTTGAGATAATTAATAAGGGTAGTATAGTATTTTCGCTAGGTATTAATTATATTATTTAATCTGTATGTATTAACCTTAAACGATAATCTTTTAAGAACAGAGAGACCATCATTTAATTTACTTTTTTGCATATACTAAGCTTTTAAATTAAAATTTATTAGTAACCCTTGGCGCATTGTAGACTGAACAAAGGCCCAATAGAAGCTGCTTTTTCTCTTGGAGTGCAATTTTTTTTTTTTTTAAAAATAAATAATACATGGCCCCATTTCGTTTAAAATAATACACTACTACACTTTCAAAGTCAAGGAGGTCCCAACTAAAACAAAGAAGTCAAACAGAAAATATGACTTTGAGACTAGTGGAATGTGGCTCATGAATTTACCCTCGAAGTATACAAATGTTTGTCTCATGCTCGACAATGAATCAAAAATAATGTTAAGATCATATAAAAACTCTCACATATTCTTACATATACACATATAAATAATGTAAATCTCATATGTCAGACAGAATTCACAGTATTTATATAAAAATTATGTGAGAATTTTTATGTGATAATAGCATTGTTGATGAATCAAAATATCTCAATTAACTGCCTAAAAGTAAAGATGATCGTAAAAATACTTTTATTTTAATTTTATATTTTCACACATACTTTTTTTTTGTTAATTAATGTTTGTTGTACCAATTTATATAAATATTTGATACCGATCTCTTGAGTTCGAATCAAACAACTCGGCATATCAAGGTCTAATACACCGTCTCAATAATAAATTTTCTTGAATCACCACATGAAATATTTTAGCGTATCACAGACTCACTTAAAAAGTAATGACTGAACATATTTAATTTATGTTTGTATCAGTATATAAAGAGTCATGCTATTATCATATAAAACAATCACATAACTCTCACATACTGCTGACGTGACAGTATATGATTTGTTGTTGAGTTAAGCGGGTCATGTCAACAATAAATCACATACTACCACGTCAGCAGTATGTGAGAGTTATGTTACCATCTTTATGTGATAGTAGCATTATTTGTATATAAATGTGTGGCAGGAGAGTTTATAGGTGGGACGTCAAATCCATGAAGTAATGTACTTTTTTTTAAAAAAAGTTAAATTATACTACTTCCGTCCCACAATATGTGTTTTTTTAGACTTAACATTTTTTTTTAAAATAAGTGATGTGTTTTTACAATATTTTTTCATATGTGCCTTTATGCAACCAATGGTATTTATTGCATATTTATTGGAAAGTTAAAAGGTTGAAGAAAGAGAAAGAGAGATCAAAAGGCAATAAAAAAAGTCTCAAACAAAACAAAAAAGTATATTAAGGATATTTTTGTCATTTTAGCTTGTGTATTGATTTGTGTGATTTAAGCTAAAAAAACACTTATTATGAGACGGAGGTAATATTATCGAAATTTTCCTCAAAATTTGTTTATTTTTCGAATAAAACAATAAGTTTTGCCGAGTTTGCTATCATTTTTATCCCTTAAACAACTCGCAAACAAAAGAAATAAAAATAAAACCTTTATTTATTTTAAATACTCACAAGTAACAAACAAATAAAGGGTGAATCCTCACTAGTCCTCCTGAAAAGAAGAGCTAAAAAAAAAAAAACTAAGCACAACTTTAGGATTGGACACCCAGAAGAAATGTAGTAAATAATGTTACTTTGGATACCATTTTTAAGGCTTTCCGCCTCCCCTTCTGTCTGCCACCACACACAAAAGCCTCAGAAAATTAAAACCCCTCTGTCCCCCCGTCGCCCCTCTCCCCCCCCTCCCCACCCTCCCCCCCGCACCCCAATCTCCTGATGTGAAATGGTTTTAGTCAGTCAAAAAGAGGTTTGGGGCTCCATTCTAGAGAGAGAAAAGGCGGGAAAAAGTGGGAAAAAAAAGGGAAATTAGAAAGACAAAGAGGAGAATCCCCATATCAGGTGGGTGAAATTCATTATCAGACCAAATCAACATTTCTTCCTGTATATATAAGCAATGGGTGTTCTTCAGGCGGTGGTTATCTTCTTGGTTCTGCTTCTATTGTGGACTTGCTTGGCTATTGCACAAGATGGTGAATGGAAATCTGCTACTGCAACATTTGCTAAGGAAACACAAGCCTCAATCATCGTTGGTATGCTTTTTCTCTAATGCTAATTGGGCTTTTAATTTGATAACATTTGGTATAGTAGTTGATAACATTTGATATAGTAGTTGAGGACTCTCGTTTGTTAAATATTTTGCAGAGTGAGTAGCTCTCTCACTCTATTTTTCTTTTATTTATTTAAAAAAAAAATAATTCATCTGTTTCACAAAAAGTCCCATTTGTCATTTTTATTGTTTTTGTTTCACAAAAAAAGATAATTTCATTAGGGAAATGTAATTTCACATGTAAGTATTATATTTTCACAGGTTTAATATGATATTTCTATATAACTATATTAGTCTTTCTTAGGTCCCACTCACTATTAATTTTTGTATTAATTTGAAATAATGCTACTATCACATTCACATACACTGATACACACATGCATACTGTGGGTCTGCGTGACATGCAGGACCCACAAATATGCATATATTTACGTGTATGTGAGTTTTATGTGACCCAAATTTTGTGATAGTAGCATTACTCATTAATTTGAGGGGAATCATATGACATTGTTGGGGCATAACTGAACGAGCTGTTTTCACGAAAAAAACTGAGTTTGCTTAACGAGTGGAGCTCGTAAAAGTTTGTTCGTGAACATAAATGATTCAAGCTCAAGTTACCTTGTTCTACTCAAACTAGATTTGTTTAAATATTTAATATAATTGTAATATTTTTAATATTTTTATTATTTATTATGATAATTAAATGTGATAATTTTTATTATAAATAATGAAACTCGATCTCGACTTAACTCGACTCGATTAAGCATAGCTCGCAAACTCGATTATTAAAAGAGTCAAGCTCGACACCACATTTGAGCTTGTTTAGACTTTTTTTCGCGAGCTCGTCAAGCCAAAACTTGATTCAACTGGACCATTTGCAGTTCTATATCATATTTTTCATGTAGAAATATCAGTTTTCTTATTTTATCATGCAATCACTACTAAACTAATATATTTTTAGGGGTAAACATGGAACGAAAATACACCATTGATACTCCTTGTTCCACAAAAAGAGTTACATTTGCAAGATTTGTGAATATTTTTTTCTTTCATGCTTACCCCTAAGAATAATAAGAATGTAGTTACGTGATAATGAAATTATATTGGCAATTTACAAATGAGACTCCTTTTGTAGGATGGTGGGAATTTTTGTAAATGAGACTCTTTTGTGGTATAGAGGGAGTAATAAAAATGAGTAAGCTCTTATTTTTTTCTATTTGCCAAAGAAACTTTACAAGATGTTGGTTTTGATATGTTGCAGAAGGTGCTTGTGGTTATGGGGAAATTCACAGGACCAGCTATGGGAAATACAGTGCAGGGCTAAGTAGCATGTTGTTCAACAGAGGAAGTAGCTGTGGAGGTTGCTTTGAGGTGAGATGTGTTGATCACATCTTGTGGTGCCTGCAGGGGAGCCCCTCTGTTATTCTCACTGCCACTGATTTCTGTCCCCCAAATTATGGACTCCCGGCTGATGATGGCGGCTGGTGCAATTTCCCTCGAGCTCATTTCGAAATGTCACAAGCTGCATTCACTGAAATTGCACGTAGAAAAGCTGATATAGTCCCTGTTCAATACAAAAGGTAATAAGTGACATTTTTTTGGGGGTTCAACACTATATAATGTGTATGGCAAGTATTATTATACGCCCTCGAATTCCCAAAAATAGCCCCATTTGAAAATTTTACTAATTTTAAGGTGTTCCATGTTTACTCATAAATTTATCGAATGTTTAATTTAGCAGCAATGACGATGATGATGGAATTGTAATGGTAAACTTTGTTACGTCATTTTATACTACTATCAAAAGAAATGAGATTTCTTCTGGAACAAAATAAATTGGCAAGTGGGACTCTTTTTGTGGATTGCATAAAATTCATTAGAAAAATTGAACTAGAAGTTAGCCATTTTAGAGTTTGTTTGGTTATTGGATTTGCAGCTTTTGTAGTGGTAGTGTTTGGTCAAGCTCACTGCACCATTGTTGGTGTGGTGCGTTTGAGCACCAAACGATACGTTTGTGAGTTAAATAAATTGCGTTTGAAATAAACTGTTTTTAGGCAAACAAGATTTTATAGTGTGCTTGTACTTCTAAGCACATCAAACACTCTAAACACGCGAAACTCTGTCTAACCAGTCCAGCACTTGATACGTTCTCTGTTCTAGTATCAAGCACTAAAGGGGCAGAATAGTGTGTTTTTGTGCAGGGTAAATTGCGATAGAAAAGGGGGAATTCGATTTACTATCAATGGGAATTTATACTTTTACCAAGTTCTGATCACAAATGTTCGGTTGGATGGAGAAGTAGTGGCAGTGAAAGTGAAGGGAACAAAGACAGGGTGGATACCTATGGGAAGAAACTGGGGCCAAAATTGGCAATGCAGCATCATCCTTACAGGACAGCCCCTATCTTTCGAGATCACAACCAGTAGCGGCAAAACCGTCACCTCCTACAACGTCGCTCCACCAAGCTGGAGATTTGGCCAGACATTTGAAGGGAAGCAATTCTAATATCTTGCACAAGTTTTAGATGTTTGACAGATAATCAATATGAAGAGACCAAGGCATACGAGTCATAGCCACGTATAAAGTTTACGTAAGGGTGAAATTACTGCGAAAATTGGAGAAGACCGTACGAGAAATAGCGAGTCCAGTCTTGAATTTTGTTATGTTATACTGATAGAATATGATGGATTGTGTAATTATCAAACAGTTGAAGTAAGGTTGCTTTCTTTTCTGAAATATTATGTTTTGTGAAACTCTTTACTGTGGCTCTATAGCCATTACAGTCGTTTTGAACTTTGAGATCACATAGGCATTGTATTTGTGCAAAAATTATAAAAAGTCTTTAGCTCAGATTAGCCAATCTGCGAATATAACGACGGTTTTGTTGTGGAAATATTATATTTTGTCAAATAACATGATTCATATTTCTGAAAATCTAATTTATTTGTCATTCTTCTCTTTGCAGGAGAAAGGTAGTACATCTTATCTGTCTTTTGAAATAATAATTAGGTTCATATATATGTTAGTTGGACCATTGCATTTCACTACAATCATGCACCTAACAATGGTTATTCATAAGACGACACGCCAATCTCTTGCTGTTTCTCTCATGTTTAGAGTGGCAGCTGAAATGATATAGTTTGGTAACATTTTGATTCCCCAAGGCTTTCAATAAAATAAGCAAGCATATGATGTTCTCGACTTTGGTGCTGCATTAGATGTTCGGATCACCGGAATTAGGCTGGTTGTTAGAATTAGATCACACACACGTACACAACAGTAAAGAATTAATACAGAGATTTATGTGGTTCTTTAATTTAAGTAAGTTCACGGGGGCCACGTTATACTTTATTATTCACTGGTTACATAGGATTTACATGTTCGGTACATGTCAAGTCTTGGCGATGTGTCTTGGTCTTATTGGTTTAGAGTCTCACCACTATCCTTTGGACCACTGAGACACTAGTCATTGGTTTGATACATTGGGTTGCCCTTATGGGCTTAAGTTTGGTTCATGGCTTCTTTGCCAAACCCACCTGTTTATACTTTGCGCCTTTTAGGCCCTCTTCCTGGTTTATTCTGACATTGCCCAAGCAAATTAAACCGCTGTTTAATATAAAAAGAAAAGGCTGATTGACACTTCTGTCCCTTCAAGTTGCCACCCATTTCCAAAATCGTCCTTAAAGTTCAATTTTCGTCAGTTAAGTCCTTAAAGTGACATTTTGTTAGCATTTTCGTTCCTACAACCAAATTGGACCTCAATCCGACCCATTTTAACCAATTTTAACCCAACCCGACCCAGTTTGACCGAACCCAAAATTTTAATATTTTAAAATATAATATTATTTTTAAAATAAGTTTAAAATAATAATTATATTTAATATTTTAAAAAATAATATTTAATATTTTAAAACAAATAATTATTTTTAAAATAATAATAATTTTAATATTTTAAAATAAATTAATTATTTAAAAAATAGTTATTTTTAATATTTAAAAAAGTTTATTTTTTTAAAAAAAATTAAATAATAATAATATTTACTATTTTAAAATAAAATACATATTTTAAATATTTTTTAATAATTATTATTTTTAAAATTTTAAAAGAAAATACTATTTTTAAAATAATAATTATATTTAATATTTTAAAATAATATATATTTTTTATTTAAAATAAAATATTATTTTTAAAAAGTTATAAAGATAAGTATTATTCTAAGGAAAAATATTAGAAACTTTTATTTTTTCAAAAATGAGTAAAGTTTTATAAAATATAGATTCAAAAAAATTACATAAGAAAATAAAAATTAATTTTTTAAAAAGTAAAGTAGATTTTTTCATTTTTTATGTAAAAGTTTATTTTTTTTTTAAAAAAGTTTATTTTTTTTAAAAAAAGTTAATATCTTTTTTTAAAATGCATTCTTAATATTAGAATTTTAAAAAACAAAAACTAAAAATAGAAATTAAAATACAAAAACAGTAAAAGATTAAAAAAAATGATTCAATATTTTTTAAATAAATAAATAAATAAATTTTTTTTAAAAAAATATTATTTTCAGGAAATGTTTTTTAAACAAATAGAAATAATTAAGAACTTTAGGGATTCAATCTTAATTATTTCTAAAAAAATTCATGAAAATAATAATAATTTTTTTAAAACAATATTTATTTATTTTTTTAAAAAATTGAATCAGTTTTTTATATTTATATTTTACTGTTTTTGAATTTTAATTTTAATTTTTAGTTTTTGTTTTTAAAAATTCTAATATTGAGAATACATATAATAATTTTAAAGATATTAATTTTTTTTTCTAAAAATAAATTTTTATATAAAAAATGAAAAAATCTACTTTATTCTTTAAAGAACAAAGTTTTATTTTCTTCTGTAATTTTTTTGAATCTATATTTTATGAAACTTTACTCATTTTTGAAAAAAATAAAGTTTTTAATATTTTTTCTTTAGAATAATAATTATTTTTATAAATTTTAAAAAATAAATTTTTATTTTAAAATATTAAATATAATTATTATTTTCAAATTATTTAAAAAATATATTTTATATTAAAATATTAAATATAATTATTATTTTAAAAATTATGTTATTTATAAAATATTAAAAATAATAATTATTTAAAAAATTATTTATTTTAGAATATTAAATACAATTATTATTTTAATTTTTTTAAATAATATTTTATTTTAAATATTAAAAATAATTATTTTTTTAAAAATATCAAAATAATTAATATTATTTTTTAAAAATGTTAAATATAATTATTATTTTAAACTTATTTTAATATAATATTATATTTTAAAATATTAAAAATTTGAGTTGGATCAAACTGGATCGGGTTGGGTTAAATTGGTCCAACTGGGTCGGGTTGAGGTCAAATTGGGTTGAAGGAATGGAAACACCAACAAAATGTCAATTTAAGGACCTAACTGACAAAAATTAAACTTTAGAGATGACTTTGAAAGTGAATGATAACTTAAAGGAACAGAAGTGTCATTAAGTCATTTTCTATATATTTTGGCATTTGTCGAACACATGATACCATAGTCAAAACGCCTAGATAGTGTCAGGCGATGGCACCACCGGTGGTGCCAGGCGGGGCTCTAATAAAAAGACAAAACATTTGTCAAAAGACAACAAAAAAAAGGAAGCAAAATTAGAACCAAATCTTGCAAAATCTATATTATATTTATCACATGGATTGCGAACATCCATAGCCCTCTTGATGGGATCTGGTTACTATGAAATTAGTTTCATGGTAAGTTGGTCAATTAACCCAATACAGTGTTGACACGCAGAAAGAGATCACCTCCCGCCTACATGTCGACATTGTATTAGTCGTTAACTTTCATGCTAACCACTCCCATAAGTTGAGTATTTTAATTCCTAAGGTATATCCTGCTGTTTCTCTTATGTATAGAGAGATAGCTGAAATGATGATCTAGTTTGGAGTAATGCTACAGACACAAATTATTCTATAAATATTTTACGAACTGCTGATGTGACATACTTCACATTAGTATATTAATCAACAAATTACTTCAATATAGTCTGGGGCCCCACATAAAAAGCTGATGTGGAATATGCCACATCAACAGTTTGTTAAATATTTATAGAATAGTTTACATCTGTAGCATTATTCTTTAATTTGGTGACATTTTGATTCCATTCAAATAAACTAAGCAAGCATACAATGTTCTTGAATTTGGTTCTTATAGTAAAGTTGGCCAAGCAAATAAATCACAAGAAACACTTGTTCAATGTAAAAGAACACATATTTGAGCATCCGTTGAGCATATGATACCCCCAATTCCTAGTCAAAACATCTAGACAGTGTCAAATAGAGTTGTAAGACACGCAGCCCGATTTGTTTACTGCTCTACTGCCAGTAGTGGCACCACCCATCCGGGATGGGTGGTGCCAGGTGGGGTTCCAACAAAAGAAATAAAACAATTGTCAAAAAAGGAAAAAAAAACTAATCAAATCTTACAAAAACTAGACTATATGTATCACAGGATTGCCAACATGCATTGCCCTCTTGATATTATTTCCAATATTTCCCTACCCATTCTCCCCCTCAAGTAGGCTTCATTTTATGCACAATCCAACATTTGCTAACAAACAATTCAACACAAGTGTAAAAATCACTACTCTTTATGATTAATTTCGATCAAATATATACAAATAATCCCTTAATTAATCAAATCAAATAAAACAAATCAAGCAAAATAATCCAAAAAAAGAGAGAAAATGATTCAATCATCAAGTCAATGCAGCAAATCCACCCCCTCTCATCATTTGCTTAAACTCATTAAAATTCACCCTCCCATCTCCATCCACATCCACCTTCATAATCATACTCTTGCAATCCTCTGCACTCCGCCCCTGTTTTAGCCCCAGCGACGCCATCACCGATTTCAACTCGTCCACCGTAATAAACCCGTCCCCGTTCTGATCAAACACATTAAACGCCTCCTTCATATCCTCATCCTCGTCTCGTTCGTCCATTATGTTTTGGTACAACGCCCCAAATTCATCAATATCGACGCACCCATCTTGGTTGACATCAATTTTCTCGATCATTTGTGTGAGTTCTGCATCCGGGATGAAGATCCCCATGCTTTCTAAGGAGTCATTGAGCTCCTTTTTCGTGATCCGGCCGTCGCCGTTCCGATCAAACATTTCGAACACTCTCCGGAGCTCGTCCGCGTCCATTCGGGGGCGGATCGGAATTTGATTTGGGGATTTGGTGATTTGGGTGTTGGTGATTTGTTGTTGGGGGTACCAAGAAGAGGGGAGGAAATTCCTTAGCTTCTTGGGTACCAAAGAGAGAAGGATTGTATTTAGAAGGTTGTAGAGAATGAAAATCCTCAACACAATGGATGGCATTGTTGGTTTGTGTTTCTTACTTGAGAATTTAGTGGTGGGCGTTGCTAGAGTTTTGAGGGGAATTCGGAGGGGAAAGTTTGGTGCTAAATATATTAAGGAAGTTCTAAGTTTAGAGAGAGAAAGTTAAGAGAGTTTTGAGTGATATGAGATCCAATGTTTGATGGAGAATGGAGCTTTTTAAAGGTTTTGATTTTTTTTTTGTTAGTTTATACAAATTTAACAAGAAAATTGTAATAATTATATAATACTAATATAACAAAAGTTATTTGAGGTTTAATATTTTTGTATAAAATATAATTTATCTATTTAATATATAAAATCGAAGGAGACACTTTTATGTTAACATTTTTTTTAAAACTTTTATGGTAATTCTTATATTATCCTTATAACTTCAACTTTGCTAATCTTTTTATTTAAATTCCTCAAAATTTAATTTTTTTAAATTAAGAGTCCTTTTAATATGTGCCCTAAAGGTACATGTTAAGCACACAGTTCAAGAGAATATTTTTTTGAACTGTGTGCATATTCTCTTAAAACTAGTGCAAATGTAAAAATTAAGGAAATATGCACATGTGCCATAAGAAAACATGTCAAGAAATTCCTTTAATTAATGATGTCTCTTATTGTAAAGGGAGAGGACGAATTCTAACGGTTTCATTCTTAAAAGATGTGTCATTGTTGTTTATTCTTACTTCCTCCGTTCCTTAAAGAGTGCAGTTTTAGTCCAAAAAAATTATTCCTTAAAGAATGCAGTTTTAGGAACTCAAAGCTTCTTTTTTCAAATATGCTCTTGTTTTAATTAATGCACTAAATGGAGAAGTTAATGCACGAAGAGAAGGGTTAGCTTTGTCATTTTATCCCACTTATTGGTTTGTGCGTTTTTAGCTAAAACTACACTCTTTAAAGAACGAAGGGAGTATATTATAATCTCTTAACCTTATTTTATTCTCACATTCTTTCATAATCTCTTATTTTTAATTATTATTATTTTTATTTTATGTACACGTAATGTTTATAAAATAAACATTACACGTAATGTTTGATGGTAAATTAGTCAATTAATCAATACATTATTGATACGGAAAAAGAGAAATTACCTCTAAATCTGCGTTTCGATACTGTATTAGTCAATTGACCTAATTTTATACTAATCATTCTCATAAATATCATATAGTAACTAGTAATACTAATTGCACACACAATACGGGTATTAAATTGTCTAGAATAAGAATCGGTTGCACTTGATCTAAATTCTAATCAAAATACGCGTTGTAGATAATGTGTTGATCTGTCGAGGAGAAGAAATTAACGCGTTGTCATTATTGTGGTTTGGCATTAGTTTTTTCGTGGTGGGGGTATGGTGGGGTATTTAAAAAGTTGTTAGAGGCACACACACACAAAAAAAAGACCGTTGATAACGGATCTTAAGTGAGAGAGTGAGACACTGAGGACTATATGGCCGGTTTGAGGGGATAACGGAATGACCGTTGGATATTTGGGGAGGTAGGGAACGTTTGATACGGTGGAGAGAAATGAAAGGGATGTTATATATAATACTAGGATTAACCCGTGCCTCCGGCACTACAAATATTCGTGTAATTATTTAATACCTAAAAATGAATTTAAATGAAAAATGTGAGTTGACAATGTGAGCAAAGTATTTACTTGATGAAAATTAGAAAATTTCATAATTATTTGTTGTAAATTAAAAAATTTATAATCAAGATAGACATCCCATCCAAAATATAAAGAAGTCAATAATTTTGCCACAAATTGTATCTAATTTCAGGAACACATATAAAAACCTATACCAAGTTAGATTCAATAATTAGAAACAAATGCGCCTAAGTAACATGGACCAAAATAACAACGTATAATACTCTTACAATTAGATGAATCAAAACCAATTTTATCCTGAATCTAACTACATAAAATAATAATCTAACTAATATCTAACAACATCCCAATTTTCTTTTTATTCTATCCTTCTTCCTGCATAACCATACACTGAGTGAAGCGTGCATAAGTATTATTGTTTCAATGGTCTCACTAATAAACTAAAATGTGTATGATGGATGGAACTACATCATCCTGCCAACTTTTAAACAAAATCTTTTTTCAGAACTGCTATAAAATATTCTTTTAGGATTATCATTTGTGTAGCAAACACCTATTAGACTTTAGACCCACAGTCTGAAATTTGAATTTTTTCCCCCATCCAGATGTTTACAGTTTTTATCAACGTGTGTGTATACACACACACACGCTAACTGTGTAAGAAAAATGTGCAAGGTATTTATGTAAATCAAACGAAACAACATACCACTGGAGTATACGCAGCAATTGAAGCATACTCCCAAATGCGGCCTCCAAGGAAAGGATCAAAGAACGCATAGAATGCCACAACCAACAGGTAAAATACTGTTATCGCAACAACCTATCCAAGGTGAAATAAAAAAATCAGATCTTCTCAATTTTAAATTAACAAAAATGAGTAACAAAGTGTAGCAAGAAATTTCAAAAACATATGCAGTCAGACAATGTCACTATATAATGACACTTGTTGCCCACAGTTTCCATCTTGACAGAGACAAAGGATATTATGAGCAAAAGACCATTAAAGATAGACGGATATGAAAGAATAAAGAATGTAAAGTATCAGATTTCAACCAATAGGTAAATTTTATGCTATTTAGGAAATACAGGAGTTAGGGAAACATACTCACAGAACAAAATTCAGCACAACCTTTCGAAAAATGACATAAAATTCAACTTTCCGAAGAGCTGAAAGTATACAGTAATGATTTAACTCAAAACTAAGCTATAACTCTACAGATAAAGAACTCAAAATTAATGATTTAACTCAAAACTAAGCTATAACCTTCATCAGACTCAAAATTGAACTTTCAATCACGATAATAAGGGAAAAAAGGGAAGAACCATGAGCAAGAAGAGAGCAATCGGACGATTGAGAAGAAGAAGAGTGGCCAATGGTGGCTAGGGGAGAGGTATTGTCCATGCCAGGAAATTTGTGGGACTCTTCAGGTGACCAGCGCGTGATTGGATCGTTTACTGCACCGCCTCGCCATTGGAGAACAAACACAAAGGCTGTAAGTGTAAGAGGGAGGAGAGTCTACAATATAATCTACAGATACGAAGAAATCAACACCAAAATCTCTAAGCAAGTTGATAAATTTTACACCTTCTAGGGAACCTGGTAAATTATCTACCCCCGTTATCAAAAAGATTGAAAGTTCAAGAGTTACTCCGTCTTCTTATAAGGCCTCTAAAGATTGCACAACTCCTCTACGAACTCTAATTATGGTGCTTTTCATACTCTTTATGTTTTCCTTTTCTAAATTCTGTTTGCAATAGTAAACTTATTATGTATAGTAATGTTAGCTATGTTTTATACCTGCAGGCATTGATGTGAATGGAGTGCCAAGGCATCCTTCAATAACTCCCTGTCCAGAAATTAAGAGTTACCTGTTTCAGTTAAAGAATTTAATCTCTAATAATAGAAAGAAAATATCAGATTTTTAATTAATGTTGCCTGTTATTTTCATATGTATTCCTTGGATTAATTAATCATCACTTTTGTCAAATTTAATTTACAACTATTAGGGGCAACATACCATTTGAACTCTCTGCCTCTGGAAGTAAACCAACTGGCCCAAATTGGCAAATTATATATTCAGTGTTAGTTCTATATCATTGCCTTACCAACATATGGCTGCAAATTGCTTAGAGAAAAAAATAACAATGCCAATTACTTGTGTCTTGCTTGAAATATTTGAAATTGAGAACTGAATTAAATACTTATAAACCCTTCTTGCTGCAATAGAAAAACTCCACACGTTCTGTAATTGGTCTTGTAGTTCTGGGCTCTCTGATGACTATTTTTATAGCTCCCAATATCTGACAATTGTGCTTTTAATGTCAGTTGCTCCAAGTCCTTGAGTGCCAGCCAGAAAAAATTACAGTCTACAACATTATCTACCCCTTTTATCTTATGGACAGAGTTGAGAACTGCAAAAAGAAAGCAGGCATGGGCTTTGCTTAAGTATTTTTCCTTATTTCGACTCGTATTTTTTTGTCTTACACTTTTACTTTACCCTGGACATTTTCAGAAGCTTGAAGAGAGATTCAATGAGAAAGAGGAACAGAAAGTCCACATGCAAATCAAAATCAAGGTATGTTTTCCTTGACAAAATGTAAAGAAGTCAAAAAATTTGTCACAAATTGTATCTACATGATCATTATTTACTTGAGCACAAATTTTTACTGTGAGATTTTAAATGCTATATACCAACCAACACTCGAGCATACAATGTTTGCGCCTTTTGTTTCCTGATTTCATTAATTTGATACCTCCTCTAATTAATAACAGAAAAGTAGTGTTATTAGGAAGAACGCAGAATTAGGAAAGTTGACGCTATGCACTACAATCTTTAAAAACGGTCATGGGGTCAGCTGGTTACATGAATCCTATTGATTGTTTCAACTACCAAAGCATACCCAAAAACATAACAAAATTATTACAACACATCAATTTAAACATAACAAAAAAGACGGTCTGGTATTATTATTATTATTTGACACTGGACCAAATTATTTTCTTTTATTAATATGATGATCTTTGAATATCATATAACAATGGCTATAGTCAAAACTGTACTATATATATGCTTGATTCAACTAAGCAAAACTTAATTGATAGTGCTCTATTCTACATCATTCTTTTTTGTTCTTCTTTTTTTGTTACTAAACACTCTACATCATTCTTTGTTCAGCAATAGCCATTTTTTTGTCTAGGAGTCTTGGGCACATCCTACTTTGGTTCATCCTATTGTTTATCATGTATTTTCTTTTAAAAATAGTGCAGGGATGAAACAATGCTGCATTTCGGACAACATTTATTACAACGATATTTCCCCTTATTTGTGTCACTCCCACTTCTTCTGAGCAGCATAATAAATGTTGTTCAAGTTACATATTATGCAGGACATGCAACTTTTGGAAAATAATGGTCACTTGCCTGATCATTCAAGTCAAAAAGGAATGATGAGTTTGCACGGTCGTAAATTTTGCCACGCTTATTTGCTTCTCGATGCGAAATCAATTCACCAGTATATTCTCCAAGATAATCATTTTTGTTGACAGGGTTCTAGAACCAAATGATTCATTTTAGTAGAAGAAACAACGACCAATAATTGAAACACTACAACGCACTTATGGTTTCGTACCTTTAGAAAGTCTCCCCATCCAGCAACATCAGATTTTGCCAAAAGGATCTAAAAGGAAACAAAGACACAAAAAGTCAAATTTTTAGTGCTAATTTGATAATTTAAAAACTCCAGAAACTGGTTACCCTTTGATGCTGCCTTAGAAGGAGCCTCATGTTCCCACATTGACCATCTCCCCGTCGAGGTGGCTCACCTAATGAGCCATCCCCACAACTGCAAAATGTAAAAGTATTTAAAAATAATAATAATAATCATAATGTATAGATTGATCTACCTGCAAGGTCCTAGCATCATATGATAAAGAATGAACTTAATTACGAAGATTTTAACTGCTCATGGTAGAATTATACAACAATTACCATTACATTACATTCACAAACAATAATGTAATTTCCAACTATGTAAAGTGCTTCAAGATGGAAAATATACCTTAAGAGCACCAAAAACGCGATTACCAGTAGTTGTCCTAATAAGACCAACATCGAGGAGAGCACGGAATGGCCGCCTGTTTTCAGTTGGCTCCACTGAAAAATCCTCTCCAGTTGCCTTGAAAATATAAAGCAAATGATTCTTATTGTGCAGATATGTTTGGAAAGCCCTGAATAAACTACAATATTTGATATTATTATTAAAAAGTGAATGAGTGTTAACTGTTACCTCTACGTTGCCTTCATATTCATCATCCATCTCAAGCTTTTTCAAAACACGGCGGGCCAAGAGAAGTCCAACGCAGTAAGCTGACAGATCATGCAGATCGCAAGAGATAATAAGTAGGAAACGAAAAATAACACTTAAGCAGATAGAAAAAGTATGGTGGGAATGTTTTATGATACCTGCAGCATAATTCGTGAGACCTACTTCGAGCCCATAATTAGGCAGCTCATGGGGAATACGTTGCTGCAAGTACCATATCTCCAGCAATGCTAGCAGATACAATTTGGGTAGTAATATCCTTGTTTGTCTAGCACAAAACATTAAGGTTTAATTTGTATAATAATCAAATAAAATAGTTACTAATGAAAGCAACCCCAAAGAAATACCCCTTTCCTGTTGAAACCAATTCAGATGCTACTAAATTTTTAAAATTTGTCTAAGAATGATATAACTATATTCAACAAATGAATATAGTTCATGAATGACCTTTTAATCCCAAAGCAAAAGAAAATATGTACAAAATGATGGATTGTGTAGAATGATACTCGAGCTTAATAAGTCTCAAAGATTCTCAAAGAAAACATTTAATAGTATTAGAGAAAGAAAGAGATATGGTCCAAAATGTATACCTGAAAATACAGAACACGAAAGGATACAAATCGCACAACTAAACGATACTTGGGAGTGTTGTACACTTGTACTTGTTCTTATCCTGGTTAATCAAACGAATCCTGGCCCGATAATCTGTCTTCCCCTATGTAGAGATTTTACAAATAAAGGACCATCAGTCAGTCACGGACAAATGGAATTCCACATATACTGCTATAACATAAAGCCTTAAAACTGAAAATAAATTGCAAAATGTTAATGATTACCTCTTTTTTTCTTAAATTTTAAAATTTGACCTGATACCGCTTAAAGTATGCCCTTGGCTTGACAGCTTTGACAAAGACCTGAACTAACAACAATATAAGGTAAGCACAACGTTTAATGATATAAGCTCCTTTGTGATTCTTTTTATAAAGAAAATACTTTTTCATGCACTTGGCAATTCTACACCCGTTTGAGCATACTGAATTCATATCCTACAACATTGAAAAACGATTCATTAGTATGAATGATTAGGGCATATGAAAAGAACATCTCTTTTCTAAAACGAATGAATCAATCATATCTGTCTCATGGATAAATCATGCACTGAAGGATCCCCAGTCAAGCAGTCATTTGCTAAAACAAATATCTTCTCTTCTCTAGTTTGATTACGCTTTTTGTTTTTCCCTTTATCGCCAAAGATGTGAAAACGAAACCAACCTTATTTATCAGTATTTATGTGATCATTTAGGAGCTTCTTCTCATTGCATCTGAGCTGGATCCCTTCATTTTCTAGAAAATCAAGGTGCCACTCAACAATTTATATACTCAGAGGATCACTCCAGGCTATAAATTCATACAGGCAATTTCTTCTGCCTGTCAAATAATATGAAGAGCATCTTCAATGCTATAGTTTGAAGGAACCGACATAATGTGTTTCATTGTGTAAAGGAAAATATTACCGTAGACATGAAGCTTGAAATGCCAACAAATTATATAATAATGAATGCCTGATAGTTTAGAAAAAGGTCAAACTAATAGATTCTGAAGTTTTTAAACCTGATAGTTCTAACTACCCTCCACATATATAAGGCCCAGCTTGAATAATTTTTTATCTTTCAATTAGTGGCATTTCCTTAACCCCCTCTCCGCAATCTGATTCACCTCTTTCTTCAGCACTTGCAGAAGCCCCTGAACATTCAAATTCTGATTCTTCCCATGTCCAGCCTCTTCAATTCTGAATTTCAGCGCTTCAATTTCGAAATGCAGAGATTCTCGCTCGGCTTTCCATCGCAATTCCTCCCGAAACCACCGCTGCTCCTCCCGGAGCCACCGTCACCTCGCCTCTTCTCTCTCGTAATTGGATTTGTCGGATGAGGAAAACGTGAAACAAATGTGAGATTTAGATATATGGTGGAATGGATTTTTGGGGATTAATAATGGAAGTGGATATACATTATTATTGGGTGAATCAGTTGAAATTATTTGAGTCATGTTAAAGAATAGAGGATTGGAACTCAGAGGTAGAGATGAAGATATATACATGGACAGGGGAAGAGTATTTTATTTTAGTATAAATATATCAAACCTGATCCGCTGCTCTATAAATATGCCTGAGTATCTTTTACTCTGATAATTGTATAGGGTATTTAGAATAAACAAAGCTCTCAAAGTCAAACCAAGTGCTTCCAGATAAACTGGGCAAATTTTTTTTAATATATACCTATCTCAAAATCAATCCTAAAAAGCATAAAAGTTTTGAAAAGAAATGCTCCAAATTCCATATATGGATATACAGTGACCGAATTTGACTGAAAATAGAAAGTCAGAGAAGAAAGGCAGTGATTCAATATCGTAACAGGCCTCTCAGGCAACTGAATGCAAAAGGAGCACTTGACATTCTCATCAATAATATCTAGAATATCATTCTTATTTTCTGTCTTCTTCTCCTTCGTTTCCTGATCTGGTCCGCTCAATAGCTCGTCTCCTCTTCGCTTTCTGTTTCTCGGTCAGCGACGCGTCAGATTCAATCACGCGGATCGCGGCAATGAGCTCGCCGTTCTCTCCGGCGAAAACACTCGACAGGGCTCCGGCGGCGGAAGTTACTGTGGTGCAGTCAGGGCAATCCCACTAGAGCGTAGAGGCTAGGGTTTCGGGATGGACGGCAAGGCAGGACATGCGCCACGGGGTAAAACATGTGTTGCAGGCGAGCTTCTCCTCGTCGGACGGCTTAGTTTTGCAGAGCATACAAATGCCGTCGCCGTGGCACGACAATTGGCTAACTTGCGTCATTGGTGTATCAGTATCGAAATGGATGAATAATACTCTTATCGAGAGGAAAATAGAATTAGTAAGTCTGAACGCTTGAAAGGTGCAAGAGAGAGGATGAGACGGGTGTTAAAACATTAGCGAAGGGTTAGATTTATCCCAACTTTTTGACGGTCAAGATCTTTTAATAGCATGAGCGGCAAAAATTTTGTTTTCAAAATTATTTGTGTTTTATTAGTTAGATATATATATATATATATATATATATAGGAAAAAATATAAGTACACAGCTGTGTACTACACAGTAGGCTATAGCGACGGTTTTTCAGGACTATAGCGATGGTTTGTCTATCGCTATAGACAGAATATCTATGACGACAGACAAACCCTCACTATAGCCTTAGAAAACCGTCGCTATAGCCTACCGTGTAGTTACACAGCTGTGTAGCTACATATAGCCCATATATATATATATGCAACATCCCCTTTTTGAAATAGAAAAAGAGGTTACTCAAAACACAACATAACTGAAAAAAATAATAATAAAGTTCTAAACCACAAAGGAATATTCTCTAAAACCAATAAATATCAAAAGGTCAAACCATAATAAATGTCAAACTGGCCCAAACCATACTCTGAAATAATTATTACAACCTCAAATAAACCATTTGACAACCTAAACAAAACATCTAAATCATTGGATTGAATGGAGCTCTCATCACACTTGCCCTTGATCCCCTGATTACTTACCGAAAGAAAAAACACAACATGAGCGAAATGCTCAGTATGGATATAGAATACAGAAATAATGAAACGAAATAACTAACTCAATAAGAAGAACTGAACTGAACTGAAACGAACAAAACTAACACAATAAAATAATAGGTTGAATCAAATGACTGAGTGTTATTTCATACCGAGCTCAAAAGTATACCTCGCCACATAGGCAAGTCAAATACTGCCACACAGGCAATCAAAATAATGCCACACAGGCAATCACACATCGGACTGCGCAATCCAGATGCATATAACAAACATCGCCACTCCGCAGAACAGAACAGAAAATTAGGGTCAACTCATACGTCTCCTACAACAAACACCAAATGGCCAACTCCCACCAGAGCACAAAACGGAGACGCCGTGGACTGATCACACCGCCATGGAAGGTGTCATGCCTCGGTGCCAAGAGGACATGCCTGTGGTACCCCCACAGGTGGTTATAGCTCAGGTATACCCTACGGTATATTCTAACAAAAATATCATGTCACACCACATGCGACATAATATCAATACAAAGGGGTTCTAATACGTACATGTTAAACTGAAACGAATCATCAACACAAAGTCTCCAAAAATATTAACATGCACTCTCTACAAATATCGAAATAAATACTAAACATGATACACTAGTCTAAAGAGTACAAAAATGAGTTCCAAATATCAACGCCAAAACGAAACTATCATATGAATTTGAGAATGGACAATCATGTGAAACAATAAACAAAATTTAACGAAAAGCAAAACGAACATAACAAAATTAAAAGGATTATCGCTGAAGGAGTACGAAATCCGTACCTGAAGCAAGCAATGTAATACCCAAAGTATATTCCAAAAATTCGTTTAGACTCTCTTCGTCCGAACTAATTTAAACACAATAATAACTAACATAAGTACGTTTGCAAATTATTATTTCCATCTTTAAACCTTTAATTTTATTATTATTATTATTATTATTATTATTAATAAGCAGCTTCATGCACGAATTAGGCTGGCCTTCCGTTCCAAACATATAGTCATTAAATTCGTATTGCTACTTGATGCCCTGAATCATTAATATATATATACTATATAATAATAACCATAATAATAATGAATACAAATAGTAACAGTAGCAGTTTTGGTGGAGAACGTAATAAACATACACAAAATTCAAAGTTTAAACTCTTTTTTTTTCTACTTTACTGCCCCGCTCAATCATACATGCTTTCTATATCTTACCTAACAAAAAAATAATTCCTACAGTTCATACTAAAAGCCTATGTGTGTTGCGAAAAGAAATCAATAAAAGGTTGTTTTTTTTACATCTAATCTGTAGCAAGAATTAACTTGTCAAATCCCTTTTTCTGCTTCCGTCGTTTTCCTTTCTTCCCCTTCGTTTGTATCAGATATGTCAGGAATATTAGGTTTAGCTATTATTTATATATCTTATTAACTCTCCAAATTTTAATAGGATTTTAATACTTCACAATTATAAATTAGACCCACTAAGTTTTAAGGCCCAATTAATGTAGTCCACATACTTAAATATATTTTGACCCAAACACAAGAAAAGTCCAATTAAAATATTTAAACAAAAATTTTATAATGCCATTTATTTATTTAATTATTTTTCGGGTATTACATCACCTACCTCTTAAAAAAGATTCCGTCCCCAGAATCAAAAGAAAAGAACGAACTTAATTATCAAAAAGATGCGGATACTCCACTCGAATGGACTCCTCCATCTCCCATGTAGCCTCTCGCTCCGAATGGTTTCTCCACAAAACCTTAACAAACGGAATTGTCTTCCTTCTCATAACCCGCTCTTGACGATCCAAAATCACCTCGGCTTGCTCTTCACAAGTAAGATCATCACGAATCTTATCGAACGGATATTGCACCACATGCAACGGATGATATTGATAACTCCTCAACACTGACACATAAAACACATTGTGCACATGTGCTAGTTGTGGAGGCAAAGCTAACTAATATGTAACTTCACTAACCCTCTCCAAAATCTCAAATGGCCCAATATAACGCGGACTAAGTTTTCCTTTCAACCTAAAGCGTCGAATGCCCTTCCAAGGAGAAACTTTTAGAAACACATGCTTACCAGGTTCAAACTCTAAAGTCCTCCTATGCTTATCAACATAACTCTTCTGTCATGATCGAGCCGACTTCAATTTCTCTTTAGCCACCGCTACCTTCTCCGTAGTGATTTGAACTAACTCAGGGCCTTCTATGGCTCTCTCGCCAACCTCATCCCAACAAGTTGGTGCCCGACACTTTCTACCATACAATGCCTCAAATGGAGCCATCCCAATACTTGCATGCCAACTGTTATTATAAGCAAACTCAACTAGGCTTAAGTAATCATCCCAATTACCTGATCACTCAAGTGCACAAGACCTCAACATATCCTCCAACGTTTGAATAGTCTGCTCGGACTGCTCATCGGTGTGCCGATGGAAAGAAGTACTAAAGTTGAGCCAAGTATCCCAAGCTCGTTGAAACCCTTTCCAGAACTGTGAAGTGAATCGTGCGTCCCGATCCGAAACAATCGACACCGGAGTACTATGAAGTCTAACAATCTCCTGCTGAAAGATCTGTGCCAACCTATCTATCGAGTAACCCTTGTGGATCGCCAAAAAGTGTGCCGATTTGGTCAACCACCCAGATGGCATCATTCTTCCTGAAAGTCATCGGCAAACCAGTCACAAAATCCATCGTGATATCCTCCCACTTCCACACTGGAATGTCTAACTATTGCAGCAAACCACTAGCTCGTTGATGCTCTATCTTCACTTGTTGACAAGTGAGGCACTTCCCAACATATTCAGCCACATCTCGCTTCATCCCATTCCACCAAAAATTTTCCTTTAAATCTCTGTACATCTTTGTAGAGCCTAGATGAATAGAAAATGGCGAACTATGAGCCTCCGCTAAAACCGCCTCCCGAATGATTGGATCAGACGACACACACAACTGCTCACCTAACCAAATCACACCATGGTCATCAATACGAAAGTCGGGCTGCTTGCCCTTCTCCAAATTCTGTGTCATACTCCACAATTCCCCATCTTCCTTTTGAGCTTCTTTAACCCTTGAGATAAGAGAGGGCTCCACTCTCATACCGGTCAAATGCACATCTGAACCTTGGACATACAGCTCCAACTCTAGCCGCTCCATATCCGAAATAAGCTGAGGTTGTGTAATAAGAGCTGCTACACTTCCTGAACTCTTTCGGCTAAGAGCATTTGCAACCACATTTGCCTTCCTCGGGTGATACTGAATCCTCGCATCATAATCTTTTATAAGCTCCAACCAACGCCTCTGCCTCATGTTAAGCTCCTTTTGAGTGAAAATATATTTAAGACTTTTGTGATCAGTGAAGATATCACAAGTCTCTCCATACAAATAGTGTCTCCAAATCTTTAGAGTAAAGATCACCGTTGCCAACTCCAAATTATAAGTGGGGTAGTTCACCTCGTAAGGTTTAAGTTGCCTAAAAGCATAAGCAATCACCTTACCGTGTTGCATCAAAACACACCCCAAACCCTTCTTAGAAGCATCACTATAAATCTGGTAACCTCAAGTCCCTGACGACAATGCAAGTATAGGAGCTGTCACAAGTCGTTTCTTCAACTCCTCGAAACTTTTCTGACGCTCCTCATTCCACACAAACTTCGTGCCCTTTTTCATCAACTGAGTTAATGGCAAAGCAAGCAAAGAGAATCCTTCCACAAATCTCCTATAGTACCCTGTCAAATCCAAGAAACTCCTACTCTCTGTCACAGTAGTAGGTCTCGGCCATTTAGTGATAGCCTCAACCTTTCCAGGATCTACCTTAATGCCTTCAGCAGAAACAACGTAGCCCAAAAATGCAGCCTGCTCCAACCAAAACTTGCATTTGGAGAATTTAGCATACAATTTCTCTTTCTGCAAAATTCCCAACACTGTTCGAAGAGGCTCCTCATGCTCCTCCCTAGACTTGGAGTAAACCAAAATGTCATCAATAAAGACAATAACATATTGGTCCAAGTACTCCTTGAACACCCGATTCATCAAATCCATAAACACTGCCGGAGCGTTAGTCAACCCAAATGGCATCACCAGAAACTCGTAATGCCCATAGCGAGTACGAAAAGCTGTCTTAGAGACATCCTCATCTCTCACCCTCAACTAATGATAACCCGACCTCAAGTCTATCTTTGAAAAATACTTCGCCCCCTGAAGTTGGTCAAACAAGTCTTCAATCCCCGGCAATGGATACCGATTCCTGATAGTAATCTTGTTCAACTCCTTGTAGTCTATGCACAACCTCATAGACCCATCTTTCTTCTTCATAAATAAGACCGGAGCACCCCACGGCGAAATAATCGGCCGAATCACACCACGATCTAACAGTTCCTGCAACTGCTCTTTTAACTCCTGCAACTCTAATGGTGCCATCCGATACGGCGCCTTAGAAATAGGTCCCGCACCAGGAGCAAGCTCAATAGTAAACTCAACTTCCCGCTGCAGTGGCAATCCTGACAACTCATCAGGAAACACATCGATAAAGTCACGAACCACTGAAATATCCTCAATACGAGATTCACCCTTAGAGGTATCCTTCACAAATGCCAAATACCCCTCACAACCCTTTGCCACTAACTTTCTAGCCTTCAAAGCTGAAATCAACTTCACCGCTCTACTCGGCTGTGAACCCTGAAACACGAATTTCGGAGACTTCACATCTCCAAATATAACCAGTTCATCCCGAGAATGACATCAAAATCGTGCATACACATTGGAAGAAGATTAGCACTACCAATCTTATCCCCAAAACTGATCACACACCTTCGATACAAATCAAAGATAACAACAGAAGTCCCCATAGGGGTAGCAATAGACATAACAGAATCTAAAGACTGAGATGGCACACCCAGGTGGCGAACAAAAGATTGTGCAATAACAGAATGAGTAGAACCCGTATCAAATAAAATAGAAGCCTCACGACTTCCAACTAAAAGAGTGCAAGAAACAGTACCTGGCGCACCTGCCGCCTGATTATGTGTCAAGGCAAACACTCGACCACCTTGACGCTGACCTCCATTGCCACCATGATCACCGCCTCCACCATTACCACGTGGCCCGGTACAATCTCTAGCCATGTGACCCATCTGTCCACACAAAAAACATGCACCGGTAACTCTATGACACTGTCTCCCCGGATGATTAGCCCCACACATGGCACAAGGAACTATCGAAATAAGATTTAGGTTACCCCCACCAGCTGGTCCCGGATAACGACCCTAATTCTGCCCCTGCTAACGATTTTGCCCTTGCTGAGGATTCTGTCCATACCAAGGTAGCTAAAGCTGACGATTCTGCCCTTGCTGAGGTATCTGCTGATTACCCCTGTTCTGATTCTGGCCACGCCATTGCCCCTGATGAACACCACGATTTTTGTTCCACTGACCATCTTGATTTCTCCCATGCTGACCCAAAGCTTGACCCTGCTGGTCATCTCTGTCCCTCTTTCGATTCCGTTCCGGTTTAGAAGACCGAAAGTCCTGCCGCTCCATCTCAATGTTCTTGGCCGCATTAGCCACAATTGACATATCTACAAACTTGGTGTTAATGAGATGTTTGCGATACCTATAATGAATTCGCCACTTGAACTTCTCCGCCTGTTCCGCTGCAGTCCCTGTAGAGGTTCCCGCAAAGCCTGCCAACCTGGTGAACCTCGTCATAAAATCTGTGATGGACTCATCATCTTTCTGCCGAATAGATAGATACTCTCTGGCATAGGTCTCTTTATCAGCAGCTGGAAAGTATTGCTAATAAAAGACCTCACAAAACTCTGCCCAGCTAAGTGTCTCCACATATCCATCACCCTTTGTTGTTTTTATCACATTCCACCACCTCTGAGCATCCCTGTGACGCCCCCAAAATAGGTTCAATACCAACCCATTCTGAGTCGCCAAATACATAGTACAGAATTTCAAATACAAATCTTTTATAACAAAAGGTCGTGAGAAATACGACCATACAACTATGAGTTTCAATACAAATCGTATATAATACGAAATATAAACATTCAAATTCATCCCTTGTTCATTACAATTATTATCCCACTATTTTATAGAATAGTGAGGACTTCTACAGATCTAACTCTGACCATCACACTGTCCCCCGACTAGTTCTCGCAACATTCTCATTCCCTGAAGAGGACAATAGATGAAAAGGGTGAGCTCAACTAGCCCAGTAAAGAATATTATGACTAAGATAATAAAGAACAATTTATCGTTAGTCCTCAACAAATCAGATAAAATATTATGGACAACAAATTTTAGATCAATATTCGCAGCGGAAATAACCATTCATTAGAAGAGTTAAGTAGAGAATGAAGTCTACTATCTTCTATGATTTAAAAGTTCATCATCAATATTTTATCCCTGTAACATCAATCAATATACATCTTGAATCAAATATTCATCTTTGCACTACGGGCCAAAGATATTCATTTGTATCACCAGTTGGTCATGTTCATCTCAACACCTGTCCATCTTTGCACTACGGGCCAAAGATATTCATCAGGTAATCATTCATCTTTGCTTTACAGGCCAAAGATATTCAGTTATATCACCATTTAGAACTGTGGATGATGAAAAATAATATAAATAACGAATCTAGCGAGATAAATGACAAAGAATAAGGATTCGTAATTTAGTTTATCTAAGTTTAAGAATACTCCATAATGATACTTTGTGGAGCAAAATTCAAGAATAAAGATCAAAACTTGGATCCAATCAAAGATAGGACCCATAATAGCCAACTTGGACAAATAGAAGAAAATTTAATTTTTCTGTGAATAGTGTCGTATACATAAATAGTGCCGTATACGTGAATAGTAACCCCGACAGAAAAAGTAAGAATTTTATAATAAAATCCATGCCAATATTTTGGTATAATGATATTGAAAAGAATAACATCATTCACGAAAGAAAATAATATCCCTTACAACTGTTGAACGAAAATAATATTCCTACGAATATTGAACGAAGATAATATTCCTTATGAATATTGAACGAAAATAATATTCCTTACGAATATTGAACGAAAATAAAATTCCTTACGAATACGAAAAATAATATCGTAAGCGAATATGAAATAAATAATATCCCATACAAGAAGAATAACATCCCTTACAGCTGTTGAACGAAAATAATATTCCTACGAATATTGAACGAAGATAATATTCCTTACGAATATTAAATGACAATAAAATTCCTTACGATTATGAAAAATAATATCGTAAATGAATATGAAATAAATAATACCCCTTACCTTAAAAGAAGAATATTTCTGACTGGTAGGGCGGGGATATTCTTGAAGAAAACTTGCACTGTTTTCTACACTCAAAGCTTCCTTAAACTCTAAAAAAATACGCTCAATATTATAGAAGAAGAATTCTCTGATTCTGGTGTGATTTTTATTTCTAAAATTCAGCATCCTATTTATAGGAGAATGGAAGGGTACTATTTGAATAAAAATCACGGACTGCACAGAAAAAATTTGGACGAAGTTCACGGGCGCGCATCGACGGAGAAAACTGATTTTTCTGATTTGTACTATTCATTACTGTGCACTAAAATATTATAATAAAATAAAAACTTTAAATAAAATATAATATATATATATATATATATATATATATATATTACCTACCGTATAAGGTAGGTAATTATAATATATATAATAATAATAATAATAATACTCCCTCTCCCATACGTTACCTTCCCCCCCCCCCACCCCCACCCCCACCCCCACCCCCATTTCAAAAGTCAAATATATACATATATATATAAAACAAAACTGAGATAACTTCTACCGACAGTTTTGAAAAATGGGTAAGTGGGGGTCCAAATAATAAGTTAAATTTACAACAAATATCTTATACTAAAAATTTCTCCATTTATATCCACATTGAATAAATATTTTATTTATCATATAAATCAATAATTAATTATTCACAAATAATATTACAGAACTACAAAATTGACAACCAGGTCGTTGCCAGGAAAGAGGGGGCCTTCCGATAAGGATATTTTCTTACTGGCGCGCAATTAAATAACCCCTCCTAGGCAGAACTTCCTTAGACATTGCCAATAATGCTATCTAATAATATTATTCAAATAATATGAATTATTGATTTGATAATTTAAAATACTGTGCAATGACAATTATTGAATCAATAAAATATTATGCAATTATCAATGTAACAATTATGGAATCAATAATATAAAATATTGAACAGTAATTACTATAACAATTATTGAGTAGTGACTTCTTACGTAAGAATCAATAATTAGAATTACTGTGCAATACCGTGTGCTACTGTGCAACACCGTGCATTACTGTATTTTAACTACCGGGTATTTCAACAGTTTTAAAGGTAACAACCACGCCGTTATTTTTAGAAAACTCATTCTTGTCGTTTTTTTTATCCGACAGTTATTCCATTGTGGGGCCCACAAATGGCTGGGTCGTCTTACGAATATTCCCCGACAACAAGAATATTCCACGACCAAACGAATATTCTCCGACAACAATAAATATTTTATTATCACTTATTAACTTTTACAAAATTTACACAAATCACCACATAACTTACCACATTCATCAAATCAACACCTTACTATTTAAAAATAATAATATATAGAGGAAATTCAATTTATTCATAAATGTTGGGGTCTTACACATACGCCTCCCACAACAAACACCAAATGACCAACTCTCGCAAGAGCACAAAACGGAGACGCCGTGGACTGATCACACCGTCACGGAAGATGTCATTCCTCGGTGCCAAGAGGACATATCTGTGGTACCCCCACAGCTGGTTATAGCTCAGGTATACCCTGCGATATATTCTAATAAAAATATCATGTCACAACACAAGCGACATAATATTAATACAAGGGGGTTCTAATACGTACATGTTAAACTGAAACGAATCATCAACACAAAGTCTCCAAAAATATTAACATGCACTCTCGACAAATATCGAAATAAATACTAAACATGATACACTAGTCTAAAGAGTACAAATATGAGTTCCAAATATCAACGCCAAAACGAAACTATCGCATGAATTTGAGAATGGACAATCTTGTGAAACAATAAACAAAATCTAACGAAAAGCAAAACGAACATAACAAAATAAAAGGATTATCGTTGAAGGAGTACAGAATCCGTACCTGAAACAAGCAATGTAATACCTAAAGTATATTCCAAAAACTCGTTTAGACTCTCTTCGTCCGAACTAATTTAAACACAATAACAATTAACATAAGTACGTTTGCAAATTATTATTTTCATCTTTAAACTTTTAATTTTATTATTATTATTATTATTATTGTTATTATTATTATTATTATTATTATTATTATTAATAAGCAGCTTCATGCACGAATTAGGCTGGCCTTCCGTTCCAAACATATAGTCATTAAATTTGTATTGCTACTTGATTCCCTGAATCATTAATATATATATATACTATATAATAATAACCATAATAATAATGAATACAAATAATAACAGTAGCAGTTTTGGTGGAGAACGTACTAAACATACACAAAATTCAAAGTTTAAACTCTCTTTTTTCTTTCTACTTTACTGCCCCGCTCAATCATACATGCTTTCTATATCTTACCTGACAAAAAAAATAATTCCTACAGTTCATACTAAAAGCCTATGTGCATGGCGAAAAGAAATCAATAAAAGGTTGTTTTTTTTTTTTTGACATTTAATCGGCAGCAGGAATTAACTTGTCAAATCCCTTTTTCTGCTTCCGCCGATGTATCAGATATGTCAGGAATATTAGGTTTAGCTATTATTTATATATCTTATTAACTCTTCAATTTTAATATTTTACAATTATAAATTAGACCCACTAAGTTTTAAGGCCCAATTAATGTAATTCACATACGTAAATTTATTTTGACCCAAACACAAGAAAAGTCCAATTAAAATATTTAAACAAAAATTTTATAATGCCATTTATTTATTTAATTATTTTCCGGGTATTACAATATATATATATGGGAAATGATCCATAGCATCTAGTTGCTATGGATGAAAAACTGGCATATACCATCTTTAGCTTTCCGTTACAAAAGTAGAGGGCTGTGATTCAATAAAATATTTCGCTGTCCGCTAGTCATTCTAGCGGACGGGCTAAAAATAATTTGCGTCGTTATATGCCATTTATGCCTCCCCAACGCTCCCAGCCGAACAAGGATCCAAGCATGTATTGAACGAACAAACATGTATTGACTGGAACTTTTATGAAGGAAGGCTGCAACACCTTGAATAACAGTGATCCATAGCATGAATAACACGTGGGCCCAAAGTTAATTAAATTGACATTGAAGCAAATTGCAACACCTTATATTTCAAAATTATTAAATTTGTAAATTATTTAAAATTATTAAATTTGTAAAGATTTGTAAAATATACAACCATAATTAATTACTAACATTATATTTCAACATAAATAAATTATGCAAAAGTATTCATGATACGTTTGAATTGAAAAAATGGAATAGAAAAGAGAATAAAATGGAGAGTAAAATAATTCATTTCATTCCTAGTTAAAATATACAACCATCATTTGTACATTCTTTTTTTAATACAGTTTAAATTTAGCAAAAAAAATCATGATACCTTAGGACCCGGATTTGGGGGCGTCACAGGTTGGTATCAGAGCTGTAGGTTATAAACCTTAGGTAGTGTTACCTTAGGCTATAACCGCAGGGATAGGAATAAGAATAAACTCAAATAAAGTTTAAGTACTAAGAGATGAATTCAAGTAATTCATTATTAAGATAAGAAGATCGTAAAATAAAACAATCATAATACGATTATAATATGAGATCACAACGTGATCTGATAAGGTCATAGCAGGAGAAGGATCAATCAAATGATTGAAAATTTTGTAGCAAAATTGCTATACGAATATGGTACTATGAAATAGTACGAGTTAAACTCAGAAAAGAGTTGTAGAATTGTAGATACGGATTAAATGAAATCCGTATTGAGTAAAGAGAGAGCTAGAAATATGTGGGATTTCAATTGAGAAATCATGTGATAGCTGAGTTGTACAAACCTTTGTATGGGCGGGGGTTTTGTGCTTGGTCTAACGACTACTTAGTTTATCACATTGATAATCATTGAAATGTCGGTGTTGCGCTATTCGCTATATGTATGATGAGAAGGTGATTCTTTTCTCATGTGTATAACGAATAGATAGAAAATATAAGATTAGGTGCGAGTTCTTTAAACTCCTATGTATGGTAAGTTCGTGACTCATAATCGTATGGTGGAACCCCTCAGCGAGTGGACGACTTTGGTCTGACTAGGATAAGTTCCTAAACCCATATGATTGTGGTAAGTTCCTGAACTCATAACCTGTGGTATGTTTGATGAACTATACGGGAGTATAGGAAAATTATGAATGAAGGATTGAGAATTTTTAATAGATAGAATTATTAAGCAATTGATCATTAGAAGAATTGAAGTTGATGGTGGAAGCATATGTATTCCAAATCTTTTAACGATGCTAGACTTCAAATTTTTGACATCAAGCTAAATTCGCACTGATGTGCCTTTTCGAAATAAATTGAATTTTTGTTATCCTTAAAACATGGTGACAAGTGTGTATGTGTGGACTTTGGGACCCTGACACACCGTTACCAGTTGAGGTATGATAACACTAAACTGCTTTTCAAAGGTTTTTGAACCATTTAAAAGAAAAGTCTATGCTAATTGTTTCGGCTAGACGAAAAGGATTTTAAATTTATCAAAATGTATTTTATATATCATTAATGCATCATTGAACCTGGTACAGAGATGATAAAAATAATAGAGTTATCAATGAAGAATGACCTAGTGTTGGATGTGATCTAAGGATCGTCAGCCCACTATGGTACGATGTAGTATAACAAAGTTATAAAATGACGAAATCCTCAAACGGACTGTAAATACAGTGCGGTATCATGACGTCATAAAATTATTTTCAGAATTTTAAAGGTAAATTATTGCCAACTGAATTTGGATAGACACATGTTTCGATTAATATTCGAATTATTGGTATACGTCTAAGTTATTTGATTCAGCTAGACAAATGTTTATGAAAATTTAAAGTATTCTTTAATATTTTTATCCCGAACCAAATTGTTTTGGTGCGGAATCATATGATAAGACTGAGGTGAACTATGTCGATTGGATAAAATAATCCAATCTATTTGTAGCGTAAATATTTGCGAGACATGATTGATTCGTCGTGCATGACGTAAGCGTATGATAGGTTAGTAAACTAAAGTACTAGCAGAGATAGTTTACTTTCTTTGTGATTGTAAACATATCTAGTAATTTACTGTTTTGCGATATAAATATCGTTAAAACTATGTGTTAATGGTCTATATGACCCCTCAGCATGATTTGAAAAGTTTTTAACTCCTTAGAGAGAAGTCTGGGTAGAATGTGACGATAGAATAATTTCTCATAGAAGAAAGCCGTATGTACTCATTAAATGAGAATAAAATCAGATAAAGGTTAAGTTGAAAACCTAGATTTGGTGAATGAAGGAAGTAGTGATTAGTATGCTGTAATTTCGAGGACGAAATTCTTAGAAGAATGGGTGAATGTGACAACCCAAAAATTTATAAGATCTTGAATGATTAAAATAAAGGTTAAAGAATAAACCTAGATGAGAATTTGAGGAATAATTTAAAATTTTAAAGAAGAACCTATATGGTTTAATATTTGATTGAGAATAGAGAAATTATGGGTTACAAAATTTCAAAATCCTATAGATGAATCTATATATGTTTGATGGAATATTAAGGATAAGGTACTAAGATACCTATAAAGTTTGGTGACCTAATATATAAATTAGGTATGTGAATTAGGCGTGTGATTAAATGAATATAATGTGTATACATTTATTTTGTATATAAAAAAAATTAAGAATAAAATTATGTAACCTAATATATATATTAGGTATGATAATTAAATAACCTAAGAGATTATAATATGGGAGAATGTTAGTATATAAAAATATATACTAACTCTAAGAGATTTATTTTATATATCTCAAATAAGTATTTTTATAACCAAGTATAATTGGGTTATGAAATTAAAAAGGCTTGAGTAAGGAATTTATTTTCAAATGTGGGAAATAAAAACCCTAATAAAATGATTACGGTAGAATAGAATTAAAAGTATTGGACTATAATAATATGATAACCCAAGAATTTAAATAGAGTTCAAGTGAATTAAAATTTAATGGACTAAGGAAGTTATATTATTTAAACGAGCCCAATTAATTTATTAAACATGAGACTTGTAGATAAAGTGATTAAGGGCGATTAAATTATTTAATCTAGCCCAATATATTATGTATGAGAAAAATATAATGATGGCTTAATTTAATTATGGGTAAAAGCCCAAGTTAATATTTGTTAGTAAGCAAAACTATAAAAAAATTGCAAGCCCAATGGAATTAATTAAAAGCCCAAGCTTAAGCCCACTTGAGGAAGGGATAATTTAGTCATTATATGAGATTATAATAAATCAAGCAAATTGGGTGGGCAAGGGCCATGTGGCCGAAAATTGGGAGGAGATTAAGGGGGGGGGGGGGTAATGTAATCATTACATTATTTTTGTGGTGAAAAAGATGTACTGGGTGGCATTCAATTATTGGAGCGAACCCATTTAATTTAACTTGCAAGCTAACTATTTTAATCATAAGAGAGAGAAAGAGAATAAAGATCTGTGAAGATTTGAAAGGGCACTTGGCCGAATTAGAGAGAAAGAGATAGATATGGATAGATTTTTTTTTAGATAAGGAAAGAGAAAGATAAGGAAAGAGAGAGTAAGTAAAGGAAAGAAAAGGAACGTGAATATACAGAGATAAAGGGAGAGAACGGCAACCCTTCTTGGGAAAAAGGAGAGAAGAATCTCCATGGGAGAAAAGAAAAAGAAGAAGAAGAAGAAGCGGAAGAAGAAGAAAATTCAAAGTAAAGGTATAAAACTTATTTCCTAAACTTATTCTAGTTTCTTTTAGTGATTTGATGAAAGGGGTTTTTGACATGGATGTATAAAACTCTTTCATCTATGTGTTTTATATAGATTCAAGTATGGATTTATCCATATTGAGTGTTAATTTGTTTGGAAATCAAAAGAAAAAAAATAATTTTTTCTAGTTTATAAAACCTTTACTTTTTGTACTTTGAATGACCACCGTTTTTGATCTACACCTTCTTTTCGCGATCCGTCGAAGAGAGGTACTAGATATAGGTGTCGACTAGAAAACTCAAGTGATAGAACTCAAAAATCACGTTTTTAAAAGTCGTGGTGTGGGTTTTGGTGAAAACAATCCCGTTTTCTTGGAACTGTTTTGGATCAGTCTGCCTCAGGGGCATTTTCGTCCACTTTTTTGTCCTTTAAAAATTCTAAAAAAATTTAGAGTGTTAATATCAGAAGTTATGAAGGTCCTGTAAAAATTTGAGAATTTTTGGCCATACGGTTTGAGAGATATGGATTTTACAGTGAAGGGCTATTTTTATAAAGTCACCCGAATAACTTTGTGTATAAGTCCAAAAATTATAAATTTTTTACTGGAAGTACATGTATATAACAGGAGCTTATCCTGTAAATTTCAGAATTTTTGGAGTTAATCTCGATTTATGATAAATCTGAGAATATTTGGCTATTATGGACTATTTAAAAATAGTAGATGGATTTTAAAAATTTCGAGAAAAATATATGTTCAATGTGGGGGCTATTTTCTGCCTAATCCCAGAAAAGAAATATTTTTGGGACTGATTTGGTATTTTTCATATAAATAATGATTTACGGATAAATGAATTTAAATAATTATATGATATGAAAATTATGAAAAATACAGTTTTATGACTTGAGACCCTTAAGCATGTTTCATGCAGATTTTTGATGGAGGTTTGGTTCGGGTGGTGAAGAGTTGATATGTGTATGACATTTTAGAGCGCTTAAATGAATTAATTAAAGAATAAAAAATAATTGAAATAAATTATTTATTAAGATAATTAATGACTTAAAATAGTTTTATGTGACTAATGATATTGGATTAAGATATTATTAGTAATATTTAACTTAAATGTTATTAAAAAGTTAATAACCTTAGCTCGAAATATTATTAAATAATTAATAATATTAAACGGAGAATTAAAATAGAGAATTAAGTTATTTCTCAATATAGTTGTTGAATTGGGTATTCAAGGAACTATATTATGCTAGTAATAGAATAAAATGAGAATTCAAGGTGCTGAATTGGATTTTGGGTTGCTGAAATGATTTTAGTTTACTAAAACTGATTGTGTTCTGCTGAAATAGTGATTTTAGGATGCTGAAATAGTTATTTTAGAATTCTGAAATAAAATCCGATTTACTGAAATAGTATTTCAATTTACTTAAATGTTATCTAGTTTATTAAGATGACATTTAAAGGGATAACTAACAAGTAAATGTTATGAGATGAGGAAAAGATTATCAAAGTATAATGATAATACTAAGACTATAGTGTAATGTCTAATACTTAACTTTGTGATTGAAGGTTAAACAGTATAATATAGGATAATAAGATTATAAATGACTAAACGATAAGTCTAAAGTAGTACAGTCGTACTCTGCAATAGTTGATGTATAGTAGCTGAGCTAAACAATTCCTTCAGTGAGCGGAGGTATATACGAATTAGTAACCGATCTAACTCGTTGTGAAACAGTGTAGACGAGATGAAAACTAATTTGTTGGTTGTTTGTGGGAAACCACTCAGTATACTATATTGAATACTATTAAAGACTCGAGGTGTGCTAGGTTTAGACTTGTGTATATGTATAGTGTTAATGTTATCTAATATTTGACTATGTGTTTAAATGTTAGATAGTTTACTTATAAGGTATGTTATGCTAATTGAAAGATCAATCTTATAACTGATAGGTATTTTCAATAAGGACGTTAACTTAGATTGCGTAGCAGTAATCAACGGTTCAGGCAAGTTTTCCTTAACTCAAACTTGAGTTATATTTTTAAAGCATGGTAGTGAATAATTATTGTTGATTATTCACATCTATACTGATTATTGATTCGCATTTAGTACATGTTGCATATGTTCATCAGGTATGAAAGACTGATCACCTTCATTACCCTAAGGTTCAATTAAAATTGTTCATAGTTCTTGTTGACATTAAACCTTATTGATTCAGTCATTCAATTATTGATATGTTGATTCATGCTCGTTCACAATTATTATATTATTGAAAACTTGAAAGTTTATTCTTTCTTTCAATCATGATATATCTCCATTGAATTTAAACTTGCTGGGCAAAATTGTTGCTCATCCTTACTATATCATGATAACAAAATTGCAGATTAAAACGAAGGCTTGAAGAAGGACACAAACAAGAGCAAAGTACAATAATAGACTATTATGCAAATAACTATTTAGTTATCTTATGTAAACCTTTTGTAATTATGAAGGTATGTATTCAGTTAAGGTTAATAAACCTGGGAAAATGTTATAAAATCATGTGAAATAAACAATATATGTTTATTATTCCGCATTAGATTATAGAATATGTATGATAATGAAGTACCGTAACGTACCAAGTCTAAGGTTCTTGGGACACGGATTTGAAGGCGTCACAGAATGAAGACCCGAGTCAAGGAAGCGGTTCTTCAAAGAAGTTCAAAGGGAAATGCTATAATTGCAACAAGATAGGACATCTCGCAAAGGATTGTCGCAAACCCAAAAAGCAAGAGAACTTCAAAAGGAAAAATGCCCAAGCAAACATAGCAGAAATAGATGAAGTATCCGTGACGCCCCCAAAATAGGTCCACACAACCCATTCTGAGTCGGTCAAATACATGGTACAGAAACTGAAGCGGAAATAACAATCCATTAGAAGAGTTAAGTGGAGAATGATCTCTACTATCTTCTATGACATAAAAATTCATCATCAATGTTTTATCCCTGTAACATCAATCAATAAATATTTTGAATCAATAATTTATCATTGCACTACGGGCCAAAGATATTCATTTGTATCACCAGTGGTCATGATCATGCCAAACACCTGTCCATCTTTGCACTACGGGTCAAAGATATTCATCAATCAACAATTCATCTTTGCACAACGACCAAAGATATTCATCAATCAATAGTTCATCTTTTCACTACGGGCCAAAGATAATTTTCACCACAATTTAAGTTTGAGGATTATGATAATGATATAAAGAATGAATCCAGCGAGATCAAGGATAAATATTAGAGATTCATAATTCAATTTATTCAGAGTTCAATAATGTCCAAATTGTCAACATAAATATCAAAATATGGATCCAATTTCAAGAATAAGATTCATAAAAGATAATTTGGACAAAGAAAAAAACATTTAATTTCATTGTGAATTGTACTCATAAACAGTACTGTATGTATGAATAGCACCGTATGAATAGTACCCCAACATGAAAAGATAAAAATTTCATAAGAAAGTTTAGACCAATATTTCGGTGACATGATATTAGATGAAGCGCAAAACTCAAGGAATTACTAATCATTTCAGGAATTATAGAAGCAATACTTATCGTAGTAAGTTTAAATTTAGGAATATAAAATAAAATATTATCACTTTCATAATATGGAATATGAAAGAAAGTAATATCCTTTACGAATATTGAAAGTAAATAACATCATTTACGAGAAAAATAATATCATTTATCTTAATAGAAAAGTAGTTCTGACTAGAATAACAGAGATTATGTTGAGAAAATCTTGCACTGTTATCCACACTCAAAGTATCCTTATATTCACAAGAAATATGCTCAATATTATAGAGAAAGAATTTTCTGATTCTGGTGTGATTTTTATTTCTTGACTAAGCAACCTATTTATAGGAAAATGCCAGAACACCAAGTTTGACCAAAAAGAACCTACGGATGATTCTCAGCATACTTGTTTTGAAAAATTTGCAGCACACCTAAAAGGACAATTCTAAGTTGCTAACCTCCACACACATGTTTTTTAAAAAATATTTATAATTATTAAAAAGAATTGAAATTCAATTTGCTCTCTTCCACCTTATTTTATTTTTATGCCATAAATTTATTATAATAATATTATCATTTAAAATTATAAAATTATACTATTATATTATCACATTATACTATTATAATGTAATATTATAAGAATATATTTGAATGAATTATTCTATCGGAGAACACAAAATGCCAATTTTCAACAAATGTCTTATGTTAAAAATTCCTCTATTTACATCAAAATTGATCAAATATTTACTTATCATATGTATCAAAAAAAATTATTTTATTTATCAATTATTATTCATAATTAATATTATTAAATCACAATATTGACAACCAGGTCGTTCCCAAGAAAGAGGGGGCTTTTCGATAATAATTTTTCCTCATTGGCGCGTAATTATATAACCTAACCCATTTCCTCAACATAACTTTCTAGACATTGTCAATAATGCTATCTAATAATATCATTTCAATAATAGGTGTGACAATTATTGATTTAATAATGTGAAATACTGTGCAGTGGTTACTATGACAATTATTGAAATAATAATATAAAATAATAAACAATTATCAATGTAGCAATTATTGAATCAATAATATAAAATACTGAACAGTAATTACTGTAACAATTATTGAATGAGTGACTTCTTACGTAAGAATCAATAATTAGAATTACTGTGCAATATCGTGTGCTACTGTGTAATAATGCGTATTACTGTACTTTTATAACCGGGTATTTTAACAGTTTAACGGTAAAAGTTTTGTCGTGATTTTTATAAAAAAGTTACTTCTGTCGCTTTCTATATTCGATAATTATTCTGTTATGGGGTCAACCAATAATTGCGCCGTCGTACGAATGAATATTTTCCGACACAATAAATATTTTATGACCACTTGCTTACTTTGTAAAGTTTGCACATATCACTCATAACTTATCACATTTATCAAATCAACACCTTACTATTTAAAATAATATATAGAGAAAATTAAATCTTATTCATAAAAAGTTGGGGTCTTACAGTATCTACTAAGTTTCTAACATGTGTCTTTCGGCAGTAATCTCAGAAGCCAATTTGGTGGAAAATCCTAAAGAATGGTGGGTTGATACTGGCGCTACACGCCACATATGCTCGAACAAGAAAATGTTTACAACATATCTACCAATAGAAAATGGCGAGCAACTATACATGGGCAACTCCTCCACTTCTAAAGTTGAAGGAAAAGGAAAGGTCGTGTTAAAGATAACCTCGGGCAAAGAACTCACACTCAATGATGTATTACATGTGCCGGACATTCGCAAAAATCTAGTCTCTGGATCTGTATTGAGTAAGAAAAGGTTCAAATTAGTATTTCATGCTGATAAATTTGTACTTACTAAAGATGGAATGTATGTTGGGAAAGGCTATATGTGTGATGGGATGTTCAAAATGAACGTCATGACTATTGTACCAAATGTTATTGATATCATACTATATATAAAAGTAGAATACACTTAATTTTTCCCCCAAAACACAAAACAATTCCCTCCAAAATAAAATAATTTTCCCCCCCAAAAAACATATTATCCTTTTACATGTTTTTAACAAAAAAAAATATTCATTATCTCACTCCCTTCTTTAATACTATTTTTTGTAAATAATAAAAAAATTAACTATTATCTTATTGAAAAAAACACGTATAAATCACAAAACACTTAATTTTAATTGCTTACCCTCCAAAACAAAACAATTTTCCCCCCTTCACTTTTTTCCCCAAAAAACATATTATCCTTTTACATGTTTTTAACAAAACAAAAATATTCATTATCTCACTCCCTTCTTTAATACTAATTTTTATAAACAATAAAAAAAATAACTCTTATCTTATTGAAAAAAACACGTATAAATCACAAAACACTTAATTTTAATTGTTTACCCTCCAAAACAAAACAATTTCCCCCCTTCACTTTTTCCCCCAAAAAACATATTATCCTTTTACATGTTTTTAACAAAAAAAAATATTCATTATCTCACTTCATTCTTTAATGCTATTTTTTATCTTATTGAAAAAAAAATAATTCTTATCTTATTGAAAAAAACACGTATAAATCACAAAACACTTAATTTTAATTGCTTACTCTCCAAAACAAAACAAATTTCCCCCCCAAAAAAATAGATTATCATTTTACATGTTTTTAATAAAAAAATATTCATTATCTCACTCCCTTCTTTAATGCTATTTTTTATAAACAATAACAAAAAAAACTCTTATCTTATTTAAAAAAACACGTATAAATCATAAAAAAACTTAATTTTAATTTCTTACCCTCCAAAACAAAATAATTTTTCCCCTTCACTTTTCCCCCCAAAAAAACAGATTATCCTTTTACATGTTTTTAATAAAAAAAAACTCTTATCTTATTATCCTTGTCAAAAAATCAGATTATCCTTTTCAAAAAATCAAATTTTCCTTTTATTTTGAATCAACCTGTAGATAAAAGGATATATTCTATTTGTTTACAATCTATGTATATATATATATATGATAATAAAAAAATAACTCTTATCTTATTGGAAAAAACACGTATAAATCACAAAACACTTAATTTTAATTGCTTACCCTCCAAAAAAATAGATTATCCTTTTATTTTGAATCAACCTGTAGATAAAAGGATATATTCTATTTGTTTACGATCTATGTATATATATATATGATGATTGGATCTAGTCTGACTACCATCTTATATTTTTTTTCTTCTTCTATTGCCATTTTTTTTTAAAAATTACAGTGTCTTTTACTGTCAATGGCTTGAAGAGTGGATTTCATATCTTCTATAACTCCAGACAGACATGATTGGAGGTTGAAAATTAGAATAATCCGCCTGTGGACCATCCCAAATTTTGTGAATCCTGAACAGATCAATACGATTGAGATGATATTACTCGATGAAAAGGTATAGTTCTTTATAATTTTTCATATAGCAAGTATAACTCAAAATTTATTGCCCCCCCCCCTCTCCGATTCAGAAATTTAAGTTGGTTGACCCGCTCTTTAAAAAAGTGCTCACATATGATTAAACCAATGCCACTCATGAGGCAGCAAGGGAGGGAATACATGTATTATATTATCCGTCCGGCCTATATGTATTATATTCTAATTTGTTTCTATCCCATTTAACCAATGAATTTTAAATATAACACAAAATTTATTTCCATTTATTTTTTAAAATAATTATATTTATTTATTTATTTTTGTTCCTCTCTTCATAACAGTGTGACAGAATCCATGCTTCAGTCAAGAGTTCTTTACTAGGAAGGTTCAAAGAAATTCTGGTAGAAGGTGTTGGATACTGTATGACAAATTTTATTGTTAGTTACAACAGTGCCAAATTTAAATCCACCCGTCATAAGTTTAAGTTAAATTAATTTTATGGCAACAACTGATGTATCTCCTCCAATAAAGTTGAATATCCCCAAGGAAGGTTTCTTATTTGTTTCTTTTACTGATTTAAGCTCGAATATGGATGAGTCGTATCTTATTGGTATGATCATGATATTATTCGGCCTTGATTTTATTTTTAACTCAATTTTTTTTTGCAAGTGACTGATCCTTTTTTTTTTTTAGATGTTATTGGGGAGATTGTAGAAACTGGTGATCTTATTCAGAGTTCAAAGGATGGAAAATCACTAAGAGAGGTTATGTTGTCTTGGAAGATGCAGAGTTAGCATATTATTCTGCTTATTCTTCTACTACTTGTGAAATGATTATATCTACAACAAGTAGAATATATGAATGCTTATGATAAATTCATCATTAAGCATAGTAATCATCCAATAGGTTAAGGATACAAACTACTGGATTGGGGTTTTACTAAAGGGTGCCCCCATCATAATTTTTTGGTGGAAAGTTTATTATTCCCATAGAGCAAATGGTTTTTTGAGGGCTGTACTCTTGTATATGTGGCGTAGTTGCCTTTGTATTGGTGAGAAGACACTTAATAGACCAGTTTGGATTGTTGTAATTGTTAAACTAGAACCACTGAAAGTAGAAATTTACTCACTTTAATTTCACAAGAAATCCTACATGGGTTCTTTAAATGTGATTAGTTTTATTAGATGTTCTATTCAGTTGAAAACTTGATTATTAGTATCCGATACAATTTTGTGTTTGATCATACATTCTCCAGTAATTTCTTTTGTATGTATACTCCATTCGTTATACATTATTAAATTATTATTGTCTTTGTGGTAAGGACTAATTTGTCATTTCCGTCCCACAAAAAAATCCATTTCATTTCATTATATATATTATGTATGTGCAGAAATAAATTGGGGTTTAAAATTGGGGTCATCATCAACAGTAAGAACTCGCATACCCTTTGAAAAATCATCAAAATCACTCCAAGAACTTCCTCTAATTCCCTTGACAGTCATCTTTAGAACCCCAAAACAAATACCCAAATGTGAAATGAACAAAGAACAGAGATCACAACGAATTTATTGTTAAATTTTAACGCTAATTGTAGTTTTTTTTCAACTTTTCAAAGAAACCCAGAACTTAAATGAGAGAGAATAACTATTTTATTAAAGATTTGAGAGGGATCAAAGACAGAGGGTTTGTAATTGTATAGAGACAGATAAGAACTTTGAGTAAGTGAAGCGGTACATATTGACAATGATGGTGATGGCCAGAACAGAGTGAATGGCTTTGACCCAACAATTACAACCAATCATATTAGTATTTTAGTCATCACAACTCCTCCCTTCCTCTCTTTCTCTCTTTCCTGTCCTTTTGCTTTTTTCTCCTTCTTGCAGTACTAAAAGCTTTTTTTTAATTTCAATATAATACTCTTTATACCACTAACTTATATATCACTCCAATATAATATTGCTGTGAATAATAATAGAGATTTTGTTAATAGCCCTTCTGGGGCTCCATTATACTCTTAACTCTCTTAAGGAGAGCAAAATTTCTGGAAACACGAAATGAAAATAATATGTATTTGAATTTAAGTGGATAAAATGTAACGGTATTTATATATATATATATATATATATATATATATAATATGATTATGTATGTGCAAAAATAAACTGAGGTTTAAAATTGTTGATAATTCATTCTATGTTTGTTTCTGTGTTATAATTTGTCAGTGCGTTGTTAGATTTGCTTTTATTGAGATTTATATGCACTCGCAAGTCCCAAACTTCATACAATTCTGTCGTTCATCGATCTCACAATCAGTTTCATTCGTGTAGTAAGGCCCCTCAGAACTTAGAAACCAATCTCCTCGAAACACATTACATTTATGCTCTATAGAGCGTGCAGTGAAGATAATGGACTGTTTCATAAATACGGTGGGATTGTGGACCTGTGGTTAGAAGAAATAATTATAGGATTGGTGGTAATTATTTTCTGGAGTTGGAACTTGAGAAGCTCAATGGCATAGCCCTTCATTTTGAAAAATCTGAAGGCTGGAAGTTTGATTTTGGCCCCCCAATTTCAAATTTTGGCTTCGTCCCTGTAAGCAAACACGACATTTGCAGCTCAAAGATGCACTTTGATTCCCTCTCTTCCTTAATCGCAAGGATGTTGTAATTCTTATTCGTTTTCTCATATTCATACGTAATGTCTATGTATGGGTTTTAATTTGTTAATATCATCAAATTGTCATTTAGTTCTTCCAATTTCACTGTTCAGAATTTTGAATTTGACGATCTAGGGTTCAAGGAAATGGTATTCTTACTTTTTTAGGATCTTCGATTTGTATGAGGCTTTAGGTTTTAGTAGTATATTAAATTCGTATTTTAGTCGTTTTGGTGATTAATCATTTGTCCTATCTATTATTGCAGTGAGTTGTTTATGATAACTCTAATGTGAAATTTACACTCCAAATGTGGGAAATCCTCAAAGGAATGTGAGGAGTCATTATTTTTTATAATATTGTATGTTTTCATTGCTTTGTGAATCATTGACATATAGAAATTTATTATTTCTGATGTTGATATGTGTAGGTAATTCATCCAACTTATCAAAAGAAAATGATCCATCTACAATGAATTATGAAGGGGTACAGAAAATTTCACTGAATGACAGTTTGGAATGCAAATCCAAAATGCCTTTGAATGACATATCAAATGGTAAATTCATAAGTAACTGGGTCCAAAAATATATGTTAGTGTTCAAGTATTTGGTTTTTATCATTTTCCTTATTTTGCTTATTTTACATATAAAAGCATGCACTGTCCAATTATAGACTATAAACTCAAACTATTATATAAGATTCAAATATCAAATAAATAGTAAGTTACTCAGGTGTTATTGCATCTTTATTTTTTCAAAAAAAATAGTGATGATGTAAGATACATGTAAAACCAGGACATAATACATCATTCTGACAACTAACAATTTATTATTAGTTGCTTTCCGAATCATTGACATATAGAAATTTATTATTTCTGATGTTGATATCTGTAGGTAATTCATCCAAGTTATCAAAAGAAAATGATTCATCTACAATGAATTATGAAGGGGTACAGACAATTTCACTAAATGACAATTTGGTATTCAAAACCAAAATGCCTTTGAATGATATATCAAATGGTAAGTTCATACGTAATTGGGTCCAAAAAAAGATGTTAGTGCTCAAGTATTTGGTGTCTGTTGTTTCGTCACATATTTTATTCTATCTTGACTAATTTACAATTACTTCATTCTCTCTGTAGGCAATGAGTTGACGATGGCGCCAATGTTATATGTAAGCAAACGTATGAAAATGGCAAACCCAAGTAAGGAATTTTGTTTAAAATAGTATGCTTTATTTTCATTGCTTTGACAATGATTGAAACAAATAATTTTTTCTTTTTGATCAGAGAATAAATCAAAAGCATCAAAAGTAAATGATGCGCCGTCACATGCCATGAAATTGAATTCAGAACCTTCGCGGATGAGAATGACTGATGGGATCTGAAAAACATATCATTAGTGATATGACCATTTTAAAATAACTTTCATTGAATGGTATGAACAATATATTTATAGTATAGTTATAATAGTTTATTTGTTTGAAGAAACTAATGGTCGTATATCTGTCCTTTATAGGTAGAGCTATTGAAAAAGATTCTCCATATACGTTGACCAATTGCAGTGGCTTTTCAGAACATCAACCTGCAGATGTTGCTTATATTGGGCACAAAAATATGCTTATTATACATAGCTTTTATGCTACATAACTTTTATTCTTATAATAAATTTTTTTATTCTTATATGATCATTCACCTTCTTTTTTTGAATGTATCAAGATTATTTTTCTTATGAGACAGATGTTATCTCCCCAAATTAAATGATTGAACAATAAATCCTTTTATTGTCGTTGCCCTTTTTCAGGTACACTGAACTCTGTTGTGCTTTCTTTGTTTTATTTTTGGTTTGGAGCTACTAGACGATGGTTGAAGCAACTACTAATATGAGTCATACTAGGTAGTAATAATTGACTATACCGAACTTTAATTTCGAATGATTGAATAGTTCATTTATTTTTTTGTCAGATTTGATTTTAATAATATGAGTACTTTAATAGATATTGGAAGCAGATCATCAAGCTCTGCTCACCTTGGTGATCTGCACCATATTGACTAGAGGATCAACTTTGGCAATTATTCTATGCTTGAGGCGTTTCACAACTTTCTTGACATTCTTTTCATGTTATTTTTGACGATGCTTGAAAGACGGCCACTCTGATCTGACATCCCCAAGATAGGTAACGAAGTACAATGTGAAGGAAATGGGAAGTACAACAAAGATAACAATAATCCAGCGGAAGTTGACAAAGTAATCCACCAAGATCTTCTTCCTGTTGGGACGAAAGGGAGCCTCAAGATCTGACATTGTGCAAGACAAAGATGACTATTTTGCTGTGACATGAAACAGAAAGTAGTGAGCCAACAGAAATTACATTTACTTTACACTTGAGTTGACATATGACTACTTTAATAGTTGTAAACATATTCTTTATCAACAGGAATGGATCAATATTACTCTTTTTGGGTTTTGAAACATTATTAGCGAATATTTGTTTTTAAGTACAAACTAAAATAGTATTATATTTCCTTTAATTATCTTGGAGAATATTTATATTTCTTGATTCATGTTTGGATGGCCAGAATAATTGGATCAGTATTAGTCTTTTTTGGTTCTGAAACACTATTAGCCAACATTTGTTTTGTTAAATACAAACTAAAGTAGTAACATGTTTCCTTTAATGATATTGGAGAATATTTATATTACTTGATCCATGTTTGGATGGTCGAAATGATTTATAAAATCTTAGAACATGAAATAAAATGAATAAAGTATTTTAATTTGATACTCTAAAAAAATTTTATATACAATTAATTTACTTATCTTATTAGTCAAGTGAAATAGTTTAATTTTAATTCCTGTGCATCGCACGGGTTCAATCACTAGTTAATATTAATAAGAACACATCTTCTGCTTATATGCTTGAGTCTATGAATGTTTGGCATGGTAGATTAGGACATGTGAACTATGGTACTTTAAGTAAATTAATTAATTTAGAATTAATTTCAAAATTTAGTATTGACAAAAGTCATAAATGTGAAACATGTGTAGATGCTAAATTAACTAGAATATCTTTTCATTCTGTTGAAAAGAGTTCAGAACCTCTAGATTTAATTCACAATGATATATATGATTTAAAATTTGTGCAAACTAGAGGTGGTAAAAAGTACTTTATTACTTTTGTAGATGATTGGACAAGATATTGTTATGTCTATCTTTTAAGGACAAAAGATGAAGCAATTGAAATGTTTAAACATTATAAGAATGAAGTTGAGAATCAACTTAGCAAAAATATTAAGGCTATACGAAGCGATAGAGGTGGTAAATATGAATCACCATTTATAGACTTTTGTTTAGAAAATGGTATTATTCACCAAACTACCGCTCCTTATTCACCTCAATCAAATGGTGTTGCTGAACGCAAGAACCGAACTTTAAAAGAAATGATGAATGTTATGTTAATAAGTTATGGGTTACCTCATAACATGTAGGTGGAAGCATTGATATCTTCAAATTTTATTCTCAACCGTTTGCTTCATAAGAAAACAAACAAGATACATTATAAATTATGGAAAGGTCAAAAACCTTCCTATAAATATCTTCGAGTGTGGGGGTGTCTTGCGAAAGTAATTGTTCCTGATCCTAAGAGGGTTAAGATAGGTCCTAAAATAATTGATTGCATATTCATTGATTATGCAAATAAAAGTAGTGCATATCGGTTTCTTGTGCATAAATCAAACATTCCTGATATTCATGTCAATACATTTATAGAATCAAGAAATGCATCTTTCTTTAAAGATATTTTTTCATATAAAAATACACATCGTAAAAGACCTAATGATACTACGACTAGTAATCATCAAACTATAATAGGCCAGGGGTCTAATGAACAGGGAGATGAAGATGAACCCAGACAAAGTAAAAGGGTTAAGATCTCCAAGTCTTTTGGTCCTGACTTTCTAAGTTACGTGCTAGAAAGTGAACCTCAAAGTGTGAAGGAAACGTTGTCTACTCCAGAAGCTTCATATTGGAAAGAAGCGATCAATAGTGAAATTGAATCCATTATGCAAAATCATACTTAGGAATTGATGGATCTTCCACCAAGAACCAAACCATTAGGATGCAAATGGATCTTTAAAAGGAAAATGAAGGCCGATGGATCTATTGATAAATACAATGCAAGAATTGTAGCCAAAGGTTATAGGCAAAAGGAGGGACTTGAGTATTTCGACACTTATTCACCAATTACAAGGATAACATCCATTCGAATGTCAATTGCAATAGCTGCAATACAAAATTTAGAAATACATCAAATGGATGTTAAAACTGCCTTTTTTAATGGTGAATTAGAGGAAGAAATTTATATGGAGCAACTAGAAAGTTTTATTTCCCCTGGAAAAGAAAAGAAATTTTGCAAGCTTGTTAAATCATTATATGGTTTGAAACAAGCACTAAAGCAGTGGCATGAAAAATTTGATAATGTTATGATATCAAATAAATGAGTGTGACAAATGTGATATGTCAAAAGCACTCAAAGGGGATATGTAATAGTTAGTCTATACAGACGTGGATGATATGTTAATCATTGGTAGTAATAATGATGTCATTAATGCTACCAAACAAATGTTAATTAGCAAGTTTGAAATGAAAGACATGGGCTTAGGAGATGTTATTCTAGTAATCAAGATTTTCAGAATATCTAATGGACTTATTGTGTCTCAATCTCATTATGTAGAGAAAATACTTGCAAAATATAATAAATATGAGAAAAGTCCAGTAAGAACACCTGTAGACCCAACACTTCATCTCACTACTAATCATGGTGAAAGTATATCCCAATTGGAATATTCTCGTATAATAGGCATTTTAATGTATTTATCAAACTGCACTCGACCAGACATAGCATACTCAATAATTAAGTTAAGTCGATATACAAGTAATTCTAGAAAAGAACATTGGAAGGCCTTATTAAGGGTACTTAGATATCTAAGATATACTTTAACTGATGGATTGCACTATACAAGATATCCAACTGTACTTGAAGGATACAGTGATGCAAATTGAATATCTGACTCCTATGATACTAAATCCACAAGTGGATATGTGTTTACTTTGGGAGGTGCAGCTGTATCATGGAAATCCTCTAAGCAAACATGTATTGCAAGATCCACTATAAAATCTGAATTTATTGCTTTAGATAAAGCAGGAGAAGAAGCAGAATGACTTCGTAATTTTTTAGAGGATATTCCAATTTGGCCTAAACCAGTGCCACCAATCATTGTGATAGTCAATCAGCGATTGGTAGGGCACAAAATAGTAATTATAACGGTAAGTCTAGACATATACGTCGATGATATGAAATTGTTAAACAATTACTCTCAAATGGTATAATATCTTTTGACTATGTGAAGTCAAAGGATAATATTACGGATCCACTAACGAAAGGTATACCTGGAGAGCAAGTGAGAAGTTCATTAATGGAATGGGTTTAAAGCCTGTAAAATCCTAAAGAGTCGCCATAATGGAAACCCAACCTAAATAATTGGAGATCCCAAGAAATAGGTTCAAAGGGACAACCTAATTATGTGTGATCTAGTAAGTACTGAGAAGATAAATACTTCTTCCCATTCCTATGATGATACAATGCACAAACTACCGAGTGAAACAAGATAAACATTGTTTTTAATAATTTTTATAGCTTGAATATAGAAAGGTCAAGTGGGGTATTAGCAGGACACTCTTTATAGAAATTACCTATGTGAGTGAGAAGGGGCCCACTTCTATGAGAATGACGAAGTCTAAATTCTCTAGCACAGTCGTGAAACGAGGAGGTGTTCAAGGCCAAAATGGACACAACAATGAGAACCAATAAAATAAATTAAAAAATACTGTGTGAATTCTATTGTCTCGGTTTACACTAAAAGGTTGAACAATTCAAGACATCACGTTCACTGATCGGTCAGTAAATCCGATAGGCTTTCTCTAAGAAAGGTTCAAGGCCACAAGCTACCTTCACCAATTCAGTATTTTTTTCCACTGATATTCTCTCTAAGTCTGTCTGCATATTCATTTGCATTAATTTACCCAAATTTCATTCACGTGGGAGATTGTTGGATATATATATTAATGAATGAGAAATTTATCTAAAATAAAACCACTAGGTGTGACCTTTAGAAACTGTGTGTTTGGTTCATATCTTTTCAAATTGAAAATGTACCTTTTCAAAGGGATGTAACCTTTTCAAAGGGATGTACATATTCAAAGGGGTATTTGGAAACCTATAAATAGGTTCCAAATCTACCAAAAACGATCACTTCAACTTCAATCATTCTCAATTTCTTAAAATTCAATTCATTCTTCATTCATTAAAAGTAAGAGAGAGTATTCAAATATTATTGGTTCTTGAAGACCATTTCATTATGTTCTTCGTTACTTGTGTGGATATGAAGTAGACACCCAGTGTTCCATCCGTAAACATTGATAGCGGGGACGAAATCTGCTTTAAGGAGAGACTGTCCAACATTTGACTTAATTTTAAAAGTTTGTCAATTACATCTAGTAAGTCATTATTATAAAATTGTTTATCTTCTACTTCTGTTTATTTAATTAGTATATAATACTATTGGAATAACAAGGGAAACACTAAAACCAATAATTATTGATTTGGTTTAGCCATTAATCGATTCAATTATTAGATTAGTAAAAGTATAAATAGATAACAATTTATTCTATTTTTCTAAAAAAACTTTTGGCACCAAAAACAATATTTTAAAAATAGGTTCACTGGTTCATTACTCGGTTTTACCGGTTGACCTATCGATCCGATCAAAAATCAATTGATTCAATTTCAGTTTTCACCTAACGGCCTAAATGGACGGGACGTAGGACCGATTCAACTTGCTTGTCTGATTCTAATTAATTTTTAAAATATTGATTAAAATAACTAATCAAAATATTAATTTGAAAATATTAAGGTAGCACATTTCTTATATGTATCCCAAAAATAATAAGTCGTTAGTTTAGTCCTTGTGTCATAATAATAAAATTATAACGAAAATTTTGAGTACATCCTAGCATGCTATACTACTATCAATAAGAAGAGGACTTTTTTCTCTGAAATTATATATATATATATATATATATATATACACGGTCTGGATCTAAAATTTATCCTTTATCCAACTTGCCTTGCTTACCCTCCTTTAGCGATGGACCGGACGACGGTTTGGTCAGTCGCTATATATACAACCGTTGTATTAGCTTTTTAACGACGGACAACATATAGCGACGGACAACATATAGACAACTGTTGTATATATAGCAACGGACCAAACCGTCGCCCGATCCGTCGTTAAAAGGGGGTAAGCACTGTATGTTGGATAAAGGATAAGCTTAACATGCGGACCACACACATATATATTATGTTGCAAATTAGACTTTTTGTGGAAGAAGGAATTAAGCATTTAAATATACATTATTTCTATTAGATTGATAAAAGAATCATTTAAGTAGTATTTTGAATCTTTCGGTCATATTTGGATAAATTTCTGTCAGGTCTTTATGATAATTTTTTGCTTGTTTAAGAAAAAAACAAAAAAGCTTTTGACCGATTTGATAAACAGTCCTGTTATGTATTGCGAAAATTTTCTATTGAACGAATATAAATACATATGATTGGGTAGGATTATAAGGTTGACCCACTATATTAAATACATTGTTGAAATATTACCAATTATACTTATCCACATAACTTAGCAACAAAAAAAATCTACACATGATAAAAGATTTTAAACTAGCAAAAAAAAAACTTAGTCTATAGTAGCCAGTAGGCGCGACTCGAGTTGCTTATTAAGTAGTATTAGTTTGGGTGAGAATATGATTAAGTCAAGAGTGTATGGAGAATTTGATATTGGAAAGATGTGGTCGGTAGTCAAGTTAATTTAGGGGGTGTTTGTTTAAGACTGAATGAGTCAAGATATGAGCGAATAAGTTTTGAAATCTGAATTGAGCTGCATAGATCTGACTGATTCTTGAAAAAATTTGGCTGAATTAGCTGAATAGATCTGAGCAAATTTTTTTACCCAAATACCCTTTGCTTCTCTACAGCTTCGGTCGTTTGGTTTTCCTCTAGGTTATCCATCGCCGCTCGCTTTTTCGCTTACCTCCACTGCAACTTCAATTCGTCTCCATCTCCATCTCCATCTCCATCTCATTCCACAATTTATGACAGGTAACCAAGGGCGGAGCCAGGAAATTTTGTCTTCCTGGGCTACCAAACCGAATGTTGGCCACTAGAACGTCATGAAAATAGCCCTTCGTGTCAGCGCTTAGAAATCGAATGTTATCAAATGGTATCGGGACTTGAGGTTGGGCTTGAGCTTGAGATGACTCGCTGTGGTGCCTCTTCGGTGCCCATTTAGATTTCTCAAATAATAACAAATCAGTGCGGGCCAAACACCCCCCCCCCCCAACTTGCTCAAAAATCAAATTTTCCTTCTCTTAGGACTTTTATCGAACACCTTGAGACGCTATTTTATAGCCCATTTCTCTCCCTTGTTTGAATGTTCAAGAACCAGTACACAAGCACCCAACAATCATATAAATAATAACAAACTTGAATAGACTAAATTCAGCCCTAATCACCCCAAACTGTCAAAACCAAACTTTATCTAACTAATTGTAAAACTATGAAATTTTACCTTCAATGCAAACTATGAAATTTTATCCGGATGAGAAGCAAATGAGCCATATATATTGTGAATTTTTATATCAACTTTTTGATTGTCAGTTACATGAAGAAATATTAGTGACAACCCTTTATAGTTTATCAGATCTCATGTATTGATTGATATATTTCACAATTGTAATTCGATACAAATTTATTACAATACATAGCAGGACTCTTTGTAATATTCTCCTTAAAATGCAGATAAAATCAAAGGGGACAAATAATTTGAGAAGGAGCAGTTTGAGGAAGACTAAATTGGCAGTTCATAGTGCTGGAGTCCATAAGGCTAGTAGTAGTCCATATGGTAGAATATGGTATATTATGCATGCATTTCACATGGCAGAATATGGTATATATTTTGTGCACAACTGCCACATCTACATCATCCTCTAAAAACGAAGTAATGTGTGAAAAAGATTTGATAAGTAATGTAGTGTATGAAATAAGATGATAAGATATAATAGTTTTCTACTCCCATCAAAAACTTCACCCGGGCTGCAGCCCAACGCAGCCCTACGCAACCCAACCGTAGCTCCGCCCTTGCAGATAACCTTCATTTTTGAAATTGCTATGGTTACAATAAAGGTATACGGTAACTTCATTCTATGGTATGATCATAAAGTAAAATTAGGTCTGTAGTTTTGATATGTTTCTCGTTTAGTTATGTATTTAATTCTTCTAAGTTATATTATTATCTATGAATGGGTATATATATGTTTGATAAATGAAGCCATGAAGATGTTGAAGTAAAAGTATTCAATGTTATGTGTTGAGATTTCACATTTGGGAGAGGGCTTTGAATGCTCTTCATGAAATATTGTCACCAGGAACAGAAATAAAATATGCATCTCTATCATTTTAGTCAGGATCTTATGATTTCAAAGATTTTCGAGCAGATCATTATTTTTTTCGTTTTTAGTGATATTTTCTAGTTTTTGGATAACTCAATGTTGGAACAAGCAAAGCCTTCATTTGTTCATAGTGTAGACTATAGATGGGCGGATCTTGAAATTTTTTCAGCAGCCGCGAATTTTAATTAATTTTTTTGTTGAAGTTAAATAAAAAAAATTGGAACTAATCATAATATTAAGTAGGGTTGTAAATGGTAATCGAAAAATTCGTATTCATCCGCATCCGTATTCGAAAAAAAGCAGATATTATTCGTATTAAAAAAACGGATATATCCGTATTCGGTTTAAAGGTATCCGCAAATAAATGGATACGAATACAGATATAGGCGTATTCGTATTCGTTTAACATCCGACCGTAAATATATCCGGCAAATAGCGGATATCCGGATTTGGATCCGTATCCGGAATTCGTATTCAAATAACTTATATATATTTATATTAATTATTATATAATAAGTAAAATAATTTTTTTAAAGTGGTCTTCTTTATATAATAATTAGTTAATTTTCACTATCATACGAAAATTATATTAAAAATATATCATTTCACTTCTAAAAAGTAAGAAATAACACTTTTATTATAATATCAATAAACTGAAATAAATTGATTCAAGTATAGTTAATGGATTTGTACTATTATAAAGTTAAAATATCTAAAATGTGTCACTTAACAAGAAAATTATATACTAGAAGAACAAAACTATAACTATTAGCTTGTTATAAGTTTTTTACTTTCAAAACTTACTTGCCATGTTGGGAGGCGGGAACAATGAACAATATAATTTTATTGCTAAAATATGTTAAGTTCAAATTAATTTAGAATTAATCTAGAAAGGGTTAAATAATTAATTCACATTTATGAATTTTCGGGTGGAGGGAGTATTTATCACTTTCATTTGCCCAATTATTTAGAAATTAGAAGTCCAAATATTTAAAGTAAGTCCAAAGTAAATTTTGGATCAAGTTAGATTAACTAGTTGTCAGTTGTCACATATACATTATAACTCGCACTCTCCATAAAATATAATGAAATAAAATAAACTTTTTATAACTACGAAAATTTTAATCTATGTATTGAGGATAAATTATAAATAAAAGTCCCCATAAACATATTATTACAGTTTTAATCAAGTATTTGAGAAAAAATAATTAAATATTCAATGTAAACTTTTGAATATAATTATAAATTATAAATATTCATATACATTACAGTATTAGTCCACACACATAAAATGGACATCTACTAATTAATGGACATCTAAATATTATTAAGTAGAACATTCATTTTGAAATTTAGGATTTCAAAAATGAAGAAAACTTATTTGAATTGTAATTTAGAATATTGATTATTGTATTTAAATATTTATTATAAATTAATTAATTAACATTCAAGATTAATAAACTATATTTTAAAACTCATTAATTTTTTTATTCTAGTTATAGTTAGGGATGTAAATGGTAACCGGAAAATTCGTATCTGTCTGCATCCGTATTTGAAAAAAAAACAGATATTATTCGTATTCGGAAAAAAACGGATATTATCCGTATTCGGTTTAAAGTTATCCGCAAATAAACGGATACCGATACTACTGTATTCATATTGTATATATCCGTTTACACCCCTAATATTAAGTAATCATAATAATGTTTACAAATTGTAATAAATATTCACAATCCAAATTAAAAAAGGAATTTCAAATAAAAAACATTTAGATATAATTTATAAACTTATTTCGGTTACTTGTCATAATTCAATTTGAATGATTCTCTAAATACTCAAAAGCTCAAACCAAATTTGCTTTCTATATTCAAACAAAACCATACTAAATTTCAAAGCATAAACTAGTTTTCGTATCTTTTTATAAGTTTCAAATAAGTTTTACTTGAAATAAGAGAAACAAACTATCCAAAATTTATACTCAGAACACCAAAAATTATACAAGGTTTATTAGTTACTAAAAATTATACAGGGTCTATTAGTTAGATGCAAGAAAATAAAGTAATTATAACAACTAGAAATGAGGAGCTGCTAAAGACTTATAGTCATTTTCAATTTCCCATTATAAAATAAGATAAAATCATTGTAAGCTATCACAGTAAAAGATAGAAAGTACTACTCAACCAAAATGATCACATTTTCAATTGAAGATTAAACAACTCAAAAACAAAACTCAATCAGACCAAACAAACAGTAACCACAGTAAACCAAATCAATAAAAAAAATAAAACTTGAATCAAACAATACTTCAAAGTTCACACGCTGATGAACATTCAAAATTAAAAACTATACAAAAAATATTTCTTAGATTTCACCAACCTTTAAAACTAAGTAGTTTTTGTACTTGTATTTAGAATTGGTTTATGAATTTTTTTTGCATCCTCCAAATTTAACTATTCCATTAATTTGCCCCCTTAAATTTATTAATTTACATATTTTCCCTACCAGGCTATGAGAGCACTGGTTAGCACTTGTTCTCTTAATCTAACGATATTAGATGCAAGTGGTTGTACATCATTAAAAGTGGTGAGAAATTTATCAAATTTGAGATGTTTGATGAGATTAAATCTTTTGAATTCTGTTAAATTGGTTGGAGTGTATGACTTGAAAGAACTCAATAAATTTCAAGATGTTTACATAACAGACTGTATAATCTGGAAATTTAAAACAAATTTTTTCAAGTTGTTATCTCTCTTAACCTCTCTATTTTATCTCTCTTTATCTCTGTATCTTACTCACTCATATCCTAATTTCTATGTTGCAACTATTTGCTATAACTCTAAAATCGTTTAGTCACGACTCTATGATCATTTAGTCATAACTCTAAAATCATTTAGTCACGACTTTACGATCTAAGTCATTACTCTACGATCATTAATTTCTATGTTACAACCAGTTGTTATGAGTTTACGATCGTTTAGTCATGATTTTATGATCGTTAAGTAATGACTCTATGATCATTTAGTCATGTCTCTAAGATATAAGTCATTACTCTACGATCATTAAGTCATTACTCTAAGATCGTTTAGTAATGCCTTTACGATCGTTTAGTAATGACTCTACAATCGTTAAATCATAACTCTACGATCGTAGAGTAATCCTGCTGAAGTTTAAACCAAGTCCAAAATTATGCAAATTGTTATACAACACAAAATTTACTTAGAAATATTATGTAAGCTCCATAAATTCATAAGACAATTGATAAATAATCAATTTTCAACCTCTAACTCACATAAGTTTTAATTAGTCATATAATGATTAATACCTTATCAAGAATCAAGGTGAGTGCTTTCCTATATAAGTTAAACGTGTGTGGAAAATAGTGTTCAAAAGCACTTTAGGAAAAAATTTGGTACGTTTTAAAATTAAGATGTAACCATAGTTTCAAAAGTACTAAATTTTAGACCTCCCAATTAGCATTTCACACACAAAATCATTACTTTGAATCCACTTTTGTTATGTTACAAAATACTCCTTAATATTAATTCCTAAATAAATATAAATGTTGCTTAGTAGTAATACTAGTTCAGTTAGACATTCCAGTTGAAGATTAAACCAATTACAAAAATTATGTAAATCGTAATAAAACGACATCGTATCCAGAAAAAACAACACCTTTTTTCCTGGCCGCTCGTAGGCCCTTCGTTCACTTTGAAAATCCAAATAAAGTTAAGGGCAATTTAGTCATTTTTCTTGTTGCTAGTAGGACTTGCGCTGACCTCTAGAAGAACTAACGGCTTAACCATGCCCAAGCCATTAGATTTGCTATTGGACGGTTGGAGATCTTGTTGTTGAAATAGTGTCCATAGCAAATGGTTACTGTTATTTCCCAAAGGCACTTATAGATCTAGAAGGCGAGTTGAATAGATCTTTTTAAAAAATCTGTTAATTAATAATATGTTATAAAAAAATTATTAATATGATTGATTAAGTACAACAGAATATGTCTTTTTGGAAAGCCCCTTGAAGATTTAAAATAAATATCAGTTCTGAATATTTGCAAGATAAATATGATAAGCAAACAGATAAATGATAAGAACAATAAATAAACAACACATGCAATTTTAAGTGTTTCGGAGACTGAACAACTCGTAATCCACTCTTCTACTCCTCGAGTAGAAAATTTACTAAAAATTTAGTCACACAAACAAGGACACTCTGTCCTCTTCAAGCCCCGCAGACTTAGATATTTAGTCACAAAGACAAGGAAACAGAGACCTCTTCAAGCCCAGCAGACTTGGATGTTTAGTCACTAAGACAAGGACTCTCATCCCTCTGATGATTGATTTTTTAAGAGGTGTTGCTAAGATGACGTTAAGCTTTTATGTTCAAGTACTTAGCAGCGCAAATTGTATATTTAGGATTGTTGAGTTCGTTCTTTTTCTTTTGCATAGTTTAAGCTTTTTGATCAGTGTGCATCACTCTTTTAGTTTGAATCCTTGTTGCTTTTATAATTTGTTGGAAATTTTCCCGTTGCTAGATGTCCGTTTGTGTATTTAATGTTTAGATATTATAGGATCCTTGATATTGACGTTTTAAACCTAGGTGATAGTTCCTTTTGCTTGTTTGTCACATCATTGCTTTCTCACCTAACACCCTTAACGTGTCACTATCACTGGTAGACACATATTCTGATCTTTGATTTCAACCAAGGATGTTTGGTGAATACACCGGGACCTTCAATTTGCAATGCTCCAATGTCAGTCAGTTTGTTAGACTTGGCTACTCTACGATCAGGTTCTTCTCAACGAACTTTGCTTGGAAAGGAGATTCACTTGTTCACTTTACGAACTGAATACTGCTTTACGATTTGTAGTGAAATTTACGATGACTCCTAATAGCTCTGCAATCCACTTGATGTATTGCGATTGTGAGCTTAATTACTCTGCGATTCATCTTTCAAGGTAGCAGAGTATCCTTATGACAATCTAAAAACCTATCAACTATACATCAAGTCAACTTCTACAAGATCCAACCTAACATTATTTGATCTTTCTAATTTAAGTCCTTGTACATTTGATCAATTCTTTATAAAGACTGTACAAATCATACTGATACAAATATACATTAAGCTCATTCATCATCAAATTTAAATATGCAAACTCTAACATTTACTATATATATTTTTTGATATCTTCACACGTAGGGCCCACATATTTGCTGATGAGTCAAATTGTTATTAACTAATATGTGGGTCATACGTGTGAAAATATCAAAAAATAATATGAAAATATCAGTTTCCTATATATATATTATTAACTTATTTTGAATTTTATGTAATGTGATACATATATATAGATAGTGTGAGATTCTCAATCCATTTTACAGTTAAAAATATATTTATTTATTTAATTTGATAAAAAAATATGTTTTTATTTTAAAAGTATAATATAATATTCCTAAATGGTCAATCATTTCTTATAATTATTTTTAGTATCACACACCTTCACTAGTAAAGTTTTTATCAACTTGAGTACATTAGAAAAAAATAAAATAATCCTTAAAACCTATCATTTTAAAATTGTATATCTAGAGTTAGAACGGAGGGGAGTATATTGTATTTTAATATTATTTACTTTCCTAATTATTACTCTATCCATCCTCAAAAGGATGTTCTAACATATAATATTTTTTGTTCACGTAAAAGATAGTTATATCATTTAGTAGGATTCACTAGTATAAAAACAAGAAATACATAGTAATATATGAAATTTGTCGGGTCATTAAAAATAAATTTGAAACTTTTTCTACTCTTTCTTCTATTCTACTTTTCTTAATTTGTGTGAAAAATTATACTTTGATCTAATGGCGTAACCAGAACATTTTTAGAGGAGGTCATTTTTAGAGAGGGTCAAAATACATCAGTAAAAAAAATTATTTATTGACGCTTGGAGTGCTTCTTTTAAATTCATTTTGCTCAATTATAATATTTCACAACATCATATTCTAACCCTTGTCAACCTTTGAGTTGTGAATCTAATAACGTTAAATACATATATATATATATATATATATATATATATTAATTTCCCCCAAACTATGAGACTATTAATTAGACTTTGAAATTTTAGTCAACTGATTAGGTACTTTTATAAATAAATTATAAATTATAATATTATATATTCAAAACCTTATATTGTGGTTCATGGGATTAATTGGCTTGAAAGAAGGAATTCCAGCAACAAAAACAAAAAAAAATAGAAGAAGAGAGATTTAATAATTTTAATAGGATATAACTATGATACACTTATGGTCACTATAGTGGGATCCAAAAAATTTTATTTTATTTTTTTAGCTTTTTATTTTTAATTAATTTTTAGAGAGAATTGCTATCACTTTTTTTACCCCACTTTGATGATAAAGCAAAATCAAGAGACAAACGAAGGAGAAAAAAAAATACATAAAAGAAAAAAGAAGGAAAAAGAAAGCAAATAACCCCCGAATATTACAGGGTGGGGGTCATATGACCCCCCTAAACCCCCTGGTTCCGCCTCTACTTTGATCATTCTTTGGAAGACGGAGAGAATATTTTTTATAAGTAAAAAAATTATGCAAAATATTTTTATCTACACTAAAGTCAAATCTTAGATCCGCTGCTACCCCTCCCCCAACCCTAATAAAGGAAAAAAAATAAATTCTAATCCATGTCTTAATTAAGTTTGACTTTAAAAAACTAAAAATAATATTTTTTACGTTTTTTTAAATCAAATCTTAGAAACAATAAAAACATTAAAAATAAATAAATAAAAGGGTTTATAAAGTTAATGTGGTTATATGAAGTGAAAAGCCTTTATATATGTATTAAAATTTTAGTTTAAATTTACTAGCATATATTTACTACTTATTATGATTTTAAGTATATAAAAAAAGGTCTTCCATTAAAAAGGTTTCCAATAAAAGGACAATGTGTAGTTATTGTTTGTTTTCTTTTTTCATATTGTAATCATTTATGTGGTAAAATTTTAAACAAAAATACTAAAAATATTAATTTTAAAGTGTTTGTAGCTAAGGGGGTGTTTGATAAAAATTAAATGAATCTGAATCTAAATGAGCTGAATCTGAATCTGAATGAAAAAAATTATTTGCTAATTAACATGTCTGAAACATCTGAATAACATAATTTTATTATTTTTCTCCTTTGAAAAAATTCAAAGTTGTTATAAATTTATTTAATATAATAGTTAATATTTTTTTAAAATTTTTTTACTTTATTCAGCTGCTCATTCAGCCATTGAGCCAAAAAAATCTATTTTAGCCATTCAGCTCAATCATCTGACTGATTTAGCCATTCAGACGATTTTTTTTCCAAAACAAACACACTTAATGGCTCACCAATTCAACCATTCAGATGTATTCAATTCTAAACAAATAGCTCCTAAACTTGGTTAAACAATTTATACTCCCTTCAAAACAAGTGTCTATCTATTTAATCAAATGAGAGCGATGAAAATAACCATTTTCTTGAAACTGTATTATAAATTTATTTTTTTTACTCTTATAAATTTAATTTAATTTCAATTTTATCATTATTAATTATTTTACTTTTTATTGTAACTCTAAAATTTGATAAAATTTCTATTAAATATTTACGATAATATGCGTGTACTAATGGCACTAGTCACTATAATATCATATGAGAGTATAACTGTATAAGACAATCTGTATTGTGGGTACTGCTCCAATCTTCTGGGTCAACACGGGCCGCGTGATTTGTTATATCTCTCTTTTTCAAAACGTCTCTCGCAAATTGCAGGATTTGGCCGTTTTGAATTCAGAATTTTGATTCAAAGAGGAGAAAGGTATGTAATTCTTTCGTAATTTATTTGGATTTCACTAATTCATCAATTTAGAAAAGCCCTATCTTAGCTTGAAGCTTTTCTTAATTTCTGAATCTGAAAACCTAATTTGAATTTCTTTCTGTTATGAATTTGAATCTTAAAGAACTCTTAAAGCCCCAATTTGAACTTTAACTAAGGCTTGACTTCTGATTTGATTGTCAATATAAAAGCCTAAATTGAACTTTTGCTATCTCTGGGAGAAAGGTATATAGGTCTTTCGTAATTTTTTAACATATCTGTATAGTGATTGGGAGGTTTTACTTTCATCAGGTCAGAAAAACCGTATCTGGGCTTGGAAAATGCCCCAATTTGAAATTTAACTAGGGTTTTGACTTCTGATTTGATTGCTTAGAACCCTAATATGAGTAGCTGAAAAAAAGTTAGGAATCATGATAAAATAAATAATCAAAGACCTTGATTTTACTACTAGGTTTGATTTTTATCTAATGGAGTAGATTGCTGACGACCCTAATATTGTTGTATTCAGAGAGATTTCTTTGTTAGTCTCAAGATGCCGGCGACAGCAGGTAGGGTTCGTATGCCCGCAAACAATAGGGTGCATAGTAGTGCTGCCCTCCAAACCCATGGTATATGGCAAAGTGCCATTGGTTACGATCCTTATGCTCCAAACAAGGAGGATAACAAGAAATCTTCTCAACCTAAGGCTTCAAATGCTGCTGCTGCTGCTGCTGAGCCTGAGGGTGAAAATGCTTACGCGAGCTTCCAGGGCTTGCTTGCACTTGCCCGTATAACTGGTTCTAATGCTGATGAGGCTCGTGGGGCCTGCAAGAAGTGTGGACGTGTTGGTCACCTCACGTTTCAATGTCGAAACTTTTTGAGTATTAAGGATGATATTAAGGATAAAGACCCAGATGCAATTCAGGCGGCAGTTATGTCTGGACTGGAGAAATTGAAAGGCAATAGGAATAAGCTGAATGGCAAAAGTGTGGCTGAGTCTTCAGACGAGGATTCGGAAGAGGAGAGCGAGAGTTCTGATTCTGATTACGATTCTGAAATAGAAAGGGCTATTACTAAGAGTAAGAAGTTTGGGAATAAGCTTATTAGTAAAGTGAAATCTTCTAGAAAGAATCAGGATGACTCCTATGAAGATGAGTCAGATTCTGGAGAGAGAAAGAAAAGGGGTAGGTCAAAGAAGAGAAGTGGGAAACAAAACCATAGTGATTCTGATGACGATGATGAGGGTAGCAGGAAGAGAAGGAAGGAGAAGAGGAGGAGAGATGAGTCATCTGATGAGGATGACAATCGTCGACGAGGGCATAGGAAGAGTAGGAAGGAAAAGAGGAGGAGGCGGAGTCATCGACATTCAGATGATTCAGATGGATCCGAGGAACCCCGTAGACGCCATAAGCGGAAGAGCAGGAGAGTAGCTTCGCCTTCTAAATCTGATGTAAGCAGCTCAGAGGATTCACGGGTTGGCAGGGACAAAAAGCGATCTGAGAAGAGGAGCCGGAAACGCCACCATGAAGAAGAGGACTAGTTTCACTCGCGAAGTGATACAGCAGATACTCCTCTTTTTAATAACAAATGTCCTGTTTTGTGCTTTGCTTCTATTAATCTGGAGATGTTGTAGCTGTGGAGTGTAGTTACAGAACATTGCTTGATATGTTTGGTAAATGCTTTCAGATTCCTTAATCAGATTCTATTTCTTTCAACGAATGGACCCCTTGTGTTATTAATTTTTCTTGTTTATTGTACAATGTCACGAGACTCATGATTTCAGGGCGGAATCAACTTCTACCAGCAATCATATAAATATTATTATTGGAATGCTTTGTTAGCACTTACTGGCATATTTATGAATTATTTTCCCTGTGAAATCTAATCTTAGTCTTGTCTTGTTGATCATGCATCATTGAGCTCTTAATTTATTTCCATTTTGTGTATAACATATAACTTGGCATTTTTGCTTTTTTATTAAAAAGAAATCATAATCTCTGTGAATATATTTTGGCAATGGTGCTTGTTGAATTGGCTGGTTTGGTTTCTCACCCATATTGAGACTAACAAATAAAATAATGTTAGGAATTAATTTTAGTCTAACCAAACCTGGGGTTTGAATGGCTTGATTAGGAATTGGCTAGGTTGAACTTAGGTTTTAATTCATTTTAGTCTAACACATATTGAGACTAAAATTTCTATTGGGATGTAAATGAATTTTATTTTTTAAAATAATATTAAAAAGATGAGACTTTTTTTTTTGGTAGAAAAGACTTTTTTTTAGGACGCCGACAAAATCATTTTTTGAGTATGATTTTTTTAAAAATTCATTTTTAGTTTAATTCGTTTAATTCTTATTGTTTAATAGGAAATAATTTTAGTTTAACCAAGCCAGAGTTTGAATGACTTGGTTAGGAATTGGCTAGTTGAGCCTAGGGTTTGAAGGAGTGGCTTGGCTAAGGGTTGAGCCAAAGGATGGGCTAGGGTTAAAACCTAGATTCTTGAAGCCGAAGTATAGAAGGCTTGAGCTTGGAGTCAAAGAGTAGCAAGTCTTGGAGCCAAAGCAAGTGGACGGCAAGTGTTATGTGTGGACATTAAGGTTGAGCAATGAATCAAATTGGAACCGAAACCGCACCAAAAACAGCACAAACCTCATCAATTAAAACCGCACCAACTGTTCCGGCGTATGTGGCGGTTTTAGATGGGTCGAAAAACCGAATTTATGGTTTCAGTTTAGTTACTAGTCAAATCCGCACGCATAAAACCGAAACCGCGCCAAATAATTATCATGTTTTCTCAAATTTGCTACGAGTATATATAATTTTTCTACTATAACATATTATCCTTATTTTATTTTAGAAGACAGATATTGCAGAGTTGAATGAAGAATCAACAGTATCATTTATGTTTGTAAATTAAAGAGTGACTTGGTATTTTCTAAATCAAATGTGATAACATAGTATTAATCAATTATATAATTGTTGATGCTTTGAACAATTTTACTAAATTAGCTTCATGATTGTGTTCAATGTGTAATATGTTTGCGTGGATGATTTTGCTAACTATTTTACGATTTTGTTATTTCAATTGATTTTGAAACCTAAATCGCACCAAATGAAACCAAACCGCACGGTTCAAAACCGCACTGCACCAATCACAAAGGGTTTCATGTGCGATTTTGAATTTGTCAAACCGAACCTAAGCGATTTCGTATGCGGTTTAAGCTTCAAACCATACCAAACCGAACCATGCTCACCCCTAGTGGACATTTATTACATGGAATAAAGGAGAGTGAAAAAGTTAAAGGTGTAACGACCCCAAAATCAGGACGATTTTCGCTCCCGACTTTAGTCGTTAATATACACTCTCGTTCTAACTTTACAACATTAATCAATAATATAATTAATAAAATGCGTATAAATCTATTTTTTTTTTTATAACTTCCTTTCATTTTCCTTAATTTCATCACAGTACAATCATATTCTCACTGTACATAACAGTCTATAACAATATAGATATTAAAACTTAGTTGTTTTAGTGTTTTCTTAATTCTAGAATTCGCAACCTTTAACATCCGAAATTATATTCAGAATTGTGTGTATATAATAATCCCTACCAAAATAATGTAAGTGAACATAAAATTCAACCTCTAACTTTAAACATTCCCTGAATATTTATAATATAAACCACCAAATATACATATTTATGAATCTCTAACTGTTATACACTATTGCTATTATATTTACCTACTTTACAAAGTAATTGTAAAGTTACATATTGTATTCGAAACAAGTATCATGGCCATTTATGTTTTCCTCTCACAATTAGTTGAAATAATTTTCAAAATTCAAACACCACCCCCACCCACCCCACCTTCCCAACCAAAAAAAATAAAAAATAAATAAAATATGACACCCATTAGGCACTACTTTTTATCATGTGTTGTCTGCATAAATATTGTCTGATATAACAACTTTAATTGGACAAAATAAAGATAAAATCTTAATTCAATCACCAAATTAAAATTTTTGACATAAAGAGTATAAAAGGTAGTAATATTTAACTAAGCCATATATTTATATGAGATCTCTATTCTATAAATGACTTTATATTCGGTTGTAGAGATGAATTAAAATTTTGACTCCAACAAAGATTTTTTGAATCAAAATAAAATTGGCATACTAATATTAATGGTTGAGAATTCGATTATTTTAAAATTGAACTTAATTTTGGAGAATTTGATAATTAAGTATTATACATTGGACGTGATATACTTAATTATCTTCTATTAATAAAGCGGCTACTTGAGCCGCCTTTGGTGTAATTGTGTCATAAATTTTACTTTATTTATTATTTTTTCTCTATAAGTTTAGTTATTGTGGGCCTAAGTGCAAATTAGGATTCACATACTTAATTAAATTAAGGCTTCTTTACAGAAATATACAACAATTAAAAAATAATTACACCATTAATGCATCCACACAATAATTATAAAAAGAGGGCAACAAATCCAAACCATTCAATTTCACATTAATAAGGAAACCCAAAATCAAGGAGAAATAATCGACATAATTAATAATTCAAATTCAAACCATTCAATTTCACATTAATAAGGAAACCTAAAATCAAGGAGAAATAACCGCCATAATTAATAATTCAAATCAAATCTTTGGAAGCTAACAATAAAAACAAATCCATAATTCAAATCAAAAGGAGGGAAAAATAAAAAATTATCTTCTCCATCCTAATCTTCATCTCATTCACCGCTCATTCTCTTCATCACTGCCTCCTCTCTCCTCCCCTTCATCATCCTCCTCCGCCGCGAATCTCCGGAAGTACCTGAGTTACTGTTATGATTTTTTTTTTGACGATTTGGTTACACACAAAAACTAAAATGGTTACCTTTGTATGAAGGATTGGCTACCAACTACATCATATTCAAAATAAATTTGTAATCTAATAAAACTGAATTGGTTACCTTGGTCTGAAGGTTTGACAACCAACTGCATGAAGGTTTGGCTACCAACTGCATCACATTCAAAATAAATTTGTAACCTAATAAAATTGAATAGGTTACCTTGGTATGAAGTTGGCTACCAACTGCATCACATTCAAAATAAATTGGTAACTTAATAAAACTGAATAAGTTACCTTGGTATGAAGGTTTGGCAACCAACTGCACTATGGAAAAAAAATCCAGTTAACACTTGGAAACTGCTCTTGAATTAATTGGTAACCCAATAAAACTGAATTGGTTACCTTTGGATGAAGGTTTGGCTACCAACTGCACAAGTAACCTAACCAACAGTGGGGTGGTGGAAAGTGTTGCAGGTGGCAAGGCGGCTACTGTCGTTGCAAGAGGCGGCCATAATGGAGGCGGAGGTGGTCATAACGGAGGTGGTGGAGGCGGAAGATGAGGTGGCCGTAATGGAGGTGGCAGAGGAGGAGGTGGAGGTGGCGGCGGAAGGCGACCATAATGTAGGCAAAGGTGGTCATAACGGAGATGGTGGAGGCGGAGGAGGAGGCGCCAATAATGGAGGCGACGGAGGAGGAGTTGGAGGTGGCTGCGGAAGGGGAAGCGGATCGGGAAGGGAGGAGATGGCGATCACAATGGAGGTGGCAAGGGAGGAAATGACAGCAGCCACCAAGGAGGAGGTTTGGGTCTGTGTTTATTTTTGATGATGATGATGCTGACAACAATGAAGATGATATTCAAAATTCTCACCTAAATTAAAGGAATACTGATTTGCCACATCAGCAACCCATTAAAATACCCACCTAAATTAAAGGGATACTAAATACATTAATTTTGTAAATAAACTATTAAAAATATATTAATTGTGCAAATATTTTCTGGATACACTTTTATTGTAATTTTTTCTAAAAATGTACTAGAAAATATAATTTATCCTTAAATTAAATGTATAAATTAGGGTTCACACTATAATAATTTAAATGACGAAAAAGACGAAAATGAATGAACAAGATTGCAATTAATGAACGAAGCATTAAATGAGCAAAAAAGAAAGAAAAACCTAGGGTTTTGGCCGCTAAGGTTCAGCCACCCTGGGGTTTGGACACCCTATGGTTCAACCACTTCGAGATGGCTCATCCTTAAAGAAAAGATAAACCAATCTCTTCCCCGACTGGATTTGATTGGAACTATCAGAACGAAACAAGGAAAACGGACAAAAAATGAACAAAATAAAGCCAAAGTACCTCATAGGGTTCGACCCCCTAGGGTTCACCCCTAGGGCGCGCTACCTCATTTTCTCGATTGGCATGCTAGAAGGGATTTGATCATTGCAATGACAGAGCAATAAGCTCGGACTACAAAAATAAACTAAAATCTTGTGAAACTCCAAGGAATGATTAGCCTTATAATCTCTATGACAAGAAGAGCTTCTTACAGGACCAAGAATCATGAGAATATGATGAAAATCGATCAAGAAAGGTTGAAACGAACGAAAAGAACCGAATGAGGCCCCCTTGGGTTCGGCCCCCTAGGGCGCGGCCTCCCGTGTCCTACGCAGAGTTCTTCGGAGGATTTTCGTCGACGAGATTCTCAAAAAAGAAGGAAGAGCAAGAAAGCATGGTTTGACCAACAAGAGCTTTGAAGCATGAGATCGAGGAGGAGCCTTCATGAGTCCCAAGGCAGAAGGCTTATGGAGGTAACTCATATTGGGAATTGATTGAGGGATTGGATTGGTGGCTAGAAAGACAGGACAATCTAGGCATTACTCTGGTAACTAAAAGTATTTCTAGAATTTTTCTGAGGTCATGTGCCTTGCACGTGACCACTTTTCAAGAAACTCTATAAATACTCCTTTCATTCTATGAAGAAGTGACTTTTGGACTTTTGGAGGACTTGAAGACTCTCTAAACTGCAGACACTCAAGAAGGCTCTCTGGATCCTTGGTACCCTAATAAGGTTCTCGGATCCTAAGAGTTCTGTCGCGGGTCATTAGAGTAATTGCTCACATGTTCTTCTCCCCTCTTCAATTCATCAATCAATTCTGTACTCTTCGAGGATTTCTCTCCTCCTCAGCCAATACGAAACCTTAACCTTAGCAAGGTACGATTTTCTTGCCCACATTTCTTTGATGACTATGTTGGGGAGGTGTATAATTCATGAAGGGTATGCCCACAACTCGAAGTGTGAAAACTACATGAAGAGTTTCATCGACAACAACAGAAGGCTAACGAAGATTTCATCGATAAATGCTACTAGAGCTAAAGAGGTCTTACCGACAAAAGTTATTGAAAACGAGAACTTTTAAAATAAGAAACCAAAAGTCCACCGATAAGTAAAAAATTTGAGAGAGTATTCTAAGAAATTTTCTTTACTTTCAATTTCTTAAAAGAATAGAAAACTGGGGGCATAAAAACTCCATAATTCCAACTTTTCAAATAAAGGAAAGTATATTATACGATTGCTTACATATTTTCATTCGTACATATGTACACATGTTTTAATATATAAATGCCCATATGATTAACAAATTTGTTCTGTTTTAGGTTACCGAAAAATATATATTCTCGACAGAGCATCCTCTAGAGTTGGCAGACGAGTTTAATAAACCATTTTTAAATAGTTTCTCTTTGGGCGGATGATTCATATGAAAGGGTTAACAAGCTCAATTTTTGAAAGTGGTCAAGAAGCAACCCATAACAGATCCTGGAGGATGCTTTAGCTATAAAAAACCCCTTAATGTTCAACTCTTGAAACTAATGCCGATGAAGTTCTTTTCTTGACACAAGATTAACTACCGAACAAAACGAAGACCAAAACAGAAGAAATAAGCTAAGGAAGAAGAACCCAAGGGTTCCCCTCTTAGGGTTCAGCCCCTAGAAGGCACACTCTTTTACAAGCTCCGAAGTGATTTCTTAATCAAACTTTGGTTATCATGACGAGCGTGATGACTAAAATTAAGGAAAGATGCGAGAAATACATGAGGACATAGGGATGATCTCCCTTCATACGTGAGGGGCCAAAGATCATAACGACATGACAAAGGTGTGGATGACATCAACCCAAAAAGACATTAGAAGTCTGCCTTAGACATAATACGGCTTCACATGTTAAATGTCAAAGAGTACACCCTAGAGTTTGATCACTAGAAGGTGGAGATACAGAGACGAATTCACTCATTAATAAAATGGAGCTAAGCCGAATAACTATGAATGATGCTCTGCTAAAGCCACATGAAGACAAGAATGAGGGAGGCTCATAGTAGATTTCAACAAACACGATCAAGGGTCATAATAGTCTATTCAAGACAACATGCTTTAGTAGCATAGAACAATCAATCATCAAGAATTAATAGTTGATGCTCATGTCGAAATTATGAGAAGTTTTGTTACACAAAATTCACCTACACAAGATGATGGAAAACTCAAATACTGGCTCTACCATCGAAAGATCTCTGAACTATAGATACAAGAATATCAAAAATCCACTCAAGATGGTGGTCCACCAAAAATGGTGGTTTAAGTCCTCAGGAGTATCTCTTGCTAAGAAATTGGACGACCAAGGGAGGAGGTACAAGAATTAATGAATTACAACTCCACCCAATATGGTGGTCCACCAAAAATGGTGGTTTAAGTCCTCGAGAGTATCCCTTGCTAAGAAATTGGGTGACCAATGGAGTTGGCACTAGAATTGATGGATTAAAAATCCATCTAAGATGGTGTTCCACTCTAAATGGTGGTTACGCCCTTATAAAATAAACTTTTCAAGAAATTAAATGACTCAAGTGACGAGGCACCAGATTTCATATCCTCGTAGATCACACTTGCCAAAAAATTGGACGACCCAAGTGACGAGGTACCCAAGTGTTACACTTTATCATCAAAAGTGAATGAGGCACCTGACTACAAGTCTTCAGACCCGAAAAGTAGTAGTTTCAACTTTAAAAGTAATTGAGGCACCTGACTATAAATCTTCAGACCCGAAAAGTTACACTTTAAACTTTAAAAATGATTGAGGCACCTGAGTATAAACCCTCAACCCCAAGAAAGTTATAATTTATTTCTAAAAGTGGCAAATGTTATGTTTTCTCCGACAAAAGTAAGATTTATTATTTTTATGAAAATATGAAACGTTATGATTTTCGATAAAAGAAATATGATTTATCAATAAAATTTCAAACTTTCACTTATACTTGAATAATTTTCTGATTTATTTTGGGAGAAATTGAAAAAACAAACAAACATGTTTTTTCTTTAAATTCGTGTTTACTTTTTTATTATGCGATATTGTTGTCTTAGAGTATTAATTTGAACAACTTGAGATTCAATGTTAAACACTGAATTTTAAGGAATTATTCAAATTAAAGGCAATTAAAAAGGTTAGAGAAACTATGTTCTGATAAATGAAATATATGTAAATGAGTTTTTTGATACAGGAAATGAGAGACTACAAAAGTTCATGATCTAAAGGCCATGACATTTCGAACTGAAGAGGGGATATAAATAAAGCCTCAAAGTTGACAATGGCGGTATCCTGAGCCTTCGTAATACGAGGCTATCAGTTCCTCAAGGTCTTGGGCAGCTGACTCAATTTTCCAAAACTTGTTCTTCAATTTATCCATGGCATCTTGAAGCTCCTAAAACTCTACATAAAGTAAGTCATTCTCATGATGCTGTGAAGTGACCTCCGAATGAAGTGCATCAACATGATAACTGGAAGTAAAGAGATCCAGCCTAGCATGGAAGGGAGACATGTCATGGCTCATAGAGGATCGAGAAGTCATCAACCGCACAACTAAACCTATCTAAGTCATCTACAAGCAAAGAATAGAGTTCAACTGTGCATTTTGAGAATAAGGCTCGCAAGACGATCTAGCAAGAAAGTCTGGAGGAGGGCCCTGTGAATATGTATTTGACTAAGTATATGTGGGAACCAAGCTACGAGACACCCAAGATTCACCTGAAAAGAAGAAAAATGAAAAAAAATGAAGGAAGAGGCCAAAGCTTCCTAGGGTTAGACCCCTAGGGTTCGAACACCTAGGGAGGCTCTCCCCTCTAACCTTTGACTTCTCCTAGCTCGTTGATCAATTTCCCAGAATGAATGCTTTTGCATTACGAAAAATGGTGTGGTCTTTTTATGAGAATATCCGAAGAAAAGCCAAAATCCTGTTAAAGTGAGATGGCCCGAAAAAGAAACTTTATGATCACCTGAAAATGAAGAAATATATGAGGAAATAAAAAAGAAATATAAAGTAACAATGCAAGAGAAGCAAAAATAGATCAAAAACGGGAGGAGGCGTAGAAGCCGCCTGGGGTTTACCCCCTAGGGTTCGGCCACCTAGGGAAAAGATCATTTTTAATCTTTTGTTCACCCCGATTTGATGCACGCTCACTTGATGCCTTCTCAATGACTTCTTGGTTTTGAAGAAGAGAGAAATTTCAAGAGAGGGTAAGATTTGGAAGGATTAGATTGAAGATTTTCCAAGATATCTAGGGATCGCCCTCCTAGAGTTCGCCCCTTATAGGTTCCCTCTCCTAGGACTTTCGTTTTTGAGGCTTGCAAATTCGAGCTCCGCGAATTGTTCAAAAACTTGAAGCAAGATTGAAACACTTAAAATATTTTGAACAATTGTCCCACCAAAGGCGTGACTTACGTGCTGGGGTCAAATGTGAGCCCAAGTACAAGTTAGGATTTACATATGACCTAAATGATTTAAATGAAATGACGGAACTATCCTAGTGGTTAAGCTTGTAATCCCAAAAGAAGTAGCGTACCCAAGATAGCCAGGAAGTTTTCTACCGGCTGGAATTCTCGAAGTTTGGAATAAGTATATCACCCTTAAATATCGAAGTGTAATTGGTAGCCCGCCTGAAGGCTTCTGTCAAGTGTGTAACACACTCGGTATCTCTAGAGGACATGCTGGATGGACTACGGGAAACCGAAATAGCAGCAGGAAGGCTACAAGATATAGTTCAGAATAAGTACATAACCCCAAGAAAAATGAAGATTAATGAAAGAAATAGAAGAGAAACTGTAATAACCTAGATTTTTGAGAAATATTAAAATAAGAATTAAATAAAGAAAACTCTTATTAGATGATATGTTGAATGTTATTGTATCACATAAGTGAATATGTGTTAAGCATTATGTGATGTTGTGTATAATAAATATATTAGTATTATATATTTATTATATGTAAGTAAATTGTAGGAGTAATTTCTTTAAAGGAAAGGATGCGTAAAAATTAAAATAATTTATAATATTACAGTTAAATTGTTGAAAATAATTTATAGAAGGAAAAAAAAGAAAATAATTAGTTTGAGTATACAAAAATTAGTGTATACTTTAAATAAAGGATATTAAAATAAATTCTAGCATTGAATCATTTTAATAAAGATAGAATATTATTTTAATTATAATATTGCATTATATGCATGGCTTTGTATGAGGTAATGTGTATGTTTACGTAATATAGAAAATATATAAATTTATATTTGCTATATATAATTAAATTGATATAAATAATTTATAATGTAAGAGAATAAATTTATTATTTAATTTCTATATGAGATATGTGCATGTTTGGTGTAACATGTTATTAAGAGTTAAAAAATATATTATATATATGTATTTATTATGCGATGGAATAAAGATTGTTGAGAACAATCTGTATAATGAATTAAAAAAGGTGGTCTAAGTATATAATATTTATATAAACTTTATCCAAGAGCATTAGAATAAATTCTTATATGAATTATTTAAATAAATGAAGGAAATTATATTTATTATAATATCTTAAGAAAGTAAATAAATTCTTAAATGAATTTATGTCAATGAGGGAAGGATATTATATTTATTATAAAATCTTAGGTATGTAAATAATGGTATTTGCATGGAAATTATGTGTAGCATATTTATTTTGCAATTACAAAATAAATATGTAAGTGAAGCATATTATGGGAATATATAATTTATATATCAAGATGGGTTATATAATTATATGATTCCTAATGGGTAAAATATTTTAATAGGGATGAATTAGTAACTTGAGAGATTAAAGCCTAGTTACTAACTATTGGATAATTTAATTACTTAACAAAAGCATTAAAAAAATAATTGGGTGATTTAAGTAATTAAGCTAATGGGTTAATTCTTTAATCACCCAAGTCACTATTCAAAGCTTAGCTACCAAGCCATTCCAATTTTCCTTATTGTCGTGAAAGAGGAGAAGAGAAAAGACTGAAGAGCACGCCAAGAATTTTGTTTGGGCACCAAGTTTTGACTTGAGAAGATTGACAAAATTAATACAAAATCTCCTCCTTTCTCCACCCCATTGCCAGCCCCTCTCTCATTTCTATCTCTTAAAATTTTTGAAATTTCCAAATACGGTGAAGTAGTAAGGAACCGTGAGTTTGAGAAAGCTTTAGCCAAAATTGGAATCAACTATTAAGCCAAATTGGTGATAGCAAAGCTTTGGAATATGGAAAAGAGATAGCAAAAGGTCTAAAATTGAATTCAATTTTTGTTTCAATTAAAAATTATGTAAATCCTATGCATAAATTGATTTAAGCATGAAATATGAACTTAGTTTATATTTTGAATTTGGACTAGGTTCTTTTGTAATGAATTCAATTGTGATTATTGGATAGGTATTATAGCATGTGAATTGGACTTTGATCAAAGAATGATGAAATGGGTTTAGTTAGTAAGCTAATTATGTTAATAGTTTATGAATATGCTTTGAATTGATTATGTAAATGATGGGAAATGATGGAACTAGAGACTTGGCGGCTAAGTTGGTTGTGAGGAGCTATAAGGAAAAGAATTATGGAATAACCACAACCAAAACGATAAGAAAGCAAACGAAACTAAAAACACGCGCTTTATGTTCATTAAATGGATTTAAAGAGTAAAATGATTAAAAGGTTGGAATTTAACGGAGCCGAGACCTTAGACGAGTTTTATTATGTTAAATAAGACTTATTTGTAAAGCGACTTGGATCGGAACGAGTCGAGGCGAGGCGAGTTTTGGATGTCAATATGAAGAATTCGAAAAACTAGTTGACTACTGACCCTAAGATACTAATTCTGGACTAGTTTGATTTTCTGGAAAATTCTAAGGTTTTGGGGAAGTATAGTACACTGAATAAGCTTTTCATAAACTCTAGAACGGACTAGTTCCGACTTCCGAGCAAGAAGTTATGATATTTCAAAGGAGGCATGTAGAATCTATCCAAAACTAGAGAACAGATTCGTGTCAGTTCCCTTACACAAAATTTTTGGACTGATGTGTTAGGAATTTGATTTAAGTCAATAGGTAAACGTTGTAGTCCCAGAAGTTAGCATCGTGTGGGCTCAAGAATCGCTCAAAAATGTTTTTTTTAAAAAAAGTTATGACTGTTTTAGCGAGAGAGGGTAAAACTGAAACGAAATTAAAAATTATTGCGAGTGGACATTTTTGGGGCCTGTTTTAGGCTGTCTATGAGGTCCGAAATTGGTGGTTTATATTTTAAAATCAGCCTACTATGGTACCTATAACATATTCAAATTTAGAAATTTTTCGATAAGCAAGCAAGGCGTGAAAAAATCGCAAAGTGGGCTGGTCTTTAAGCACGGCAGCAGCAACTGCAGGCAGCGCCCAGCAGCGCATGCGCCTATTCTGTAGCGGGCTGCTGAATCCATTTTTGCTGGTTGTTTTGATTGTTTTTCGTGATCCGTTTTCGCGGATAAATTTTTTTTAAAAATACTATACCATGAGATCTATAACATATCAAAAATTCGCGATTATATGACTTATGGTTTGAGAATTAAAAATAGGCGAACATGCATGTCAGAACTAAAATTTGAGCGAAGCCGAGCGTCCGTGCGCCGAGCAATTTTGACGTTCGACGTTTTGAATCGCATTCCAACAATATAATAAGTCATAATAAATATAATAAAGTACTACGGGGCGAGATTTGACTATAAGTGATATTTTATGCCGAGAAACTTCTTTTCAGGCATAAATAAAGTAATAAAAATATGTAATAAATATAAATTACACATTTAAGCGAAATAAAAACTATAGTTGCCTATAAAATTATTTTATGGTGCAACGAGGGACAAGAAACCTTTAAAAAGTTATATTAATCATAAAAATGATATTTTGAGATTTTCGGGGTTCAAAATGGAGTTTTTGAGCCAAGATTATATATATTTAATATATAAATATATATTGTGAAAATATGAATATTTGCAAAACAAAAAATGCAGTAAGTGTGCTAGAAAGATAAAATATTTATAAATGAGGCAATGGTCCGAGTTGACTCATGAACAAGCGAAATGATATAAGAATTATTTATATTAATGAAATAATATAGTAAATTGAGTTTTTACTATAAAAGATATATAATATCTGTTTAGAACCTGAATTCGCAAATAAAGGTAAAAGATATTCTTAAAGTGAAATATAGATGAATTAATCTTTAAAGTGTAAAGTATTTACATACTAAAATGTAAGGGATCTTTATTTGGCGTAAAAATGTTAAAACGAATTAAGTTTCTAAATAAACTAATATTCGTTTTGAGTAAGAATAAATAATATTAGTTTGTATAAAACTAATAATTATTATTAACAAATAAATATGCATGTTTTGGTGACATATTTAATTATCTAATATGTGTGTGCATGTAAAAATAATTGTGTAGGAATTGTGGATTAATAATATTAAATTTTGCGGTAATCTCCAATCAAGGCAAGTTTTTTAGTTCTATTATGTTTGTAGATTAAATGTGATTATGTGGTAAGTTACATACCATACTTTATGAATTGTTAAAGTCAAAATATGACTAAATTTATTGGGTTATGTAACTCAATTTATATGTGATATGTGATAACATAGGTTGTATGACGTAACTCAATAATTAAAAATGTATAATGCATGAATATATATGCATTGCAAAGAATTATTGATGCATGTAGAATATGCATAGTAAAAGAAATATGTTGCATGTGGTGAATATAGAGGTGTGTCCTATGTGAAGCATGATATACTGTTAAATTTGCTGGGCCGTCGAGCTCAATCTTGCAAACACAAATATTTTACATATTAATGATGTTAGGCAATGTTACTTGCTATACGGATGTTGAAGGTCGAACGAAGTGCGAAAAAGAATATTTAGAAATTGTGTAAAGCTATGATGTATAGTTCTGATATATGTAACTAACATATATGTATAGTTTAAAATATTCAATAAAGAATATTTGTTTTAGATGTATTGTGATGAATACTTTATAAAAAAAATAATAAAGTGATATAGTGACATTACTATATAAGAAAGAATTTGTATTAAAGATTGAGTTGTATATATATACATATAATTCTGATAGAATAAATCATATAAAATGAATATGATTTAAGTTTTATAAAAAAATTATAAAGGTTACGATTCAGGGAATGAATGAAGGGCAGAAAAAAAAATTATTCTGCATTTTTAGCTATTTTAACATTAAATATTGGTATCAAAGCTAAGGGTTATAAACTTTAGATAAGTGAACCTTAGGCTATAATCGTAAGAAAAATAGATGAAAAGAAAGAAGATGTTAAAACTCAGATGAGGATTAAACGATCTTAAATGAATTTAGAAAATTCATTAAGAATGCGTTAAGATAATACGTAAAGATTCAAAAAAAATCTTAAAAGGCAATGAGTAAAGGATCCAGGGACACTTGATTCAAATATTCATAAAATAATATGATTAGAAAGAAGATAAGAAGATCGTAAAAACGAAACGAACATAGAATGAAAAAGAATCGTAATATAACACGATTATAAGATCAGATCACGACGTGATCTGATCAAGCCAAAGAAGGACAAATAATCAATCGAATGATTAAAAATTTATAGCAGAATGGCTATATGGAAATGGTACTATGAGATTGTACAAGAATAAAACTCGAAAAGAGTTACACAAATTAAATAAAATTTGTATTAAGCAAAGAACAAGATAAGATTTGATGGGGTTAGGTGGGATTTCAATTGAGAACTCATGTTAGTGGCTGAGTTGTACGATTCCTTGTATGGGCGGAGAATTTATACTTGGTTTAAGAACCACTTAGCTTCCTATATTGATATAGTGGTTGAGTTAAACAATTCCTTATATGGGCAATGGATTTGTCCTTGGTTTAACAACCGCTTAGCTTCCTATATTGATTAGTGGTCGAATGTATTAATTCCTTGTATGGGCAGTGAATTGTGTTTGGTTCGACGACCACTTAGTCTATTATATTGATAATCATTGAAATATTGGTGTCGCGCTATCGATATACATATGGTGCGAAAGTGATATTTTTCTCATGTATATATTTGATAGTTATAGAATAATAAGAATAGGTGCGAGTTCTTAAAACTCATGCTTATGATAAGTTTGTGACTCATAATCATATGGTATGTTTTTGAGCCCCTAAGCGTATGGACAGTTCCTGATTGGTTCTTGGACAACATATTGTTATGACAAGTTCCTAAACTCATATTTTTATGACAAATTCCTAAACACATAATGTGTGGTAAGTTTAATGAACTATTCCTGGGTATAGGTTTAGTTTAATATAATGGGAGTTAATGGTGTTTGAGATTAATAGAATTGTATGATGAAGTTTTGGAAACAGTTAAAGTGGGTGAAGAAGAAATGAATATTCTCAAATCTTCTAGTTATGCTAGATTTCAAAATTTATTGGAATCGTGCAGACAGTCACACTATTGTGTTTTTGAAAAATATATTGGGTTAAAATATTGAACCAATAAGTTTTAAAAAGTTCGGTTATTTCCTATGTTTATGCTAATTGTTTCAGCTAGACAAAAGTTAAAAATATCAAAAAGTATTTTATATGGTCATTAATCCATCCGTATAATATGTTGTAGATATGACAAATGATGGAGTCATCAGTGCATCCAAACCTAGTGTTAGATGTGATCTAAGGATCTTCAACCCACTATGGTATGATGTAGTATGACAAAGTCATAAAATGATGGCATTCTCAACGGACTGTTAAAACAGTGCAGTACTATGCGTCATAAAATGATTTTCAGTATTTTAGTAATAAAAGAAGTGTCAAATGTCATTTGAGTCGGCTAGACATAAATTCAGATATTGCTTATATTAAGATTTTGAACTGTCCAACTAAATTGGTTGAGGATGGAATCCAGACTGAGTAAGAACTTTCCTATAATGGAATTATTTTATTGCGTCTTGGGGACGACAAAGATGAACTGAAAGAAATTATTCCGTCTAGATAGTGTTGACCAACACAGAACATCCTTGAATTAGGAAATTCTGGTTGCGCAAAATAGCGACAAAGATATTATGGGTCAACACAGGGTATAAACAGAATGATCACCTATATGCCCGTAAGATATGTCAGTTTGCAAATGGATTTATGTTAAAACCTTTTCAGAAATAAAGTTGTGGTCTTTATGACCCTTCTCATGATACAGAAAGCTCTTTCTAAGCGAATCTTTTGAATTCTTGAATTATTCACATTGCTTCACAATTATTAATCAATTGTGGGAAATTTCTATTTTGAAAATTGGGTGTAGATAGAATGAAATTTCTTTAGAGGAAGTTGGTCGCAGAATACGACAATGGCGTATGAATCCATGAAGAAGGAAAAGGGAGAGTTATGAGAAATAAAGATTTTCGGATAATGAAAATTGATAAAGATTAGTCATGTGAAGATTAGAAGCGTGAAAGAATGAAAAGTAAGTCCAAAATTTTTAGGACATTTCACAGTAACAAAATATTATGAATAAAATAGCGGAAGCTATTAAATATTTGGATATACATGTTTATATGTATGTTAATATGTGATATATGTTATGATATGTGAAAATAATATATTTTATTATTATAGAATAAGGTTGATAAGAGGGAATTAGCATGATCAAGGAAGAATAGACTTAAACCGAGTAGGTAAGGTTCGGTATTGTGATTTCGGGGACAGAATCCTTATAAAGGGGAAAGAATGTAATAACCTAGATTTTTGAAAAATATTAAAATAAGAATTAAATAAAGAAAGCTCTTATTAGAGCATTTATAACAATTTTCGTAATCAATTCTCTATCCCTAATTTTAAAGAATATATCAACAAATCATTATCTAACAGTTTTCTTATCCTTATTTGACTCTCTATTTTAATCCATATATAGGATTTCACTCCCCAGTATGAGGGAGTCAAAAGACCCTTCTCTATATGTATAAAATGATATTTCACACCCTCATTTAAGTGAACAACTCATCAATCATATATATCTTGACATTTTTTACTACTTCAATTTCAAATTATAAATTTAATATTGACTTATTTTTTAAAAATTAATTTCAAACGTATTCAAATTTATAATTGATATAAATTTATTTAATTTATGTCAATATAATTATAAATATTATAAAAGTAATATTAATTATAAAATTTATTATTTTCAAAATTTAAATGAATCATATTAAATTTAAATTTAAAAATATCATAAATTAATTTTTTAAAAGTTAATATTGATCTTATATACATTTGCAACTACAATCCATTCAATACTCACTCCATAAATTACTTAAAATTTAAAATAAAATAAAATTTATTTTATAGTGAAATACAAATGATAAATTATACTCTCTTTTATAAATTATAAGATTATTATTAATTTGATATTTTGACTGTTGAAATTTTTAAATTTTAACTTTTAATTTCAAATTCCATTATTTAAAGAATCAATATAAGGAACATGTTGGGTACATAATGAAAAAATTGAATCCTTATTTTACATAATAATCCATTAACACTGCAGAGTAAGGATAAAGATAAGGAAACTGTTGTGAATGCTCTTAGATGATATGTTGAATGTGATTGTATCACATAAGCGAATATGTGCTAAGGATTATGTGATGTTGTGTATAATAAATATATTAGTATTATATATTTATTATATGTAAGTAAATTGTAGGAGTAATTTATTTAAAGAAAAGGAGATGGATAAAAATTAAAATAATTTATAATATTAAATTATTTTAATATGGTAAATGGTTGGCATTAACTATACTTAATGTGTAATCACGATCATATTGAAGACATTATATATTACATTATTGAGTGTAATGTATGCATATTTTAATGTAGTGAATATATTATTATATTTATTACAGTTAAATTGTTGGAAATAATTTATAGAAAGAAAAAAAAGAAAAAAAGAAATAGTTTAAGTATACAAAAATTAGTGTATACTTTAAATAAAGATATTAAAATAAATTCTAGTATTGAATCATTTTAATAAAGACATAATATTTTTTTAATTATACTATTGCATTATATGCATGGCTTTGTATGATGTAATGTGTATGTTTACGTAATATAGAAAATATATTAAGTTATATTTACTATATGTAATTAAATTGATATAAACAATTTATAATGTAAGAGAATAAATTTATTATTTATTATCTATATGTGATATGTGCATGGTTGGTGTAACATGTTATTTAGAGTTAATAAATATTATATATATATATATATATATATATGTATTTATTATGCGATGGAATAAAGATTGTTGAGAACAATTTGTATAATGAATTAAAGGAGGTGGTCTAAGTATATAATATTTATATAAACTTTATCCAAGAGCATTAGTATATATGATTTAAGTTTAAATTTTTTTTGTAAATGTTATGATTCAGGGAACGACTGAAGGGCAAAAAAAATAATTTATTCTGCATTTTTAGTTATTTTAACATTAAATAATATTTTAAAAGCTAGAACAAGATAATATTATGGTCTCCGTGTTGCTTGATTCGATTTTTTCGAGCTTGGTTGCTTGATTCTTGGTTTTGTTTTGGTTTGAAATAGGGGATGTTCAGAGATTGGGTTTTTTTTTTGGGCCGAATAACTACGACTTGTTTTGGAGAGATCGAACAGAGGTTGGGTTTTATTTTTGATTTGGAAGATAACAGAGGATTTGTTTCGGAGATAACAACAGCTTTATTTGTTTTGTTTTGGAGATTGAGAAAAATTGATTTTCAAATTGGAGCCAAAAACCGGATACCTTATATAGATAGGAGTAATGCTAGAGACACAACTTATTCTATAACTACTTTACAATTTGCTGATGTGACATACTCTACCTCAGCATATTAATAAACAAATTATTTCAATGTAGTCTTTGGACCCACATAAAAACTGAGGCGGAGTATGCCATACCAATAAATTATAAAATAATTGTAGAATAAGTTGTGTCTAGCATTATTCATATAGGTAGTGCTACTTAAGCCCTAATGCTACTTAAGAGTATTGCTTTTGATCCGACCCGATGATATCTTTGTTATTAGTAATAAGAGTATGATAGTCCAAACGGTAATTTTTATCCATTATTTTAAATAATCATGTACAAAACAAACATAACATGAAATTATTTTCAGTTATCCCATGAATAATCTTTTAAAAAATAAACACACAACTTGTACTATTTAATCCTATGATTAATAATATTTGAATTATAATTCTTGGGAATATAGTCCCGAGATTATAATCATTGCAAATAAACATAACCTTAGAGTTTAATTCAATTTAGCTCGTCTCGATTCAAGTGCAACTTGGTCAAGAAACTTAATTAATTTCACTAAATTTGAGTCGATACTCAAAAATGCATTTGCATTGAACTAAGATTAAGATGTTATAAAATTATACTCTCTCCGTTCTTTAAATACTGCAGTTTTAGCAAAAAACACACAAATCAATAAGTGGGATAAAATGACAAAACTAGCCTTTCTCTTCCTTTAGTTTGGCTGAACGTAATAACTCTTTGCTGCAGAAATTAAAACAAAGGCATATTTAAAAAAAACATACAAAAATTATATTGGGTTCCTAAAACTGCATTTTTTAAGGAACAATTTTTTTTCTCCTAAAATTGCAGTCTTTAAGGAACGGAAAGAGTAATATATATGGATGTCTAGGTTCATTTCTCTCATCTTTATTGTAATGATCTTTAATCTTTTGAAACTTCCATGCAAGGCCGGTCCTAAGAATTTGGAGGCCTTGTGCAAGAAAAAAATAGGAGCCCTCTCGCATATAAAAATACTAATTTTTTTATCAGCACCAATATATAAAGCACAATTTATATCAAAATTCATCATTAATTAAAATAATAAATGTCAACGTCGAGTAACAAAATTATCAATTAGAAAGAAAACATAGCTAAAACTTCAATAAATTATCAATTAAAAAAAAAAGGTAGCTAAAACTTAAATGAACAATAAACTTCACACGATCGCTAGCATCATTCACAAAAGCTCAATATCCGTGAACGGTCCCATACTACACTGTCACTTGAAATTGGTTCTTCTTGCATTTTTTGCTGCAAAATCATCAATAAAACTTACATAATCAATTTTCTACATATATACACACACAAAAAAAAAATTTGGGGGCCCTCCGAATTTGAGGGCCCTGTGCGGTCGCCCTTCTGCACCCCCAGGGCCGTCCCTGCTTCCATGTCCTTTAAGTTTTGAAACTCATGACCTTTGAGTTTTGAAACCTCCAAGTATTGATGTGCATGTACCTATAAATAGATGTATTGTAAAAAAAATGATACATATGAATATACATTAAGAATGCTCTCTTTCTTCTAATCATCTTTATTCTTAATTTTAGTATTCTTTCATGATATAAGATCATTAACCAAGGAAAAAAAATTTAACATGGCAAACTAAAATTAAGATTCATTAACAGACACTGAGACACGTTCATTAACAAGACAATCTTAAACTTAGTTCGTCTTGAGTCTTTGAGCTTTAGCAGAGATATTCAGTTGCGATTGCCATAAGCATATGTAAATACACTTTTAGTTGCATTCTATTAAAAATTATAATTTTTTTTATTATGAGTTATACACATACATAAATATGAATAGCAACTTTTGAATAAATATGAATCATGGTGAACCACTTTCAAAATCTCATTCAACATTTACATATTTCACAATTCTAGTTTGATAACAAAATTTCATAATTCATAATATATTAATCATTTTATAATGAGCAGTTGCAATATATAGTAGTACTTTTTTTATAATAAGAAAATGTAATATAAGACAACCTTAATTAAGCTTGACTAAGACTACATAGTACGTAGACCTGGTAAAATCAGCCCAAGCCCGCGGGCCGAGCCGTCCGCCACGGGTCGGGTTTTGAGCTTCACATTTCTAGCCCTGCAAAATCTAGGCTGTTTTGGTCCGGCCCGCAGATGGCCCGACCCGTTTGGGCCAAGCCTAAAATGTGACAAATTTTAGACATAATTAAGTACAAACCCGCGGGCCGGACTTTTAGTTTCATTTTTTCAGCCTATCAAAATCTAGACTATTTTGGCCCGGCCCGTCGATAGCCCAGCCCGTTTGGGCCAAGCCCGCCCGTTTGCCAAGTCTACAAGTATACGCTATAATTTTATTTATTAAGATTATGTTTTTTCATTTTGAGTTAAAAAAATATTTACAATTAGTGAAAAAAAGATATACCTTAGAGGGCATCTAACTAGTATACCCCATAATGTTAATATGTTTATATTTAGGGTTTTTTTTAGATAAATTCAACCGTATGAATTTAAAAAATATATAAAAAAATTTGAACATATGATTTTTCATATGATTTGGTTATTTATATTATCAACTTTATGGTAATGAAAGTTCAACTAGTTTTAATTGTCAAAAAATATACTTATTTTACAATGTTATAATAATAATGCTACACAATTTCAAATTTAATAAAAATTACGTTTACTCATATTTTTGCATGAGGTTAATTTTTACTAAAAAACTTGAGATAAACTAATTTTTATAAAACTAAGGTATATAACTTGTACACCGTAGAGGTATCTCCCGCAAGTCCAATTAATTATACAAAACTACCTTATTTTATGAAAAATGATATTTATTACGAATGTTTATGTCGATATTTTGGTTGTTAATTACGTGAATAATGATTAATGATATTTTTTTTTGAAAATATGTGTAATAATTGAGATATTTTTACAATTTTTACTAAACGTAAATTTACTAATCATGTAACTGGTGCCTCCGGTACTTCAAGGGTTAAATTTATTTGAAACTTTGAACGGTTCAAATGATTTATTAGGTTGATAGGAATTTTTTTTTCCAAAATTATTTGTGTTTTATATAGATAGATCGCAAAATATACTCTTATTTTATTAAGTAGCCTTAAGCATGCTTATTACCTTTCCCCCGCCATAGTTACACCAGTTACGGGTGTATTTTAACTAATCAAATTTTAAGACATCTATTTAGTGTAACGGATAGATTTCTGCTCAATCTTCTATCCCTCCTTCCCTCCCTTAGGTCTTCCTGCCACCCTCCTTCATTTCCATCAGGCTTCTTTCACATCTACGCCCATACACTCATTTAAACCAAACCAAACCAAACCAGAAAAAATAAATTTGCACAAGAAATATAGAGATGAAGATTGCTAATGGATGGTACACATTCTTCAAGACTGGTGCGATACACAACCAAATTCAAAGATCGGGGTTATTGTATGGTTAATCTTTCTCGCGAGTTTGAATCTTCTAAACAGGTATATATCGACTGTAATTTCTGGAATTGATGCATTTTATTTGGAATTTTATGTCAGTTAGCGGAATTTGGCGGATTAGGTAGAGATTTTCCATATCGGTTGTTCATAGTCCATACGTTAATCAGTTCAGGACACTGATACATTCGTACTTTTTCTGGTGGATTTAGAATTTGTATCACATTTATTGTATCTAGTTTTTTGCTTATTAGCATTTCTGTGCAGAATCAATTTTTTTTTTTTGTATCTACATCTGCTTATATTTTTTCACAAATATTTTTGCTAATTGTTTGTCCCAAATATTACTTGTCAAAAAGAAAATTTTGTCTAATATTATCCTGCAGTCAATTGATTTCTTGGTTGTTTGTTTAACTATAGATGCTTACATATTTTTAGGTCATCTTGAGCATCATATATCTTTTTAACTCAAACTATGACATATCTTCTGAAGAACTCAAGTTAAGTATTCCCAGTGAGAAGTAGAAGTATCCATAGTTTATTTACCTGGAATGCTGCAACCGCAGTCTGGAACACGGGCAAGAGATAAGGCATAAGCCAGAAACGGTCTGGACCCATTACTCAATGCCCAATTAGTTTTTGTGTTCTGGCAAAATAAATCACAATATATTTTTTAACAACTTATAACTTACAAAAAAAATCTACATATAACATAAAAGTTTGGGTATATCCACTGCAGTTGGCCATGGGATTACCACCTGACCTCGAGAGGAGAACCTGAGGGAAATTCATTCTCCCACTGTTAAAATTAATGTGCGGAGAAGTTGCAAGGCAGCTAACAGTGATAATAAGGTTCGATCCTCTTAGCGCTAGATGCTAGCAATGAATACTAGATTGGATTTAAAGTCATCCTGTCCAAGCTAAAAGCCTGATTAAAAGGGGTTAAATTACCTAAAATACACAAAACGTATATTTTAAATACTAATATTCAAGTTTCTTCATTCATTCATCTCTTCCGCTAAACATAGTAGTACATGACTTGATCTCCTAGACAAAATAAAAGAGAAGTTAAAATTCAATTAAAATCCTATAAATCTAATAAATGTAACAGTTAAACATTCAAATTTAAAAATAAATAAAATTTATCCCCAACTAAAATAAATAAATGTAATATCTTTTTTGCATTTGGACTTCTTGTGTTGTATCCCGTCCTCCTGTAACTGAGACAAAATTAGTTATTTTTATCCAACTTTTTGGGGGTGTATAGCACTGCTTTTGCATTAGACATTAGAGGTTTTATTAACAGAAGATGGATCAAAAAGTACTCTAAGAAGATGATTTTCCTGAGTTAACCAATGAGCTATCAACATGTTGCTGTAATAAATGTGGCATGTATTACTCTGTCAGTTCTATCCTATTTGGTAGAAAGGCATAATAATCTTGCCAGCCTTCTATGCAGGATCAATAATAATTGTTTCTTTTGCCGCCCTAGATATGTTATGTTTTGAGGCATTATCTGAAAACACTTTCACATGGTCCAGTAACATAACTAGAAACTAGGAACCTTTTGGGTAAATGTCTTTTTTTGCGATTTCAAAAGGATGTGCTTTCATATGTGGTAGCAATATGTTTGCACAAAATCATTTTATCTATTTTCTATGTCAATACAGTCATCCAGTGTTCAAAATTCTGTCAACTTGCAAAATATACAAAGGCCGCACCCATTATTAGGCAAGGATGGAGAGATGGACTTGCAAAATATTCGAAAGTCGCCACGGTTATCAATGAATAGTAGAGAGATGAACTTGCAAAATATCTTTGAATGTAGTGAAAAAGGGATTAAATGCAGAATGGAGTCCCAAAGTAAGGGCCTGGACAGGCACAATTTGTCTTTTCCAACTGAGGTTCAATTGCCCAATATGCCCCAGGGTCAGAACAGAAGTGCAAACTATGATGGAGAGACGGACTTGCAAAATATACGAAAGTCGCCCAGGTTATTAGGCAAGAATAGAGAGATGAACTTGCAAAATGTTTTTGAATTTAGTGAAAAAAGGATTAAATGTCGAACTGAGTCCCATATAAAATGCCCGCACATGAACGATTCGTCTTTTCCAACTGAGATTGATTTGGCCAATATGCCCCAAGCTCAGAACAGAAGTGCAGAAGACTATGATGGACAGATGGACTTGCAAAATATAAGAAAGTCACCCCGATTTTTGGTCAAGAATAGAGCGATTGACTTGCAAAATATCTTTGAATGTAGTGAAAAAGGGATTAAATGTAAAGGGAGTCCCAAAGAAAAGGCTCCAACAGGAACAATGTGTCTTTTCATATTCAGGTTGACTTGGTCGATAAACCCCAATTTCAGAATACAAGTGCGAACTATGATGGAGAGATGGACTTGCAAAATATACGAAAGTCACCTAAGTTATCAGGCAGGAATAGAGAGACGGACTTACAAAATATCATAGAATGTAGTGAACAAGGGATTAAATGTAGATCCGAGTCCCAAAAGAAAGGCTCTGACAGGAACAAATTTTCTTTCCCAATTGAGCTTGAGTTGGCCAATAAGCCCCAAGTTCAGAATAGAAGTACAAGCAATGATGGCGAGATGAACTTGCTAAGTATACGAAAGTCGCCCAGGTTGTCAGACAGGAATAGAGAGATGCACTTGCAAAATGTCTCTGAATTTAGTGACAAAAGGATTAATTGTACACTGCAGTCCCAGAAGAAAGGTTCTGAAAGGAACAATTTGTCTTGTCCAATTGAAGTTGAGTTGACCATTATTCCCCAAGTTGAGAACAGAAGTCCCAACTATGATGCATGTCTGGTGGAGAATGCCAATGCTTCCTCTCAGAAGTCTTTTAAATCAGTTCCTTTTTTTGAGTACTATGTTGGTTCAGGAAAGGGAATTAACCTAATTGTTGATCTGAATTCAAGCCCATCAGACTGGACTAAGAAGAGATTTGAACATGATATGTGGTGTAATAGTCAGAACTTACAGATGAAACAGTTTCAAAGTTTTCGGCAGGAGATTGAATGTTTAGGAAGTAACAAAATGAAAAGTTCACATATTACTAGTACAGGTTCAGTTAATAAAATCAGAATAAGCCCTGTAGAAAATGAAGCTTCCTCAAAGTCAGTCAGTAGTGAAAATTGTCAAGTGCAGTCTAATCTACCGGATGGAGATAATGGGTCTTTGGACGTCACTGAGTCAAAATCATGCAGTGCTGCAATAACAGGTGATGGTAGTTTGGATAACTCGCATAAGGTTAATTCTGATACTTGTGGAGACTACAAATCTACATGTGCTGAAGATTTGGTAATTTTTTATCACTAGTGCAACTAATCATGCCTTTTGATTTAATTAAGTGTTCCTGGATGACTTTCTGCACACTAATCATCTGTGAATCTCATAATTGTTTCTTGTATGAATTGTAACCCAGCTAAAACATTGAAAAATGAAAACCTAGTCTTTTACTTTTAAATACAGTGGAGTCAATGAATGGGTATACTTTACAACTACAAAGTGAAATTAAAAAGAATTTCTTGTGATCCTACTTCTGTCTTTTTTGCTTATTAAATGATAATTATGCTTATTTAATCATAATGTTTGTGAACATAAGCACTTTGGCGTTTAAAGTAAAGCATTTCAATCATTCTTATCTTGCATATGAGCTTATTTCTAATTTTCATGGGATGAAAGAATGATAACCAACATGTTCAACTGAATATGATGACTCTTCACAAATGTTATGTGTAATTGGAAGATATGCTTTCTTACTTGGGTGCTTTTTTGGGTTGTGAATTTCTTGCCCCTTCAGATATTGTGTCTGCTCCTCCCTTCCAACTAATATTTTATCTATGCAAAAGGAACAATGTGACAAGTCTCTTCTACGGTAGTTTGAAAAAGTGTCTCGGACTGATGTCTGCTGAATGACTAATGTGATATTATTCTGAAGTTAGTTTTCTACGTTTGCTTGGGTTTCTTAAGATGCTGTTTATATTTTACCTATTGAATTTAGGAAAGGAGGATCCCCGTCACTGGGACAGAAGCTTCAGAGTAATCTCTATTCTTAAACAAATATTTTGTGGCTTTATTTATTGGGTTCTGAGAATTCAAGTAATTTATTGTCCAATTTTAGCAGCCCAGAGAATTCTTTATCTGCTGGTAGTCGCAAGAGAAAGAGGCAAGGCAGGGAAATTAATGGAGTACTTTTAAGAAGTGGAATGCGTCTTGGTGTGAGAAGATCCATGCGGCTGTCCTACAAGGTTTAAATCTGTTTTCTTGGACATTTTAAATTAATCTTGGATATGTATTTAACTAAAATAAATTTGGATATAGAACTAGATGGACTTGTTAGAAAATTTCTTCGAGCTATCTGAGGACTACTTTTCCAGAATAATGGCAAGTATCAGGTTCCTTATTTCATTTTGTGCCGGAGGAAAACTTCTTATTAGGGTTTATTATATTCTTTGGACAAGTTGGGCCTTGAGATTCGATATATAGTCCTACTGTGGGCTACTCCAATCATTGTCAATCGGTTTTGAATTTTGATGCTAAAACAGATTTTAGGTTTTTATTTGATTTGAAATTCAATGAATCTCCTTTGCATACTGTACAGACTGTATCCCTTAAATTTACTGAACATGCAAGAGAGGGACTTGTAAAAAGTAGATTGGACTTGGTAAGCAGAACGTAACAGCTGGAATTCTTTCTCTTTCTGTTCTTTCCCATTTTTAAATCAAATCAAGCGTGTGCATGGACAGGACATTCTTCACGGTCCCAAAAGTAAATATACAAGTAATGTGAAGAATGTTTTACATTATGGAAACGATATATAATATATTGTAAATTACAATACAACTGGTCCAGGTAATGTCATTAAAGTTCACTCTTAAAATTTAAGCAAATTCTCAAACTTTAAACAAATAATTTGAAAATTGAGGTGAACTTTTTTTTTCCTTCTTTTTTTCCATTTTCTTTTAGATGTATAATATAAACATTACTAGTTATACTTCGTAGTTTGTAAGTTATAGATTTTTTTTACTATATATAGTTTCTCCCTTTTCAGTAGGTTAGAAAGCTAGTCATCCAAGGATTTATATATGAGAAACTAACATATTTGTTCTTATCATGTTGTGGGTTTCAGAGCCTTATATAAGATCCCAACTAATCTGTCAATGGTATCCACTTTTTTAGCATATTGTGGCAGGTTCAATCTGACATATTTCACAGATATAAGATGGTATGTACATCATGCACGCACACACACACACACACATACACACTTTAGAAGTTGCAAATCTAAGGCGTCTGCCATGCACAGTCTGCTTATGTTTCAGCTCTGTTGACTATGACATGATTAAACTCCCAGTATACTGTTATTTTGCTTTTGTTATGTGTTTCTCTTGATCTGGTCCAATCTTTACTCTACTCTTTTGTTTCCAGTGAGGTTAGGAATTCAGAAGGCTGTGTTGGCTTCTAGGAACTCATTTTAATTCAACAGCAAGTATCATCAACACGACTCTTAACAGGTACACTTCGTTGTAGATAAATTTCTTAAGAAAATGAATCTTTTATGTAATTTGCATTGTAGCATCGAAGTAAAAGTTTGTCTTTTCATGTAAATAAAGGCTCCTTGAACTATTTTTGAGAAATGAGTTGATTTAAATTATCCACTTTCATCTTACTGAGGATTCGAGGTATTATTGTGTATCAACAAAAAAATGATTAGTTAATGAAGATTTTTTATTTATTTTTTTAATGATTTTTCTCTGTTTATATGTTCGTATAATTGTTATATGATTCTATGAGTGAAATTGTGTAGATCAGTGCTAGAAATAACACAACGGAATGATGGCATCTGCTTTCATATTTTCTGATAGTAACGTTGATCATCGACATCTTTCACTTGGAAATTCAAGTTTGCTACTTGGTGACTGATATTGATGTGGTGCAGGTTGCTATACATTTTTTTCTGGAAATTATTCGGATCCACAGACAAAATCAACAAGTTTTCTCATCAACAAAGCATGTCAAAACTTTGGTTGTGCTTGTTGTGAACTCTTGAATTGTAGATTTATCTTTATCTCCTCTCTCTTTTCCCTCCTTTTTTTTCTTTTACGTTTTCAAGTTGATTTAGATCCAAAAAAGATGACTATGAGAGCAACATTTGCTTGAAAAGAAATATTGGGCATTTTGGCATCAAGTCTTTGAAGGTTAACATCGAGGCAAGGCGAGTTATTCAACTGGTTGAACTCGAATGATGGTAAAGTTCACTAAAACTATGCTTCAACTACATTTAACCTTACTCTTAGGCCCAACATCTATTGGTCCGAGCGGAAGTAGCCCGGTTCTCCTTAAGCAAGGTCTCGAGTTTGAGTCTTGCGAATAGAATAAATATTGGGAGAGCTCTTCTCAATTGGGTCTGACTGTAGCTCGATTCCGAATTAGTCGGAATCTAATGGTTGCCGGATATCGAGAAGTGAAAACTAAATAAAAAAGAGAGGAAAGAATGTAGCGGTACTTTGAACCTCATTTTTTAATGACAATTTTGTCATTTCACAATTTAACTAGTTAAAAGTAAGTCGTCGTAGGATTTGACTCCCTTCCATTATACATTTTCTCTAATTTCATTCAATACACTAATTATTTTATGTTAGTAATGATCAAAATATGTTAATAAATATTTGATATTATTAAGATCATTTCTACAAAAAAAATTAGAACCATTAAAAATAATTTTATCGTTAAAAGTTTAAAAGAATTTTCAACCATTGAAATTTTGATGAAATATCTACATGTTCATCAAATGGTAAAAAAATGTTGGATTATTTTTATTTTTGAAGCAATTATACTACTCGATATTATAAGCTAATTGATCAATGTTGATTTCAATTATATCATTTAAAATTATAAAAATATAGTGTATTGGATAGAATTAGAGATAATGTGTAATGGAACGAAGCTAACTTCGTTGTTTTAGGTTATTTGGTGCGTGAAGACTAGCTGAGGTCTTGAGGCAATCATAACCTTGTTTTTTCATATATATATATACGGTCCCTTTCTCCAACTAATCTTAAATAGTAAATTAAGAATGAACCGGCTATAGCGACGATTTTTGAGCTATAGTGACGGTTCGAACCGTCGTCATAGCTATGTCGTTGACTTTGCATGTTATAGCGACGGAAAAAATCGTCTCAATAGTCGGTTTGTTTTTGGTTCGCTACTTAAGGTTCGTTGGAGAAGGGGACCGTATATATATATATATATATATATATATATATATATATATATAGGGTAATGATTCATATTTCATAACATGTATTTGTTATGGATAAAAAATAAGTATACACCATTTTAATCGTTCAATATAAGAACCAAAGGCCGAAATTATAACTAAAAAATTCATATTCGCTACTAATAGTAGCGGACGACATGTTACGTCTGCTATTAATAGTAGCGGACGACGCTATTATTTTCAACGACATTCGCTAGGGCGACACCCATTCTCCGCTACTATTAGTAGCAGACGTAACCCGCCGTCTATTACTATTAGTAGCAGACATGAATTTTTAGTTCTAATCCCGTCTGTTAGCTCTTGTATTGGACGTTAATGATGGTGTTTGCCCAATTTTAATTCATTTCAAGTACTTGTTATGAATCATTCCTCATATATATATATATATATATATATATGGAAGTTGATATTTTCACAACATTTTTTGATATCTCCACATTAAAATGGTCGCTATAAATGTATAAACCGTTGCTATAAGATCTATAGTGAAGGTTTACACGTGAAAATATCATTTTCTGTTATGAATTTATCAATTTTATATATATATATGAAAAAGGAATATCTAGTTGAGTCCTATGTGTAAGACCCTGAATTTTATGAAATAAAAGTATTCAATTTTTTTATAATTATTATTCTATTCAGTAATTAGTTAAATGGATAAAAGGTTAAAATTAAGGGTGATATGTGCAAATTTTACAAAGTAAGCAAGTTGTCATAAAATATTCGTTGTGTCGGAGAATATTTGTTTGGTCGGGGAATATTCTTTTTTGTCGGAGAATATTCGTACGACGTCGCAATCATTGGTGGATCCCACAACGGAATACGGATATAGAAAATGACAAAAATAACATTTTTATAAAAAAATAACTGCAAAACTCGTGCCGTTAAACTGTTGAAATATCCGGTGATAAAAATGCAGTAATACGCGTTGTTGCACAGTAGCACACAGTATTGCATAGTAACTCTGATTATTGATTCTTACGTAAGAAGTCACTCAGTATTCAATAATTGCCACAGTAGTTGCTGCATAGTATCTCATATTATTGATTCAATTATTGTCACAGTATCATCTGCACAATATTTTATATTATTAAATAAGTAATTGACACGACATAGTTATTCATATTATTATTTGCATTATTGGCAATGTCTAGAAAGTTCTGTCAAGGAAAGAGGTTAGGCTATTTAATTGCGCGCCAATAAAGAAAAATCCTTATCGAAAAGCCCTATCTTTCCTGGGAACGATCTAGTTGCCAATATTGTGAATTATAATATTAATGATGAATAGTTGTTGAAAGTAAAAATGTGTTGATTAAAGATAAGTGAATTGTGGTAAATATTTATTCAATTTTTGATATAAATAGAGGGTTTGTCATGAGGCGTTTGTTGTAAGTTTGACTTATTATTTTATGGAAAGACGTGCTAATTTTATGGACCGTTGATTGAAGTTTTAATGGTAAATCGATATGGAACGTCGGTTGAAGCTTTAATAGTAAATCAATATGGACCGTTGGATTAAAGTTTTAATAGTAAATCAATCTGGACCGTCCGTGAATCAGTTACTATTTAGTTCATTCTCCTATAAATAGAAGCTCATTTCTTCTTTCTTTCTCACCAATTCACTAAGCTATAGAGAGAATAATAGAGAAAGAAGAAGAGTATTTTGCTACTACACTATTGCAGTATCCAATCTTCTACTAAGGTAAATGATGTTATTTTCTTTCAATACTCATAAGGGTTGTCATTTTATTCCTTACTAAGATGTGAGAATAACATGTCTACGAGGATTACCGCATGCCTGGTGAATAACCCTTCGTATTCATTCTTTATTAAGTTATGAAAATGATCTGTCTACGCGGATTACCGCATGACGGGTAAAAATTCATTTGCAGTTTTTTATATTATTGCATTTCATATTCATAAATCTAAACTTACTATTACTTCTATAATTCATGAAATGATTAGAAATTCCTTGAGGTTTGTGCTTCATCTAATATTATTTCACTGGAATATTGGTCTGAACTTTTTTATTGAAATCTTAATCTTTTCATGTCGGGGTACTATTCATGTGGTACTATTCACGATAAAATTGTTTTTTTTTCTGTCCAGATTATCTTTGATATATGAATCTTATTCTTGAATTTTACTCCACAATTGATTATCATGTTGACAATTTGGACATCCTTGAATCTTTGATAAATTAAATTATAAATCTTTAATATTTATCCTTGATCTCACTTGATTTATTCTTTATATCATTGTCATAATTCTCACACTTAAATTGTGGTTAAAGTTATCTTTGGTCCGTAGTGCAAAGATGAATTGTTGATTGATGAATATCTTTGGCCCGTAGTGCAAAGATGGATAGGTGTATGGTATGATCATGACCACTGATGATACAAATGAATATCTTTGGCCCGTAGTGCAAAGATAGACTATGGTTTGGCATGATCACGACCACTGATATTACAGTTGAATATCTTTGGCCCGTAGTGCAAAGATAGACAATTGATTGGTATGATCATGATCATTGTTGTTACATTTGAAGGTCTTTGGTGTAGAGTGTAAAGACGATATGATTATTGAGTGTCTTTAGCCTTTGCAGTAAGGACATTGAGTGAAAGTTCTATTAAACCTTTGTGGCAAGAAAAAACTGTTGACTTACATGATTATGAACATGAATTGTGAATTTAACTATAAGCTTTGGTGTTAAAGGTAAAGACAGGTGGTGAAAGTTCTTCTTGTCTTAAGTACAACGAAGAACTGTTGATTGGTGTTACAGAAATAAAATATTGATGATTGACTTTTAATTTGGAGAAGATAGTATACTTTATATTCAACTTGACTCTTCTAATGGATTGTTTGTCCCGCTGCAATTATGGTTGAAAACTTTTATCATCTACCTATATGTTCTAAATATTTAATTTATTACTGATGAAGGCTATTGATAATTTAATTATCTTAAGTCATGATATTCTTTACTAGGCTATTTGTGTTCACCCTTTTGCATCACAATTCCTTTCAGGTAATAAGAGTGTAGCTGGGTCGAGCGGGAGATAACAGAGGAATAGAGCAATGGTCTATAACTATTGAAGTTTCCCATAAAACAGTATGAAAATAATTGTATTGAGAACTTAAAATGTGTGTGTCGTATTTTATACGTCATTTAATAATTGATTTTGGTGAACAACAATAGGGTGATGAGAACTCGACTTTGGAAGGGAGCAATGGTCTATAACTGGTCAGAATAATATTAATTTCGACGCAACATTTCGTTAGAAATTCAGTATGATTAAATCTCGTCAGAAATAAGTATTGTCGACGGAATTATGGCCGACTAACAGTCCGTCGCAGGTTGAGTATTGTCGACGGAATTATTTTCGACTGATTACTTCCATCGATAATAAGTTGTACACGTGTCACATTCTCTGCTAGTGTGGGCATGCCTAATCCCGACGAAATCTTGTGGGCATGCCTAATCCCGACGAAATCTTGTGGGCATGTCTCGTGTTCATAACGTTTTTCACATATCTATGCTACGTAAATATGTGAAAGACCTAAACCACATTATTGAATTAGAACCAGACGAGATAGCATAAGATTTAACGAATGAGAATGTACCTGTCAAGATCTTGGATAAGAAGGAACATATTCTACGTTCAAAGGTTATACCTCAAGTTAAAGTTTTATGGAGAAACCATGATATTGACAAAATGACCTGTGAGTTAGAATATGAAATAAAAGTAAGGTATCCTCACCTCTTTGAAATAACAGGTACGTACATCAATTTCGAGGATGAAATTTCATAAGGAGGGGAGGTTGTAAGACCCCAACTTTTTATGAATAAAGATTTAATTTTCTGTAAATATTATTCTAAATAGTAAGGTTAGTTATGGGTGATATGTGCAAATTTTATAAAATAAGCAAGTTGTCATAAAATATTCGTTTTGTCGGAGAATATTCGTTTGGTCGGGGAATATTCTTTTTATCGGAGAATATTCGTACGACGGGGCAATCATTGGTGGATCCCACAAAGGAATAACTGTCGGATATAAAAAACTGACAGAAATAATCTTTTTATAAAAAAGGTAAAACTTTTACCTTTAAAATGTTGAAATACCTGGTGATAAAAGTACAGTAATATGCGTTGTTGCACAATAGCACACGGTATTGCATAGTATCTCTGATTATTGATTGTTACGTAAGAAGTCACTCAGTATTCAATAATTACCACAGTAGTTGCTGCATAGTATCTCATATTATTGATTCAATAATTGTTACAGTATCATCTGCACAATATTTTATATTATTAAATCAATAATTGTCATGACATAGTAACTTATATTATTGAATTGATATTATTGATTAGCATTATCGGCAATGTCTAGAAAGTTCTGTCGAGGAAAGTGGTTAGGTTATCTAATTACACGCCAATAAGAAGAAATCTTTATCGAAAAGCCCCTCTTTCTGGGAACGATCTGGTTGTCAATATTGTGAATCTATAATATTAATTGTGAATAATTATTGAAGGATTAAAAAGCGTTGATTAATTATGTGATGAGTAACATAACGATTAGAAGAAGTTGCCGATACTCGAAGGCAATAATGGTGATATGTGGTATTTTATAAGTTTGGGATCCATAGGTCATCATCTAAGAGTTACTTTCGTCAATAGTACTTGCCTTTTCACATTACAGGTGTCAAACCATTTACCTTTTCACATTACAGGCGTCAAGCCACTTGCCTCTTTACATTGCAAGGGCTAAGCTAGAATTCTTCTATAAATAGAAGCTCATTTCTTCTTCTTTCTCATCAATTCACTAAAGCTTTAGAGAGAGAAACTATAGAGAGAGAAAAATGAAGAATATTAGAGAAGCAAGCACACACCACCAATACAAAGTTATGCTACTACACTATTGCAGTATCTAGTCTTTTATTAAGATAAATGATATTATTTTCTTTCAATATTCATAAAGGATATCACTTATTGCATACTCGTATGTAAATTTGCTTTCATATTTGTACGTGATATTACTTCATACTCATAATGATTGTCATTCTATTTCTTATTAATCTATGTGAATAGCCTGTCTACGCGGACTACCGCATGCCTGATGAATAATCCTTCGTATTCAATTCTTTATTAAGTTGTGAAAATGATCTGTCTACGCGTATTACCGTATGACGGATGAAAATCCATTTGCAGTTTCGTATATTATTTCATTTCATATTCCTAAATCTAAACTTACTATGGTAAGTATTGCTATCTATAATTCCTGAAATGATTAGAAATTCCTTAATATTTGCGTTTCATCTAATATCATTTCACTGAATATTGGTCTGAACTTTCTTATTAAATTTTAATCTTTTCATGTCGGGGATACTATTCATACATTACTATTCATAAGTACTATTCACAACAAAATTAAATTTCTTTTCTTTGTCCAAGTTATCTTTTATGAATCGTATTCTTGAAATTGAATCCATGTTTGATCTTCATATTGACAATTTGGACATTCTTGAACTCTGGATAAATGAAATTATAAATCTCTAATATTTATCTTTGATCTCACTGGATTCATTCTTTATATCATTATCATAATCCTCAGACTTAAATTGTGGTGAAAGTTATCTTTGGCCCGTAGTGCAAAGATGAATGTTGATTGATGAATATATTTGTCCCGTAGTGCAAAGGTGGACATGTGTTTGACATGATCATGACCAATGATGATACAAATAAATATCTTTGGCCCGTAGTGCAAAGATAAATTGTTGATTTGAAATAATTATTGATTGGTGTTATAGGGATAAAATATTGATGATGGACTTTTAAATCATAGAAGATAGTAGACATCATGTTCTACTTGACTCTTCTAATGGATTGTTATTTCCGCTGTAGTTGTTGATCTAAAACTTGTTGTCTATTATATTCTATCAGATTTTTCACTGTTGAGGACTAAGAATAATTTATTCTTCATTATCTTAGTCATAATATTCTTTATTGGGCTAGTTGAGCTCACCATTTTCCTTTTTGTTCTATTGTTCTTCTTAAGAAATGAGAGTGTCGCTGGGACTAGTCGGAGAGTAGGAGTAATGATATGAGATTGTAGTCCTCACTATTCTGTAAAATAGTGTATCAATAATTGTAATGAGGACTTAGTTAAGTGTGGATATTTTTTTATTATATTCAATACAATATTTGTATTGAAACTCACAGTATATGTGTGTTGTCGTATTTTGTACGATAATTTAATAGTTGTAAATAGAAAGTTTGTATTTGAATTCTGTAGTATGTATTTGGCGACTCAAAATGGGCTGTGTGAACCTATTATGCGGGCGTCACACAAGGTTTCTCACAAAGACCTGATATTGATTATGAAGAAACATATGCTACTGTAATAGACGCAATTACATTTAGATTTTTTATTTAGCTTGGTAGAAAAAGAAAATGAATGTTGTTACAACATATCTGTATAGATCATTAGATAATTATATCTACATAAATTTTTTAAAGGATATAAAATGTCTGAAACATATAATTCTACATCTCGAAGTATGCATTTTATCAAGCTACAAAGATCCTTATATGAGTTAAAGCAATCCAGACACATGTAGTATAATCGCCTTAGTGAATATATTTTGAAAGAAGAATTTGAGAATAATTCAATTTGTGCATTCATTTTTATCAAAAGATCAGAATTTGAATTTGCTATTACTATTGTATTTATTGATGAAAGATCTTGATCCAGAAGAGTCGACAAAAACAACATATTTGAGAAAAAATATATTGGAAAGACAAAATTTTATCTTGGCCAACAAATTGAACATCTTCCAAATGGAATTCTTCTTCATTAATCAATGTACACATAAAAGGTCCTGAAGCACTTGTATATGGATAACGTTAATCCTTTGAGTAATGATGGGTTGGTCACTTGATATCAAGAAAGATCCGTTTTGACCACAAGAAAATGATGAATAAAATTTTGGTCCTGGAGTACCATATCTTCGTGAAATTGGTGCTTTGATGTATATTATAAATTTCATAAGAACTGATATAGCATTTGCAGTTAACTTACTAGAAAAAAGTTAGTTCTGCACCAACTCAAAGACATTGAAATAGAATTAGGCATGTTTTATGATATCTTCGTGTGACTACTGATTTTATGATCCACACAAAGACCATTTAAGTTTGTCAATATAAATTCATTTTTCTTTTTTACTTTTTTTTTCAATTATTTTAGAACACTTAAAATTTATGTGAAATTCTCTTTCTGAAACAAAAATTGGCCCGAAGCTGGCCTTAGTCCAGCTTGAGTTCAACCTGGTAAACACTAGGCTTGGTCAAGGAGTGGACTGGGCAAGCCCAACCTACTAGGCTAGAAAACATGAATTTATGGACTAACATCCAGCCCAACCTAGTCTTTTAAAAAGTCCTGCCTGGCCTAAAGCTTGGTCCGGCCTAAGGCCCAAACCAGGCTGAGGTTTGGGCATGGCCTTATACAGTAAGTTTGGATTCTTACTTGCCAATTCTTTTATAAGAAAAACTTACTTAGACTTTTATAAACGGTCTAATGTGGGATTTACTCATTTAAAAAACATGTGGTGAGGATTGTTGTTATAGTGTGCAGTGTAATGTTAAAAATGCTGCGTTTGGATTGAAAGAATTGAATGGAGATTGGAATGATTCATTCCATTCTAGTTAGAATGAGTTATTCCATACTCTCCCTCCCCCAAGATTCCTCATGACTCAATGATAAAAAAAATTACTCACAAGACTTTGTACATGAAATCTTGGGCAAGAATGTTAAATTTCAGTCGAAAATAGCAAAAAAAAAAAAGAATGGTTCAATTCATTCCAATCGCAACCAAACATAATTTTTTTTATTCCTATATGAATGAGTTATTCCATTCCTACCTTTATTCCTTCAATCCAAACGCATTTAAGTTTAACTCGATTTTAGACTTCAGTAGCAAAGCAGTTGCAGCAGAGTAGACCAAGTATACAGAATGAACTTACAAGCATCCAGATCAAAGATGTTCATCCCATACAACCATAATCAGCCCATATGAATCGTTAAAAACTAACTTACAGAAATTAGCAAAGTTGTGATTACTACATATAATCCTCAATAAAAAAAACTATGATTACTTCATTTAACCATCAATACCTGAATTGGACGAAGAATCGCCTGAGAATAAAAGGGGAATTTCAGATATCTAATATTAGTATAATACAAATGCTTGAGAATGGCTTTAAGGCTTAGTGTAATACCATAATAAATGGCTTTAAGGCCCCTTAACCACCGGAGAGAACTATAACAAGTGGAGAACTATTTATATGGCGCATATGTGCACCTACAAAGTTTATTTTTCCTATATAATTTTACATTCTAATGTTGCTTCTCTGAGCTCGTTCTCTTTTTAGTAGACAAAGATGCATTTTTCTTGGGAGCAATTTATAAGATCATCGTTTTAAAATAAAGGCGCCAAAAAACGGTTCACTGTCATTTTCAAAAATATTACACTAGCAAGCAAGAATCATCATTGTCAATTAGTTACAACTCTACAATTCATGTGGCTTGCATCAAGGAGATTACGAACTCCCATAAATACATGTATGAATAGGGACGGTTCCCATTATAATTGGCATGTGTGGGTCTCTCTCCCCACAATAGATTAAAATGAAATGTTTTAAGTTATTAAACCGATCACCCGCTATGAGTGATATGCAATATAAACATATGTTTAACACAAAATTATAAGAATAAGGGGCCTTTAGTTCAAATGCATCTTCATTACAAAGTCTCGTATCGCCTAATTTACTTCTCTTCTCCCATATTTGATTTATAAATAGAGAAGAGTAAGACTTATTTTTAAAAGTTAAGCCTGGAAGTCTAAAGTGGGAGTCCAATAGTTGGTCTGGTTTGGCCAAGCTTGGCTAGGCCGGGTCTGACCTTAAGGCCTTCATAGGAAGCATATTATTATTCCAATTTTGGTCTTGACCTGTCCTTGCAATTCAAAAGTCAAGGCTTGACTTGACTTTATCAGCTTGACTTGAATTGGTCAACAGTCAAAGCCTGACCGGCCTAGTCCAGGTCATAAGATATACTTGCAGAAAGCCATGTATTCACCCAGTCCGATAACAAAAAAAAAAGCGCATTGATGGGACGGAGGATCGTACCTTCAGCTACAACATCTCAATACGGCCACATACGAAGAAGAGAATACAACAACAAAATTTAGTTCACGTCATTCATTAAGCTAATTACAACGAATACGAAGTGATATTGAAAATATGACGAATCGTTTTAATAAATATCTATTACTCTCTCCGTTCTTAAAAGATTGTCGTTTAAGGTTTTGGCACATGAATTAAGAAAGTCATTTAATACTAGTAAAATTTGTTTGAAATTTCATCACTACCCCTTTATGGAAAATTGAAAACTATTAATACAAGGGATAGAATTTATTGGGACAATGAGAGAAGATAGGGGTAATATAGAAAAATAAATAATTTATTCTTTTAGGAAGTAATAAACGACAAACATTTTGGAATAAATTTTTTCTTCTAAAAAGACAATCTTTTAGGAACGGAGGGAGTACTATATAATAGGAGATGGTGATGTCAGCCTTGATGAGGTTGTGTCACAAATTTTTTTCCTCTTTTGGCACTTCAAGTTTTGTTGTTTCACAATTTTGTCCTTTTTAATTATTTTTTAAAATTTTATTCTCTATTTTTTTTTAAAAATAATATTATTTTATTTTAAAGATAATTGTACACAGAACGCGCCCTATGTATGCCACGATAAGTAGTTATATAAAATGGGTTTAATAGTCTACAAAAACGCTTTTTGAATTTGGATTACTAAATGCACACTAGGAAAAAATAATAATACTAGTTTTGAAGACTTCTCAGTACACTTTCTTATTAAAGCCCACCAGCGTTACTTAGATTAGGAGCCCATTTGGAAAAGTAAAACATCATAGTACGATGGCTTAAAAGTATGGAATTTCTTAACATGTGTTCTAAGGGCACATGCTAAGTATACAGTTTAAGAGAATATTTTCTTGAATTGTGTGTATATTTTTTTGAATTTGGTGCAAATGCATAAATTAAGAGAGCAGATCCTCTGTCCCCTTGTGTCTCCCCACTTAAATATTGACATCTGTCCTCTTTTTTAATTTTAAAATTACTTGGTGTTAAGTAAGAGGACATGTGTCAACATTTAAGTGGGGGGATACAAGGGGATTGAGAAAATGGAGACAGAGGATCTGCTCTCATAAATCAAGAGAATATGCACACAATTCAAGAGAATATTCTCTTAAATTGTGTGCTTAGTATATGTCCTTAGAACACATGTTAAGAGGACCCTAAAAGTATTTACTTTATTTATTGTTGATCTTCCTACAAACAATCTATTTATCTATAGTATAATTAAAAAAAAAAGATAATTACAAAACCCTACTCATTCACTTATCTTTGATTGTTTCTAAACTCTAAGGTAGGGTTTGATTTGCATTAAGAAATTTAATATAATGCAATAATTTTTGTAATGCAATATAGTTATACTGTAATGATAATAGATTATTGCGGTATATTTATTTAATTTCGTACTTGGTATTTGTGTGATAATTGTAATATTATTATATTACGTTAAAAATTGTGTTTAATTCGCTAAATATATGATTGTATGTAATGAAAAAAATAAAATATAAATCAAAATTTCAAATCAACAGTAATTATTACTATTTTGTCTTTTATGATCTATTGCATTACGTACATAATGAGTTATAATGATGCTGTTATCACATAAAAATATCACATAACGCTCACATACTGTATGGGTGACACCTATAGATTTGTTGTTGACATGACCCACTTAACTCAACAACAAATTCTTGGGTGCCACCCCATTAATTATGTGAGCAGTATGTGATACTTTTATGTGGTAGTAGCATTATTAAATGAGTTAATACATTCATTGTGACGACCCCAGAATAGGTCCAGTCAACCCAATCCATTTTCAGTCGTCAAATACATGGGACAGAATTCAAATACAAACTTTTATATCACACGGTCGTACAAAATACGACCACACAACTGTGAGTGTCAATACAAATCGTATATAATATGAAATATCAACATTCAAATTCATTCCTTATTTATTACAATTATTATCCCACTATTTTACAAAAATAGCGAGGACTACTACTGCTCTAACTCGGACCATCACTCTGTCCCCCGACTAGTTCCAGCAACATTCTCATTTCCTGAAGAGGACAATAGATGAAAAGGGTGAGCTCAACCAGCTCAGTAAAGAATATTACGACTAAGATAATGAAAAATAAATTATCGTTAGCATTCAATAAATCAGATAAAATATAATGGACAACTAATTTTAGATCAATATTCGCAGCGGAAATAACAATTCATTAGAAGAGTTAAGTAGAGAATGAAGTCTACTATCTTCTATGATTTAAAAGTTCATCATCAATATTTTATCCCTGTAACATCAATCAATATATATCTCAAATCAAATATTCATCTTTGCACTACGGGCCAAAGATATTCATTTGTATCACCAGTGGTCATGTTCATCTTAACACCTATCCATCTTTGCACTACGGCCAAAGATATTCATCAGGTAATCATTCATCTTTGCTCTACAGGCCAAAGATATTCAGTTATATCACCACTTAAAACTGAGGATGATGAAAAATAATAGAAATAACGAATCCAGTGAAATAAAGGATAAGATTAAGGATTCGTATTTTAGTTTATTCAAGTTCAAGAATATTCCATAATAATACTTTGTGGAGCAAAATTCAAGAATGAAGCTCAAAACTTAGATCCAATTAAAGATAGTAACTATAACAGACAATTTGGACAAACAGAAGAAATTTTAATTTTTCTGTGAATAGTGTCGTATACGTGAATAGTAATCCCGACGGAAAAAGTAAGAATTTCATAATAAAATCCATGACAATATTTTGGTATATTGATATTGAAAAGAATAATATCATTTACGAAAGAAAATAACATCCCTTACCTCAAAAGAATAGTACTTCTGACTGAAATATCGGATATAATATCGAAGAAAACTTGCACTGAATAGTAACACTCAAAGTATCTAAATACTCACAAAAATACGCTCGATATTATAGAGAGAGAAAATTTCTTATTCTGGTGTGATTTTCAATTCTAACATAAGCACCCTATTTATAGGAAAAGCTTAGGATGTCAAAGTAGACTTTTGAATAAAATAATATTATTTTAAAAAAAAATTTGGCCGCCTCCCCAAGAAAAGCCATCAGCCACCAGCCATCGGTGGGGCCCGCCTCCTATTAAAAAAGTATTTATTTTTTGAAACTTCAATAATTCATAATAAATAGCCCATTTGTCAGAAAAATACAAATTTTATATCTTTTTCATAGGAAATTTAATTCTCTACAACTTTGTAGAAGGAAATTTTTTTAAATTCCAAACATAAATTATCCGAAATCCATAAACGGATGATTTTTCACACCAAAATACTAATAAAAATACATCAGCGCTAATTCCTTCTTTTATATCCACAAAATAAATATTTTCTTATCATATAAATCAATAATTAATTATTCACAAATAATATTATAGAACTACAATATTGACAACCAGGTCGTTCCCAGGAAAGAGGGGGCCTTTCGATAAGGACTTCTCCTTACTGGCGCGCAATTAAATAATCCCTCCAAGACAAAACTTTCTTAGACATTGTCAATAATGCTATCTAATAATATTATTCAAATAATATGAATTATTGAGTTGATAATGTGAAATGCTGTGCAATCACAATTATTAAATCAATAATACAAAATATCAACGGTAGCAATTATTGAATCAACCATAACAACGTAGCAATTATTGATATAAAATATCAGCGTAGCAATTATTGAATCAATAAAATATCATGCAATTATTGAATCAATAATATAAAATATTGAACAATAATTAATGTAACAATAATTGAGTAGTGACTTCTTACGTAAGAATCAATAATTCAAAATATTGTGCAATACCGTGTGCTACTGTGCAACACCACGTATTACTGTATTTTAACCACCAGATATTTCAACAGTACTAACGGTAACAACTACGCCGTTCTTTTATAAAAAAGTTATTTCTGTCGCTTTCTATATCCGACAGTTATTTCGTTGTGGGACCCACAAATAGCTGCGCCGTCGTACGAATATTTCCCGACAACAAGAATATTCCACGACCAAACGAATATTCCCCAACAACAATGAATATTTTATAACCACTTGCTTATTTTGAAATATTTGCATATTTCACCCATAACTTTTCATATTTATCAAATCAACACCTTACTATTTCGAAATAACATAAAGAAAATTAAATCTTTATTAATAAAAGTTGGGGTCTTACAACCTCCCCTCCTTATGAAATTTTGTCCTCGAAATTGACGTACGTACCTGGTATGTCGAAAAGGTGAGGATACCTCGCTTTCATTTCCGATTCCAACTCCCAGGTCATTTCCTCAATAGCATGGTTTCTCCACAAAATTTTAACTTGAGGTATAATTTTCGAGCGTAGGACATACTCCTTCTGTAGGGTTTTCGGCACATAAACGCAGCGGAAATTAAAATTTTTCCGAAACCCTAAAACAGGATCCATGCGAAAAACATATTAATTCAGAGGTTAAGATTTGTTTTACCGATTATTCAAGCCTGAACGGAGACGATGGAGATTCTGGAACTGCTTCGAATCCTCAATGCAATCCAACGGAACTGCGCCTCTACGGTATCTACACGAACGTCCCGCGAATCGTCACACGATCTGCAGCAAGGAAAGCTGCGGTACTACCCGCCAAAGATCCGGACTTTCGAAAGTTTTCTCTCTAGTCTCTCTCTAAGAGCGGCTAGGGTTTTGATATCGATTATTCCCTAAACGGCTGATATATCATATATATAGCAGTTAAAGGAATTAACCAAAACCTAATCCAATTAGAAAAATAAAATCCTAATTTATATATATATAAATTATCCTATTAATTTAAATTCATAATTTAAATACTATCAATCATATTGATATATTTAAATCCATATAATTTAAATTAATTCCCTTTTAATTACGTTCTAAGTGTGTGACCCTATAGGTTATTATTATGTTGGCAATAATTTTAAAATCATATTATAAAATTATAAACAGTGAGCGGCATCTAGTAATGCATCACTGCTATCCAAATAATAATAAGATCGGTGATTCGATACAACCTTTTCGTGACCAATGTTTCAATGTAATTTAATCATTTTAACCTTGACATCTTAGATTAAACTCGAGGCATGGAATGTGTCATCCTCTTCATAATTTAATCTGAGTTTTCTTGATCGATGAGTAGACTATATGAAACAAATCACTATTTGAGCATGGCCATGCATTTTATAGTCTTACTCAATCAAGAGGCCTATGGATATCACCCCTAATATATAGGAGGGTTAAATTCCATCTAGATCACTCATATTCCTCACACGGTTCATGATGTACCCAATAATCACCTTTATCGCCCACCCTATTAAAGGTGGCCTTTGATGATATCAAAGTACATAAATTCTCGTGTAGTAATATAGTGATTTCAGGTCGGAGGATCATTACATCATTGTCACTATGAGAATTGCTTATGACACTTTGCATAATGCTCCACGTAGAATTCTCATGGTGGGTCTGTCCAGTACATTGTTCTCTAACATGTACCTATGCATTGACTCAATATCTCATATATTTATGACCAATGAGATTTGGCCATCAGTCAATCCACATACTAGTCTCAATGTATCATTGTTGTCCCATTAACAATAACACTCGACTAGGGACATTTAAGAGTAATGATACTAATGGTAATTATATGATCTCATGTTCAAGTCACATACTTGAAGCCATTTAATTTGTATCACTATTCTAAGGACTTTTATTATGTTAACATTTATATAACGCAGTAAATAAAACCATAATAAAATAATTCATTTATTCAATCAAATATAATATCAAAAATATTTAAGCAATTACATCAAAGAATTAGCCTCTAGGGCATAAACTCTAACAGTCTCCCACTTGCACTAGAGCCAATCACTCATGTATCTAATACCCATGGAACTAGTGTGACCTTCGTACTTATGCTGCGACAAAGCTTTGGTCAGTGGATCTGCAACATCATCATCTGTTGGCACTCTGCTTATATGTACATCTCCTCTATCAATGATTTCACGGATGAGATGGTACCGCCTAAGTATATGCTTGGATCGTTGGTGAGATCTGGGTTCCTTAGCCTGTGCAATGGCTCCATTATTATCACAGTATAGCTCAACCGGATCAACAATGGTTGGAACAACACCAAGTTCAGTGACGAACTTTTTAATCCATACAGCCTCCTTGGCCGCACTAGAAGCAGCAATATACTCAGCCTCTGTTGTAGAATCGGCTACTGTCTCTTGCTTCGAACTTTTCCAGCTAACAGCACCACCATTAAGGCAAAACACAAAACCTGACTGAGACTTATAGTCATCTGTGTCAGTCTGGAAACTAGCATCTGTGTAACCCTTTACTGTCAGTTCGTCTTCACCTCCATATACCAAGAATGAATCCTTAGTCCTTTTCAGGTACTTGAGGATATTCTTGACTGCTGTCCAGTGACCTTCACCTGGATTCGACTGGTATCTGCTCGTCATGCTCAAAGCATACGAGACATCCGGACGAGTACATATCATTGCATACATGATAGATCCAATTGCCGAAGCATAAGGTATCTTTTTCATACGTTCCTCATCATCATGTGATTTAGGACATTGGGCCTTAGAGATCTTAACACCATGAGACATGGGTAAGTGTCCTCTTTTAGCCTCTTGCATGCTGAACCGTTTCAGCACTTTATCAATATATGTACTTTGACTTAAGCCGAACATTTTTCTCGATCTATCCCGATAGATCTTGATACCTAAAATGTAGGTTGCATCGCCCAAATCTTTCATGGAGAAACATTTTCCTAGCCATGTTTTTACAGCCTGTAAGGAAGGAATGTCATTCCTAATAATTAATATGTCGTCAACATATAATACCAGGAATACAATGTGACTCCCACTAACCTTCTTATATACACAAAGTTCATCTTCATTTTGTATAAAGCCAAACTCTTTGACTGTTTCATCAAATCGAAGATTCCAACTCCGAGAGGCTTGCTTCAATCCATAAATGGATCGCTGCAGCTTACATACCTTTCCAGCATCCTTTGGATTGGCAAAACCCTCAGGTTGTGTCATATACACATCCTCAAGGAGATTTCCGTTAAGGAAAGCAGTTTTGAATCCATCTGCCAGATTTCGTAATCATAAAAGGCTGCAATAGCAAGTAAGATCCTGATAGATTTAACCATTGCCACTGGAGAGAAGGTTTCATCATAGTCAACACCTTGAACTTGTTTGAAACCTTTTGCTACCAGTTGGCCTTTATAGGTTTGTACATTACCATCCATGTCGGTTTTCTTCTTGAAAACCCACTTGCACCCGATTGGTTTTACCCCTTCGGGTGGATCAACCAAAGTCCATACTTGGTTAGTATGCATGGAGTCCATCTCAAATTTCATGGCTTCAAGCCATCTCTCAGAATCTGGTCCATTCATAGCTTCTTGGTAGAAAGCAGGCTCATCATGATCTATGAGCATCACATCACCATTTTGAGTCACAAGAAATCCATAATATCTCTCGGGCTCTTGGCGTGTCCTACCAAATCTACGAATGCCTCGTGTAATTTGAGCAGGTTCACTTTCCACAATATCTTGTGATTCCTGCTCATGTTCCAACTCAGGTTCAATGATATTTTGTGGTTCTCGAACTTTTTCAAGTTCTACTTTCCTCCCACTGTTTCCTTTAGAGACAAATTCTCTTTCTAGAAAAATACCAGTTCGAGCAACAAATACTTTGTTCTCAGAAGGTTTATAGAAATAATACCCTTTTGTTTCCTTTGGGTATCCCACAAAATTACATTTGTCAGATTTGGGTTCGAGCTTGTCAGAAGTCAGACGTTTTACAAACGCCTCGCAACCCAAAATCTTCATGAAACACATACTAGGACGTTTCCCAGTCCACATCTCATATAGTGTCTTATGAACCGTCTTTGTAGGAACACAGTTAAGTGTGAATGCAGCTGTCTCTAGGGCATGACCCCAGAAGCTTATTGGAAGATCTGCATGACTTATCATCGATCGTACCATGTCCAACAAGGTGCGATTCCTCCTCTCAGACACACCATTCCATTGTGGTGTTCCAGGTGGAGTGAGCTGTGATATAATACCACACTCCTTTAGAAGGTCATCAAAGTCTTGGCTTAAGTATTCACCTCCTCGATCGGATCGAAGGGCTTTTATGCTTTTGCCAAATTGGTTTTGAACTTCATTCTTGAATTCCTTGAACTTTTCAAAGGATTCGGATTTGTGTCTCATAAGATACACATATCCATATCTACTGAAGTCGTCAGTAAATGTAATGAAATAATAAAACCCACCTCTTGCTAACGAACTCATGGGTCCGCATACATCACTATGTATAAGTTCCAATACATCGCTAGCCCGTTCACTGTGTCCAGTGAAAGGGGCTTTAGTCATCTTGCCTGATAAACAAGACTCGCATTTCTCATATGATTCAAAATCAAATGAATCCAAAAACCCATCTTTATGGAGTTTGGATATGCGTTTCTCATTTATATGGCCTAAACGACAGTGCCAAAGATATGTCGGATTTGAATCATTTGATTTAAATCATTTTGTATTTATGTTATAGATAGGCATTTCTAAATTAAGAATATAAAGACCATTAAACAATTGTGCAACGCCATAACATATTTCATTTAAGTAAAATGAACAACTGTTGTTCTTTATTAAAAATGAAAAACCTTTCTTGTCCAAACAAGAAACAGAAATAATGTTTTTGCTCATAGCAGGCACATAATAACAATCCTCTAATTCTAATACTAGCCCAGTGGGCAAAAATAAATGATAAGTTCCTACGGCTAGTGCAGCAACTTTTGCTCCATTCCCAACTCATAGGTCAACCTCGCCTTTCGCCAAAGTCCTACTCCTTCAGAGTTCCTGCACATTAACACAAATGTGAGAACCACATCCAGTATCCAATACCCATGATGTAGAAGTGGACAAATTAACTTTTATAACATATATACCTGAATCAGAAGTCATACTTCCTTTCTTTTTCTTCAGTTCTTCCAAATAAGCATGACAATTCCTCTTCCAGTGTCCAGATTTTCCACAGAAGTGACAATCACCTTCTTTAGCCACCCCACCTTTAGGTTTTAAAACCTGTTTGGTTTTGGGATTGGGTTTGGTAGATTTAGATCCTATCTTCTTCTTGCCTTTCCCCATTCCCTTAGCATTTCCCTTTTGCACCATCATTATGGGAGCGGGTCCTGCCTTTTTCATGTTGTTCTCGGCAGTTCTTAACATGCTCAACAACTCAGTAAGTGGTTTCTCAATTTCATTCATGAGGTAATTCATAACAAATTGAGAGTAGCTGTTGTTCAAAGATTGCAAAACAAGATCAGTTTGGGCTTCCGGAGTAATCGGAAAACCCAACCTACCAAGGTACTCAATATACCCAATCATTTTCAGCACATGTGGACCAACTGGATCACGTTCACCCATCTTGCAGTGATACAACGCCTTGCTTGTATCATACCTCTCCTGTCGAGCATGCCCTTCGAACAATTTCTTGAGATGCTCGATCATCTCATAAGCATCCATCAACTCATGTTGCTTCTGAAGCTCAGAGTTCATAGTTGCTAGCATGAGACAACTCACGTCCAGAGCATCATCTTGATGCTTCTTGTAAGCATTATGCTCTACACGTGGTGCAGTGTTAGCTGGTGCTGCAGGAATGGGCCCATCAAGGACATATAGCGTGCGCTCCTGTTTGAGGACAATCCTCAAGTTCCTATGCCAGTCTAGGAAATTAACTCCACTCAGCTTTTCCTTCTCAAGGACTGATCGTAGTGAAAGACTATTTGTGTTGTTGTTTGCCATTGATATCTATAATTTATAAGTGCAAAAATAATAAGTCAAATTGCAGAATTTTGATATTATGTAATTGATAATGGTACATTCAAAATATACCTCCCACTATTTTATTCAAATTAATAGCCCTCACCATTAATTCGAAAAGCATTTTTAATTAAATCTTTCTAGTGAGCTAAGATCCATATTTCATTATGCCTTAAGTTAGCTTTGGCTATACTCTCAAAATATAATTATTTAGGTAGACAATCCTTTGTCAATTATATCATATATAACTCTTAGATAGTTTGGTGAACAACATTTGTTTCTAGTCCATCTAATGGTACCTACCAAACTCTATGCCTTTAAGTCCACAATCCTATTGTGATAACTTAGTTAAGTCTGGCCCAATGATTTTAACAGTTTGGATATCACAATTATCCTATCGCATCTTACCAAGATAAATGGGGTACTTTACTTTGGCAAACCTACATCCATCGGTCAAGGTCTTGATGAGTGTTATTCATTGGAAGGCATCTGATTTAGACTTAATAATTTTATGAGGGATTTTAATAATTAATTTAGATCTCACCAATTTTAATCTTATTAAACATGCACATTATTTATCATATCATATCGTATACAAGCATAAATAAAGTGCAAAATTAAATGTGTCACAGTTATGGCCCCAACCCTATGTCAATCTTTTCAAGCTAATGAAAAGATTGAAGGTCAGTCTAAGGTGGTAAAAGGTCTTCAAAATAGTAGCTTTCTTGGACCTTCCTCATGCATGTGTCTCCTCTCCATCATCATTTTGTCATCTTGATAGATTACAATTAAAACACGTAATCTGAATTAATCGTTTCGCAAGTAGCTCTGATACCACTGTAGGGTTTTCGGCACATAAACGCAGCGGAAATTAAAATTTTTCCGAAACCCTAAAACAGGATCCATGCAAAAAATATATTAATTCAGAGGTTAAGATTTGTTTTACCAATTATTCAAGCCTGAACGGAGACGATGGAGATTCTGGAACTGCTTCGAATCCTTAACGCAATCCAACGGAACTGCGCCTCTACGGTATCCACACGAACGTCCCGCGAATCGTCACACGATCTGCAGCAAGGAAAGCTGCGGTACTAACTGCCAAGGATCTGGACTTTCGAAATTTTTCTCTCTAGTCTCTCTCTAAGAGCGGCTAGGGTTTTGATATCGATTATTCCCTAAACGGCTGATATATCATATATATAGCAGTTAAAGGAATTAACCAAAACCTATTTCAATTAGAAAAATAAAATCCTAATTTATATATATATATATATACATATATTATATCTTAATTAAGTCTTACTTAATTAATATACATATATATATATATATATACAAATTATCCTATTAATTTAAATTCGTAATTTAAATACTATCAATCATATTGATATATTTAAATCCATACAATTTAAATTAATTTCCTTTTAATTACGTTCTAAGTGTGTGACCCTATAGGTTATTATTATGTTGGCAATAATTTTAAAATCATATTATAAAATTATAAACAGTGAGCGGCATCTAGTAATGCATCACTGCTACCCAAATAATAATAAGATCGGTGATTCGATACAACCTTTTCGTGACCAATGTTTCAATGTAATTTAATCCTTTTAACCTTGACATCTTAGATTAAACTCGAGGCATGGAATGTGCCATCCTCTTCATAATTTAATCTGAGTTTTCTTGATCGATGAGTAGACTATATGAAACAAATCACTATTTGAGCATGGCCATGCATTTTATAGTCTTACTCAATCAAGAGGCCTATGGATATCACCCTTAATATATAGGAGGGTTAAATTCCATCTAGATCACTCATATTCCTCACACGATTCATGATGTACCCAATAATCACCTTTATCACCCATCCTATTAAAGGTGGCCTTTGATGATATCAAAGTACATAAATTCTCGTATAGTAATATAGTGATTTCAGGTCGGAGGATCATTACATCATTGTCACTATGAGAATTTCTTATGACACTTTGCATAATGCTCCACGTAGAATTCTCATGGTGGGTCTGTCCAGTACATTGTTCTCTAACATGTACCTATGCATTGACTCAATATCTCATATATTTATGACCAATGAGATTTGGCCATCAGTCAATCCACATACTAGTCTCAATGTATCATTGTTGTCCTATTAACAATGACACACGACTAGGGACATTTAAGAGTAATGATACTAATGATAATTATATGATCTCATGTTCAAGTCACATACTTGAAGCCATATAATTTGTATCACTATTCTAAGGACTTTTATTATGTTAATATTTATATAACGCAGTAAATAAAATCATAATAAAATAATTCATTTATTCAATCAAATATAATATCAAAAATATTTAAGCAATTACATCAAAGAATTAGCCTCTAGGGCATAAACTCTAACACCTTCCTATCCAAGATCTTGACAGGTACCTTCTCGTACGTTAAATCTTCTGCTATCTCGTCTGGTTCTAACTCAATAATGCGTTTTGGATATTTCATATATTTACGAAGCACGGATATGTGAAAAACGTTATGAACACGAGATATGCTTGGAGGTAAAGCGAGTCTATAGGCCACCTTTCCTACTCGGTCAAGGATCTCAAATGGACCAATAAATCGTGGATTGAGCTTTCCTCTCTTCCCGAATCTCGTAACTCCTTTCCATGGAGCAATACGTAACAATACATGGTCCCCAACATTAAATTCCACGTCCTTTCGATGAAGATCCGCATAACTCTTTTGTCGATTCTGTGCCGTTTGTATACGTTATCGGATCATTTGGATCTTTTCTGTAGTCATACGTACCAACTCCGATCCCAATAATATTGCTTCATCCACCTCATCCCAACATACTGGAGAGCGACACTTTCTCCCATACAATGCCTCGAATGGAGCCACGCCTATACTTGCCTGATAACTGTTGTTGTAGGAGAATTCCACCAATGGTAAGTACTTATCCCAACTCCCTTTGAAGTCTAGAACACAGAGTGTGACGCCCCCAGAATAGGTCCATTCAACCCAACCCATTCTGAGTCGCCAAATACATGGTACAGAATTCAAATACAAACTTTATATCATACGGTCGTGCAAAATACGACCACACAACTGTGAGTCTCAATACAAATATGTAGAAAATATTAAGATTCAAACTAAGTCCTCATTACAATTATTATCACACTATTTATCAGAAATAGTGAGGACTACTACTGCTTTAACTCGGACCATCACTCTGTCCCTCGACTAGTTCCCGCAACATTCTCATTTCCTGAAGAGGACAACAGATGAAAAGGGTGAGCTCAACTAGCTCAGTAAAGAGTATTATGACTAAGATAATGAAAAATAAATTATCGTTAGTCTTCAATAAATCAGATAAAATATAATGGACAACAAATCTTAGATCAATATTCGCAGCGAAAATAACAAATTATTAGAAGAGTTAAGCAGAGAATCAAGTCTACTATCTTCTATGATTTAAAAGTCCATCATCAATATTTTATCCCTGTAACATCAATCAATATACATCTCGAATTAAATATTCATCTTTGCACTACAGGCCAAAGATATTCATTTGTATCATCAGTAGTCATATTCATCTCAACACCTGTTATCTTTGCACTACAGGCCAAAGATATTCATCAGGTAATCATTCATCTTTGCTCTACAGGCCAAAGATATTCATCAAGTGATCATTCATCTCTGCTCTACAGGCCAAAGATATTCAGTTACATCACCTTTTAGGACTGAGAATGATGAAAAATATTTTTAAAAAAACGAATCCAGTGAGATAAAAGACAAAGACTAAATATTCGTATTTTAGTATATCCAATTCAAAAATACCTCGTAATAATCAATTATGGAGCAAAATTCAAGAATAGAGCTCAAAACTTGGATACAATCAAAGATAGTAACCTTAACAAGTAATTTGGACAAATAGAAGAAAATTTAGTTTTTCCGTGAATAGTGTTGTATACGTGAATAGTGCCGTATACGTGAATAGTAACCCCGACGGAAAAAGTAAGAATTTCAACATAAAATCCATGACAATATTTCTATATAATGATATTGAAAAGAATAACATCATTTACGAAAGAAAATAACATCCCTTACCTCAAAAAGATAGTACCTCTGACTGGAATATCGGATATAATACCGAAGGAAACTTGCGCTGAATACTAATACTCAAAGTATTGAAATACTCACAAAAATACGCTCGATATTATATAGAGAAAAAACTTCTGATTCTGGTGTGATTTTCAATTCTAACCTAAGCACCCTATTTATAGGAAAAACTTAGGATGCCAAAGGAAACTAAAATAATAAAATATTATTATTTTTTTAAAAATTCTCCAGCCGCCGGCTGCTACCAAAAAAATCAGATTTCAACAAAAGTGGGGCCCACCCATTAAATATATATATTTTCCGAAACTTCAATAATTCATAACAAATAGCCCCTTTGTCATAAAAATACAAATTCTATGTTCTTTCATAGGAAATTTAATTCTCTACAACTTTGCAGAAGGAAGTTTTTCCAAATTCCAAACATAAATTATCCGAAATCCAAAAACAGATGATTTCTCACACCAAAATATTGATAAAAACTCACCAGCGCCAATTCCTTCTTTAATATCCACAAAATAAATATTTTCTTCTCATATAAATCAATAATTAATTATTCACAAATAATATTATAGAACTACAATATTAACAACCAGGTCGTTCCCAGGACAGAGGGGGCCTTCCGATAAGGACTTCTCCTTATTGGCGCGCAATTAAATAACCCCTCCTAGACAGAACTTCCTTAGACATTGTCAATAATGCTATCTAATAATATTATTCAAATAATATGAATTATTGAGTTGATAACGTGAAATACTGTGCAACGACAATTATTGAATCAATACTACAAATATCAACTGTAGCCATTATTGAATCAATCATATAAAATGGCAACGTAGCAATTATTGAGTCAATAAAATATCAATGTAACAATTATTGAGTCAATAATATAAAATATCAACGTAGCAATTATTGAGTCAATAATATAAAATATTGAACAGTAATTACTGTGCAATATCGTGTGCTACTATGCAACACCGTGTATCACTGTATTTTAACCACCGGGTATTTCAACAGTACTAACGGTAACAACCACGCCGTTATTTTGTAAAAAAGTTATTTCTGTCGCTTTCTATATCCGACAGTTATTCCGTTGTGGGGGCCCACAAATAGCTGCGCCGTCGTACGAATATTCTCCGACAACAAGAATATTCCACGACCAAACGAATATTCCCCGACAACAGGAATATTTTATAACCATTTGCTCATTTTAAAAATATTTGCACATTTCACCCATAACTTTCGTATTTATCAAAACAACACCTTACTGTTTCGAAATAATATATAAAGAAAACTAAATCTTTATTCATAAAAGTTGGGGTCTTACACAGAGTCTCAATAGATCTTTAAGAGTTTGAATAGTCCTTTCTGATTGTCCGTCTGTTTGAGGATGATAAGCCGAACTGAATCTTAAATCCGTGCCCATAGCTTTCTGTAAATTGATCCAAAATCGTGAAGTAAATCTGGGGTCACGATCCGAAACTATGGATACTGGCATGCCATGCAATCTCACAATCTCATTCACGTACATATGAGCAAGACGTTCAAGGGAATAAGTCTCTCGTATCGGCAAGAAATGAGCAGACTTGGTTAATCTATCAACAATAACCCAAATCACATCTATGCCTTGAGAAACCTTGGGAAGACCCGTAATGAAATCCATCGTAATGTGCTCCCACTTCCATTTTGAAATTTTCGGTGGTTGCAATGGACCCTTCGGCACTTGATGCTCCGCCTTTACACGTTGACAAGTTAAACATCTCGAAATAAACTCCGCGATCTCTCTTTTCATATTGCTCCACCAAAATGTATGTCGAAGATCATGATACATTTTAGTACTCCCAGGATGGATTGCAAACGGTGTGTTGTGTGCCTCCATCATGATTCTATACTTCAAGTTGGAATCGTTAGGAACACAAAGTCTGGAGTTGACTCGAAGTATTCCCTCTTCATCGATTCTTGCTTCTGGAATGGCACCTTCTTGCACCTTCTTCTTCATCTTTATCAGCTCCGGGTCTGTAGCTTGAGTAACTTTAATTTTATCAATCAAAGCTGTTTCCATGCGTATACTTGACATCATCGCACTCGTATACTAGGACGAATAAAATCGATATCTAACAACTTCTGTAGTTGGACCTTTAACTCCTGAAGTTCAATAGGAGCCATTCGATATAGATTTTTAGAAATGAGTTTTGTACCGGGTTCAAGGTCAATAAAGAATTCAACTTCACGTTCTGAGGGTAGACCGAAAAGTTCTTCGAAAAATACATCAGGAAACTCATTAAGAACGAAAATATTATTCAGGTCTGACGTAGTTTGGTTTAGATCAGTGACATTAGCTAAGAAAGCTTGACATCCGTTTTTCAATAAACGAATTGCCTTGTGATTTGAAATGATATTGACTGATTTTAGTGGTTTGGTGGTTTGGATTCGCACAACAGGTTGATTAGGAATATGAAAACTAACAACCTTACGAAAACAATCAATTTTGGCATGGTAAGTGGTTAACCAGTCAATTCCTAAAATCACGTCGAATGCAAGTATTTTCAAAGATATAAGATCAACAGGTAAGGTAAGGGTACCAATCTGAATCAAGCAAGATTTGTAAACTGTGGATGTAACAAAGATTTCTCCCAATGGAATTTCAACAGATAAGTCAAAGTCTAATTTATCAGAAGTCAAGTTCAAACGTTGAGCACAAGTAGGTGAAATAAAAGAATGGGTAGCACCGGTATCCAGCAAGGTGTAAACTTCGTAAGAATTTATGATTAGCTTACCCGTAATCATCTCGTGTGGATTTCTCGCGTTTTGAGTTGTCAAGATAAACGCTCTTCCAGGAATCACCGACTTTGACTTGTCCGAAACAGCTTTTGGAATCACCACCCCCGCTAGATTTGGTTTCGCAACAGGACAATCTCGAGCTATATGTCCTTCTTTTTCACAGTTATAGCATGCTTTGAATTATTGTGGGCAGTTTGGGCTGATATGTCCCTCTTTTCTGTATTTATAGTATACGACCGGTGGTCGTTCTCCTCCCCTAGAAACAGTTGATGCTGGTGCTGATGTTGACGTCTTCACGTTCTCATTGTTGTACATTCTCTTCTTGAAATCTCCTCCCGATTCACTTTTTCTACTATCATGGCCACGATTATCACCGGAGTGATTACCGCTTCGGTCATACTTTCCTCCCCGCTGGTTGTCATTGCTCCGATGACTGCTGCCACCGGTACGACCTTGGTTGTTGTCCCTTGGTTGAATATAATCATTATCTCGTTCTAACAACTGGGCCCTGTTCACTACATCTGAATATAGAGAAAATTTATGAGAAATGAGGTATTGACGTATTTCGGGTTTCAAACCTCTCAGAAACATCTGCGTCATACGTTCCTCATTCTCCACCAAATGAGGTGCAAACCTGGACAGCTCCGCGAACTTAGCCTCGTACTGGGACATCGTCATGTTGTTTTGTTCTAGTCTGATAAACTCTACCTCCTTCATATGACGAATACTTTTGGGAAAGTACTTGTCATTGAACAGTTTTTGAAACGCTTCCCAAGACATCTTGAGTGCGGCAGGCTGGGTACGCTTCACAGACTCCCACCAGTAATATGCCTTTCCACGGAACATAAAGGTGGCAAATGGAACCTTCTGTTCCTCCGTGCATCCCAAGACATCAAAATCTTGGTAATTTGCTTAACCCACGTCTCCGCCTTGATCGGATCCGGCTTCCCCAAAAACTCTGATGGTCCCAATTCTTTGAACTGCTTGGCAGTGATAATTCGCGTGTTGTTATTATCTCCACCTGTATTTTGCACACGAGTTTCCCTCGTCTGGTTTTGCATGAACTGCAAAAAACTTCTAAACATCTCATTGTTTATCGTCTGATCAGCGTTGTTTTCAGGATGAACATTGCCTTCCTGTTGCACGTTCTCTTGGTTGGTGATTGAAGGTGTCTCCACGGTCTCATTCACTTCGTTGTTAACATTCTCAGCTGTCATTCTCAAATACTGCCATAAAACAAGGGTTAATTAAACAAATTAACATATCACATATTAACCCTATGCTCCGACTGACCAATTAAATACCACATAAGCTTAGGTAGGACACACTAGCGAAGGATTTACTCGTCTCTTCCCTCCTAGTTCTATTCCCAGATCTCCACCAGAGATCATATCCCTAAACTCTGATACCAACTGTGACGCCCCCAGAATAGGTCCAGTCAACTCAACCCATTCTGAGTCGCCAAATACATGGGACATAATTCAAATTCAAACTTTTATATCACACGGTCGTGCAAAATACGACCACACAACTGTGAGTGTCAATACAAATCGTATATAATACGAAATATCAACATTCAAATTCATTCTTTATTTATTACAATTATTATCCCACTATTTTACAAAAATAGCGATGACTACTACTGCTCTAACTCGGACCATCACTCTGTCCCCCGACTAGTTCTCGCAACATTCTCATTTTCTGAAGAGGACAATAGATGAAAAGGGTGAGCTCAACTAGCCCAGTAAAGAATATTACGACTAAGATAATAAAAAATAAATTATCGTTAGCCTTCAATAAATCAGATAAAATATAATGGACAACCAATTTTAGATCAATATTCGCAGCGAAAATAATAATTCATTAGAAGAGTTAAGTAGAGAATGAAGTCTACTATCTTTTATGATTTAAAAGTCCATCATCAATATTTTATCCCTGTAACATCAATCAATATATATCTAAAATCAAATATTAATCTTTGCACTACGGGCCAAAGATATTCATTTGTATCACCAGTGGTCATGTTCATCTCAACACCTGTCCATCTTTACACTACGGCCAAAGATATCATCAGGTAATCATTCATCTTTGCTCTACAGGCCAAAGATATTCAGTTATATCACCACTTAGGACTAAGGATGATGAAAAATAATATAAATAACGAATCCAGTGAAATAAAGGATAAGATTAAGGATTCGTATTTTAGTTTATTCAAGTTCAAGAATATTCCATAATAATACTTTGTGAAGCAAAATTCAAGAATGAAGCTCAAAACTTAGATCCAATTAAAGATAGTAACTATAACAGACAATTTGGACAAACAGAAGAAATTTTAATTTTTCCGTGAATAGTGTTGTATATGTGAATAGTGCCGTATACGTGAATAGTAATCCCGACGAAAAAAGTAAGAATTTCATAATAAAATTCATGACAATATTTTGGTATAATGATATTGAAAAGAATAACATCATTTACGAAAGAAAATAACATCCCTTACCTCAAAAGAATAGTATTTCTGACTGGAATATCAGATATAATACTGAAGAAAACTTGCACTAAATAGTAACACTCAAAGTATCTAAATACTCACAAAAATACGCTCGATATTATAGAGAGAGAAAACTTCTTATTCTGGTGTGATTTTCAATTCTAACCTAAGCACCCTATTTATAGGAAAAGCTTAGGATGCCAAAGTAGACTTTTGAATAAAATAATATTATTTTTAAAAAAAAAATTTGGCCGCCTCCCTAAGAAAAGCCATCAGCCACCAGCCATCGGTGGGGCCCGCCTCCTATTAAAAAAATATTTATTTTTTAAAACTTCAATAATTCATAATAAATAGCCCATTTGTCAGAAAAATACAAATTCTATATCTTTTTCATAAACAATTTAATCTCTACAACTTTGTAGAAGGAAGTTTTTCCAAATTCCAAACATAAATTATCCGAAATTCATAAACGGATGATTTTTCACACCAAAATATTGATAAAAATACGTTAGCGCTAATTCTTTTTTTTATATCCACAAAATAAATATTTTCTTATCATATAAATCAATAATTAATTATTCACAAATAATATTATAGAACTACAATATTGACAACCAGGTCGTTCCTAGGAAAGAGGGGGCCTTCCGATAAGGACTTCTCCTTACTGGCGCGCAATTAAATAACCCCTCCTAGACAGAACTTCCTTAGACATTGCCAATAATGCTATCTAATAATATTATTCAAATAATATGAATTATTGAGTTGATAATGTAAAATACTGTGCAATGACAATTATTGAATCAATAATACAAAATATCAACGGTAGCAATTATTGAATCAACCATAGCAACGTAGCAATTATTAATATAACATATCAACGTAGCAATTATTGAATCAATAAAATATCATGCAATTATTGAATCAATAATATAAAATATTGAACAGTAATTACTGTAACAATAATTGAGTAGTGACTTTTTACGTAAAAATTAAGAAATTCAAAATATTGTGCAATACCGTGTGCTACTGTGCAACACCGCGTATTACTGTATTTTAACCACCGGGTATTTCAACAGTACTAACGGTAACAACTACGCCGTTATTTTATAAAAAAGTTATTTATGTCGCTTTCTATATCCGACAGTTATTTCGTTGTGGGGCCCACAAATAGCTGCGCCTTCGTACGAATATTCTCCGACAACAAGAATATTCTACGACCAAACGAATATTCCCTGACAACAATGAATATTTTATAACCACTTGCTTATTTTAAAATATTTACACATTTCACCCATAAATTTTCATATTTATCAAATCAATACCTTACTATTTCGAAATAATATAAAAAAAAATTAAATCTTTATTCATAAAAATTGGGGTCTTACATTCATTGGTTGACGTAGTGAAAAACACTCAAATTGACATAATTATACTCGAGATGAGTTAATACACGTAATAAAAATAATGCTATCATATAATTTTGGGTCACATAATATTCACATACACACACATGCATACTGTGAGCCCTGCATGACATACAGGGCCCGCAAATATATATATGTGTATATGAACTTTATGTGATCCAAATTATGTGATACTACATTGCTCATGTAATAAGGGAACCAAATAAAAATATGTCAAATCAATGTAATAGTTTGTTATATTATAAATGTCCTAAATATGGATTAATATCCTGAATTTAAAAAAAAAAAATCACTTTGGGGATTATCTTTTCAATTTTTTCAATTAGGGATTAAACTCTTATATATATATATTTTTCACTTTGAGTGTTGTCTTCTCAATTTTTTCAATTAAGAGATTAAACTTTTAATTTTTTCCTGAATACGTCTAATTGATAGTACCACATCAGAAATTGATGACATGGAAGAGACATGTGGCTTAAAAAAACTTATGTGTAATATTGAGTCACATTTTAACATTTATTTCGTTAATTTTTATACCAAAAAGTGTAAATATAAGATTATTATCAATTTTTTTTAAGTAAGTTTAATATACATTACAAACTCAGCTTAAAAATGTACTATTAATTAAAATCTTGTTATTTCATAATCATCAATAATCAATATAATGATAATTTTACCCTTTTTGGTATAAAAAATTAAGGCCTAAATATAAATTAATACCCTAAACATTAAGTTTATTTCATAATCATCAATAATCAATATAATTAATTTTTAATACCAAAAAGCGTAAAATTGTCATTAAATTTACTTTAAAAATTTAATAATGGTATTATATTTACCATTTTTGGTCAAAAAATTAATTGACTAAATATTAAAATGAGACTCAATATTACACATAATAATTTTTAGTCACGTGTCGCTGTCATGTCATCAATTTTCTAATGTGACACTATCAATTAGATGTAATCAAAAAAATTAAAAGTTTAATTCCCTAATTGAAAAAATTGAGAAGACAATCCCCAAAGTGGAAAAAATTAAAAGTTTAATCCTCTAATTAAAAAAAAATTGAGAAGACAATCCCCAAAGTTAAAAAAATAAAAAATTCAAGATATTAAATCATATTTAAGTCATTACAGACTTATTACATAATTTGACGCGAAATCAAGACCGATTAAAACCCTTGCTTCTCCACGGCATTTATATCCTTAAAACTCCTTACCTTCTTTGTTGGCGTTGCTGCAAAGAACCAAGTGGTTGCAAAATTAAGCAACATTTTAACTTTTTATCAATTCACAAAATAAAAATTTAAAAATTAATTTAATACAAAAATATTGTTTTAATATTACCAATTACAACAATTGTAATCTAACTACAAATTACTACCGATTATCATAGTTGCTATTTTTAACACTAACAAAATCATATTAACTTTGAATATTACCAATTTATAAATTCATTTAAAAATATATCTCTAATTTAGTTACAAATAGATTAAATATTATCTACAAGAAAGTTTGCTTAAAAATCAAAAAGAAAATGATATATAGTGCGAATTGTTTACGTTGATTTTTTGATTGTCAGTTACGTGAATACATATTAGTGATAATATTTTTGAAAAGATATTGTAAAAAGTGAGATTTCTTAAAATTTTATCAAATTTCATGATAAACTTCATATTTATAAATTGAAAAAAAATTATCGCAATATATAACTGAGAGACTTTGACTAAGTGGTACTCTAGTCTCCTTGTTAAGTAAACTATTTTAGGTTTAATCATTGACAGTGACAAAGGTAAGATTTGTATATTTAAATTCAGTCTAACTTACCCTTTATCCAACATACCTTACTTATCCCCTTTAGCGACGGACCGGACGAAGGTTCGGTCCGTCACTATAGATACAACCGTCGTCTTAACTTTTAGCGACGGACAACATATAGACGACAGTTGTATATATAACGACGGACCGAACTGTTGTCCGATCCGTCGCTAAAAAGGTGTAATCAAGGTATATTGGATAAATAGTAAACTTAAAATCCGAACCGGAATCAAAATGAGCGCTATGCGTTTATTCCAATTATATATTTTGTAGACAACAATTGTACATGACCCATGGGCCATGGGTAACAAGGTCATTATCTCAAAAAACAGCAGTTGTCACATTAAAAACATTTATCTTTAAAAAGATTAATAAAAATGAGAACACCTTAGGACATAAATCTGGAAAAAATATAACACTTTGGAATAATTGCTAAATTGTAAAAAGTAAAATTTTGAAATCCCAAGAAACAAAAAGTTTCACCCAAATCTATAAAAATACCACGGACAAAAACAGTAACACACGGCCAACTACAACATGACAAGAAACATATGATTAAATAAAAGACTTGTATTTATTTAGAGTTAAAATTTGACCTACTGTATTATGTATACCCGAGTAATGTTACAGACTTACAGTTATGAATTATTATTGAAATTAAAATGATTCTTTAATACAAATAATTTCAGTAGTATATTATCAATACCTTAAATTTAAATAACTACTTTTTTTTATAGTCTAAAATGGTATTATCATATTCTCAAATTTAATATCATAATTTTATTAATATGTTTTTATTACTAAATTAAATTATTATTATATATCATATAGAATAAAGTTAAGTTGGTTTGGTTATCAAAATAAAATAAAATGGTTCTTCTTTTATAGACAAAAAGCAAAGGCGATGAAAAAGGTGTTAAATATGTGATCACTTATTTAACACAATATTTGTTGGGTCATGGATTTCTTTTAAAGAAGTAATTTTACATATGTTTGGAATTTGGATAATGTGAAGGGAAAATAAATTTGAATATACATATAAAATCCAAAAAAATTATCTTAATCAACATAAGTTTGAATTATTCATTGTTATGACATACATACAAAGCGAGAAATATATTAATAAAAGATGAAAAGATTATAATAAAAAAATATATTAAAAGTAATAATTATTTCAAAAAAACAGATAATTAAAAATAGGGTCAATCATAGCAACAATTAGTAGACAGTGCCACAGATACCCTAAAAATACTTATATTCCAAAATAATAATAAAATATACATATATGAGTAGTTTTTCGACACGAGAAACGGAAGAACATGTCGTCATTATAATGTGAACTCAAATATGAATAATCTATCTTTATCACTCCGCGCATTGAAAATAATTCTTATAAACGAAAAAAATAGTCTTCTAAACGGATTTTTTTTATAAATGAGTATGATAATAAAATTCTCTCACAAAAAAGAAAGAAATCAATCATAATACAGAAAATAAGTCCTACAAAAAAAACAAGTTCCACAACAAAAAAGAGTAAAATATTATATACTTCACAATAAATAACAAAAGCAAAAAGAGCTGGGGGAGTCTTTCTAAAAATAAAGAGAATTGATATTTTTACTGGTAAATTTGATAGTTCCACAAGATTCTTTCTCATATGAGGTGGACCCCATTTATTATTCATGTGAGGAAGAATTTGTGGAACTATCAAATTTATTTTTGAAAATATTAATCTCAAAATAAAAGAGTGCTCCCCAGATCTAAGATGAAAGTTTAAGAGTTCTTAGGTTGAGAGAAGGAAAGGAATGAAAAAAAAAGGAAACAAGAAAAAAGAAAACACAGGAAAAAATCCCACTAGTTGCCAAATTTAACCCACAAATTCTATGTATTTTTAATTTCTGATCATAGTGTGAGTTTTTTAAAAAAGATTATTAACATAAAATTCAAATATTTTCATAATCAATGTAATTGAAAAAAAATTATTAACACCAGATTCAAATATTTTCATAATCAATGTAATTGAAAAGTGTAAGATAGTAATGTGGAAAATGTCAACAAATATAATTTTGAATACATTTGAAACTTGAAAAACAAAGAAAAGAAAAAGTAGAAGGAAATCTCAAAATTTAAAGATTCCTTAAATGCCTAATACAATACTCCCTCCGTCTAAGTTCATTTGTCCTAATTTCTTTTTTAATTTATCCAAATTTATTTGTTATCTTTCCTTTTTAATGCTATTTTTGACATTATTTTTTCAATATTACCTTCATTTAACTTAAAAAAAATTATTTGAAAACAACATGACATATATACATTGGAAATTTGGAATCACAACCAGACTTCTTTTTCTCCTCAATTTATTGATCCAAGAAAGAGTTGAGAGATTAAATAAAACAAAAAAAAAGATAATAATAAAGTAATTAAGATAGGTAATTTACGGATCAAAAAAATTTCATAATAGGGGTGTACTTTCAAACTAAGACAAGTAAAGTTGAACGGAAGGAGTACTATATTTTAATGGATAATGATATATCATGCGACTTTATATGTCTACTTTTTAGTTGCGAGTTACGTGGATAATTATGCTTAATAATATTTTAAAACAGTATACATAAATTTTCCTAATTGTATCTATTACAATGTCGTATATAGTACGGCAGTCAGAGCCGGTCCTGGGCTTTCTAAGGCCCAGGGTAAATTTTCTCAAGTGTGCCCCTTTATACAAATTAAACAAAAAAATAAATAAATTATCAACTAATTAATTTTATTAAAATTATAAGAATTTACAAAAAATAAGAAAGAACACTTTGGGGCCTCCTTAAAGGATCAGGACGAGTCTCCATTTAAAGGTTGAGATTTAAAATTATTGGATCTAAGGCCTAAAAGTTGTCATCTCATTTAAAATCTACTAGCCTAAATCTAACCACCTCATTTAAAAGCCACTAACCTCTAGTCACCTCATTTAAAATCCATTAATCTAACTTTTGTCATTAATTTAATATATTACTAATATATTAAATTAATCTATTAATATTATATTATTATTATTATTATTATGAGTACTTTGTTATGTCTCTCATTGTTTTTTAATACTTATTTTTAAAATTCATGTAATTTTTTAATAGAATAACCGGTATTAAAAGAACATGTAAATTTATGTAGCATAATTTTTTTTTTGTACTTTATAACCTTAACATGATAAAGTGCTCAGCTCCATTCAATAAATATTTAGACAAAATAGGTACATAATTTTCGCACCAAAAAGAAGAAGAAGAAAACAGAATACAAAATAATAATAATAATAATAAAAAATTATTATTAAAAAACAATGAGGAACACAACAAAGTGCTCATAATAATAATAATAATAATAATAATAATAATAATATTTAAGTGCAAGCATATATATTTTCACAAAATCATGCAATTTGCTATGTTTTTTGAGTTTTTAGACAGAAATAAAAGAAGAAAAGAATGCACACCCAAATAATAAATACTGTGCGTTATTTATTTGAATACATTGATGTTAATACACACACATGAATTATGTATAACATCACAATATATAATGTGTGCAACATCAACTATTATATATATGTATTAACACTCTAGTCAAAATTTTCCTTCACATTTTTTTAGTTTGTTCCAAAATTAGATATACATTTATATTTATAATTATAAAGTGACATAATATTCCTAATTTGTCATTATATTTTACTATTGTTTTTAATATTAAACAACCACGGTTGAATTCTTAACTAATATCAAGATTATATGATGTCTAGATGACTTGTTAAATAAAGAATAATTACATGTTATGAAACTCAGTATAAAATATTAAAATTGAAATCTTTCTTGTCTCTAAATTCTTCTATTTCTCCCTCTATATTTCTAAGGACTAATGACAAAACTGTCCCCCCAAGTTTAGACGAAAATCAATTTGATACTCAAAGTTTGAGAATATTCAATCAATACTTTAAGTATTTTAAAACAACGAAAGTGTCCCTTTTGGCCGGACCGATCAATTTTTCGCCGAAAATTGCCACGTGTCAAGGAGAGAGAAAATAAAAAAATTTATTTTTTATTTTTTCTGATTTTTTTCTTTTTTATTAATTTTCTATTTCTCTCCTATCTCCTTTTCTCTCTCCTCCCTCCGCCTTCTCTCTTTCTCTCTCCTCCCTCCGCCTTCTCTCTTCTCTCTCTCCTGCTCCTCCTTTTCTTTCTCTCTTCTCTCTCCTCTCTCCTCTCTCCTCTTTCTCTTTCTTCTCTTCCTGATCTCTCTCTTCCCCTCTTCCTCCATTTACTTAATTAATTGATATTTTAATATTTTATTTTAAATTATAATAATTTTTTAAAGTGTATATACTTGTTTAATCATAATACATGTATGCATACATTTAAAATATATAATACATAAAAAATCAATGGTAAGAAAACAAAATTAAAAACAAGATCATAACTTATAAAAAAAAAGCAATTCCAAAATAATAACAAAATCAAAAAATTAAATAAATTCTTTTTCTTATTTTTTTTCTTTTTCTTTATCAAATAGAATCTATCAAAAAATCAAAAGATTCTTATTTAATAGATTCTATTTGATAAAGAAAAAGAAAAAAATCAAAAAAATGAAAAAGAATTTATTTAATTTTTTGATTTTGTTATTATTTTGTAATTGTTTTTTTTATAAGTAAGTTATGATCTTGTTTTTAATTTTATCTTCTTATCATTAATTTTTTTTATGTATTATACATTTAAATGTATGCATACATGTATTATGATTTTATACAAGTATATACACTCTAAAAAAATATTATAATTTAAAATAAAATATTAAAATATCAATTAATTAAGTATATGGAGGAAGAGGGGAAGAGAGAGATCAGGAAGAGAAGAGAGAGAAAGATGAGAGAGAAGAGAGAGAAAGAAAAGGAGGAGTAGGAGAGAGGAGAAGGCGGAGGGAGAAGAGAGGAAATAGGAGAGAGAAAGAGAAAATTGATAAAGAAGAAAAAAAATCAGAAAAAAGAAAAATAATTTTTTTTATTTTATCTCTCCTTGACACGTGGTAATTTCCGGCGAAAAATTGATCGGTCCGGCCAAAAGAGACACTTTTGTTGTTTTAAAATACTTAGAAGTATTGATTGAATATTCCCAAACTTTGAGTATCAAATTGATTTTCGTCCAAACTTAGGGGGACAGTTTTGTCATTAGTCCTATTTCTAATCAGTAACAAATGACAATGGAATTTTCTACTTATGTGACTGCATGGACAGAACAATTCGTTGCAGCTAAGAAGCAAATTGATCCCAAACCAGAATTAGAGCATCAATTTTGTAGTACTGTATGCTTGAAAATTGCAAGATGTTTTTAATTGACAAACAGAGTAAAGTAATCTATTAACCTAACTCTAGCCATTAATTTAATATAACACTAATATATTATTATTATTATTATTATTATAAAACATTGAGGGACACAACGAAGTGCTAATAATAATAATAATAATAATAATAATAATAGATTAATTTAATATATACACAAGTTTTTGTTTTATTTTTTATTTTTTATACACATATACATAAACTTATAAAAAAATTTGGCCCCACCTCAACTGTGGACCCTGGGCGGTAGCACTGGTGGCCCTCCCCCAGGGCTGGCTCTGACGGCAGCGCACACACACTCTAAGTCCTCATTAAAATTATTTGTACGCTATTTTACAACTTATTGAGGACTACACAACTACTAAATCGGACTGTCACTCCATTTCTATATTTTCTCCGCTTGCCCCAGTTACATTCTCATTTCTTGAAAGAAATTAAGAAAAATAAACGGGTGATCTCAAATAGCCCAGTAAGTAATATCATAACTAAGATAACAAATGGATAAAGTTATCTTTAGTCTCCAATAGTGATATATTAGAGATTTAAAGAATGTTAAACACATAAGTTTTAAACAAATAACTGCAGCAGAATGAACAATCCATTAGAAGAATAAAATAGACAATAATGTTTACTATCTTCTCCAATTTAAAATTCATCATCAAGATTCCATAATAGGCATGATCATGTCAAACAACTGTTTTTCTTTACACTCAGGCCAAACCACACAGATTAAAAACACTCAATAATCATATTGTCTTTACACTCAGGTCAATTCACAACAACTTGAGTCCTAATGGTTAGTACAAAAACAAAGAATAAACATAAATATTAGGAAAAAATAAAACAATGAATGAATATTAGAGATATGTAACTTATTTATGTTAAAGGAATAATTTAATTTGTTCAGAGTCCACTAATATCCAAATTATCAATATGATGTCCAGAATATCAGAATGAGTTCAAGTTCAAGGGTATTGTCCAATATTTATAGATACGAAGTTCAACAGTAAGGTTCACGGTAAAAAAAATATTTAACAGTCTAAAATGTTCACATTTTAAATAGAAAGTTCAAATCAAAATGTTCATAGTCCAAAACTTCACAGTTCAAATACAACGGTTATAATTTAACAGGAAGGTTCAGGTTAAAAGATATTCTATTAAAGAAATTTTAATGAATTGTTATTTCAAAAAAATTCACATTTAATGTTAAAGACTATAGAAACGAATAATAATATCTTACCATAGTAGGTTTTAATTTAGGAGTATGAAGAAAATGATATCCTTTAACTTAGCACGTGACTAGATCTTGTTTTCTATGTAGTTGATCGATCTATATGTACATTTATAATTTAATTAGTAACTACCACATATAAGTTTCATAGTGTACACTAACTCGTATATTATGAAATTGTTAAAAGTGACTTGATAGTATAAAATTGTGTAGTATACAAAATAGAGTACAATAAAATTCAAAATAATTTTTGAATAAATAAAATAATATTTCAAAACAATATTTCAGAGGAAGCTTTTCAAAATAAATCTTCTAAAGGAAGAGTTGTAAATATTGTGTGATGTGTGTGGGTGCTTGTGTAACTTTTATAAAAAAAATCACATTAACAATTATTGTACTCTTATTGATATTCACCAATACTTAATGTAACCTTAGCACACTCAGAGTGACACTTATACTAAAAATTTTTTTTAGAGAGTGAAAGGAAGGATAAACAATAAAGTTATGAAACTCCTTATGTTAAGCCTCGTATTTATAACCAAAACTTAACCAACATCTACCACACATCAATTAACCACATTTTTACATTTCAAAATTATCTTTAATCGACACCATATTAATTATCCTCATTTTCACATTTTAAGATTACATTTAATCTACCACATATTAATTATCAACATTTTTTATATTTCAAGATTATATTTTTCATTACTATTTAAATTATTATTATATTATCCATCTTCTGCATTATTGATTTAATATATTAATATCACAGATATTTAAGTATATATTGTTATTTACCTACGTATTAATGAATTTGTCTAAATTTTCAGTACCTACGACTTTTAAATACATAACTTTTCATTATTACCCTTATTATTGTGACAATTATTGATTTAATAATGTAGAATAATGTACTGACACTGTGTGTTACTGTTCCTTTATTGCCGAGTATTTTAGCAGTTAAATGTAACAGTTTAGCTGACAACTTTTATTAACAGATATTTTGTCATTTTCTATATTCGACAATTATTATGTTGTACCAATGATTAGTTGAAACGACGCCGTTGTATGTTACCAAATATTCTTTAGCGTCTCCACCGACATTCTTTTCGTTTATTTTAATTTGCACATATCATCCTTAACTTCAACTATTTATCAATTTAACACCTTATTGTTTCAAAAAAAATAAAGAAAAATTAAGTTTTATTATTTAAAACTCGGGGTCTTACAACCTCCTCTCCTTATGAAATTTCGTCCTCGATATTTGATGTACCTGACACTTCAAAGAGGTAAGTATATTTAGTTTTCATCTTAAATTCTAGTTCTCAGGTCATTTCCTTTATATCATGATTCATCCAAAGAACTTTGACTTGAGATATGACCTTTAAGTATAGAATCTGTTTCTTTTTTTCCATGATCTTCACAGGTACCTCCTCATACATTAAATCATCTGCTATCTAATATGGTTCCAATTTAATGATGTGGTTTGGGTCCTTCACATATTTATGTAACATAGATATGTGAAAAACGTTATGAATAAGGGACATGTTTAGCGGTAGAGCTTGTATATAGGCAGTTCCCACTCGGTCGAGCATTTCAAATGGGCCAAAAAATTGAGGGTTGAGTTTTCCTCTCTTTCGAATCTCGTAACTCCTTTCCATGAATCAACAAGTAAAAAAATACACGGTCTCCGACATTGAATCATTCGCCCCTTCAATGAAGATAATCATAACTCTTTTGTCGTTCTTGTGTTGCTTGTATTCATTGTCGGATCATTTGGATCTTTTCTGTAGTTATACGTACCAACTCTAGTCCCAACAATTTTGCTACTCATATCTCGTTCCAGCATACTGAAGAGTGACACTTTCGTCCATACAAAACCTCGAATTGAGCCATGTCTATACTTGTTTGATAACTGTTGTTGTAGGAGAATCCAACCAATGGTAAGTACTTGTCCTAACTTCCCTTGAAGTCTAGTTCGCAACGTATCAATAAATCTTCGAGAGTCTTGATTATCCTTTCCTATTTCCCGTCCGTCTGGGATGGTATGCAGAATTGAATCACAGCTCAGTGTCTACAAATTTTTGCAAGCTGATCCAAAATTGTGAAGTGAATTTAGGGTCCTGGTAATGAGTGGGTTTTATACCCATGAATCAAGTATGTTAGAGCTTAAACTTCTGTTAGTTTTTAAGTATTTGTGATCATTTTATGCATTTGGACACTTTATTTTGTAGAAATCGTAGTTGGGAATAACAATTGGATTAATGGAATGAGAATAACAGAATAAAGAAGCTGAGAAGGATTTCTGGTGCCATGGCGCGGCAGCGCAGACGATTATATAGGAGAAAGCGCGGTCGCGCGAGCTTGCTAGAGATTTAGGAGTATGACAACGCCGTGATTAACAAAGGGAAGGCACGGTAGCGCTACCATGCCAGAGTTTTGTGAGGTCCAGAAGGTTAGACAGCGCGACACCGCTATTGGTAGTACAAAACCTGGCACAGTCGCGCCAGGTCGGGTCAATCTTAGTCAAAGTCAGTAATTTGACAGTTTTTTGGAAGGAAATCAAATAGAGATTTGTTATGTTAATTCTTTTGGGAAAAGGACTCCATAGGGAAATATAAATAAAGAGGCATTTATTCATTGAGGGGGATCTTGGCAACCCTAGTTTTGGAGAGGAGATCAAGGCTTGAAGCAAAGGAATTCATCACGAAGGGAGATTAACATTGAAGATTAAGGCAGAGTCAAGGATACTTCACAAGAGTTCTTCCTTACTTTATCTTATCTTTTATTTTTTTAATTCCTGAATGATGGTTTATTTGTGGATGATGATTTTTAATTCAATTATGAACTAAACTTCCATTTGGGATTGTAACGGAACTTGATGAGTAACTTTAATTAATATATTTTTTGAGGATTATTATTTGTTAATTTTGTATTGTCTATTATATCTTGATCTTAATTTTTTAATTGCTTGACCAGTAATTAGTGGGATAATTCATATGAAATTGATAAATGGAATATGGATTTGGATCTGAATATGATAACATAAGATTATGATTTCTATATATGTTGGAACTTATAATTTGTGTATAGAATAGAAATATACATATATGCCTTATGTAATCTAAATGAGAACCAGTGCTTAAATTCTTGTTAATTACAATTCACATAGAGATATAGTGAATTGATTAGCTAGGGTGTTTTTACTAATTCCAATCTTTATTGGATTTAGGACAATATGCCTCTAAGATCATTGACGGGTGCTTATAGATACTAATGAGTTCTTGATCAACAATTCATGTTAACTGATTTAATTCAACAATAAATATTGACATTGAAGTGGATCATCAAGGGAAGTTGTGATCCTATGCCTTTTTAATCTGAACCCAATTCTTGGTAGATAATTCTAATTAGTTAATTCACATAGTTTTTATAAATTCACAATAATTATCGATTTGTTTAATAAAATTAGTTTAATATAAAATTATTAGGTGATAGGTATTTTCACTCACAATAGATCTAGAAGGGGGGGTTGAATAGATCCTTTTTGATTTCAAATACTTTTCTAGTTTATTTTGTATTGTTATTGAATTAGCATAAGACAAACATAAGAATCTTTTCAAGCACAGTGGAATAAGTAAAAGATCCCCTTCATTGATATTCATAAACATTCATACATTGTTCATGGAGTTAGTTTAGTTATAAGTAGTTAATACATACATAGCAGTTAGGTACATAATGTAAATAACATAAAGTAAATGACAGAATGTAAAAGACACAAGGGGTTTTAAGTGGTTCAGAGACTCAAGCTCCTAATCCACTCTTCTGCTTCTCTAGCAGGAAATCCACTAAGGAAAGGGCAGCACCCTGAATCACTAAGATTCCTTCAAGGCCAGCAGCCTTGGAACTTCAGTTCACTAAGAACTCTTCAAGCCCAGCAGGCTTGGAACTCCTCTAGTTCACTAAGAACTCTTCAAGGCCAGCAGCCTTGGAACTCCAGTTCTCTACGAACTCTTCAAGCCCAGTAGGCTTGGAACTTCATTTAGTCCCTCCGGACAAGGACCCCTCAGGCCCTGGCTACTTGTTGTTGTTGATGTTGTTGTTGTTTGTGCCTTGCTGCTAAGATGTCTTGAAGCTTTATTATCTCAAGTACTTAGTAGCTTGGCATGGTCCTCTTTGCATTCTGTGTAAAGTCTGGACCACTTCTTCTTTGGTGCAGCTGATCTTCTTTCTGTTCTGCTCATCTTCATCTGATGTCAGCTGTGCACCATCACCATCCGGGTTTGCTAAGGCTTGACATTGCTGGTCCATTTCTTCTGGTCCTTAGCATTCCCTGAACCCTTCTTGAATGATATGCAGACATGGTTCTGCATCTTTTTCTTTTCAGCTTCTGGTTCTTCATGATGATCCGTAGTGTGGCTCTTAGGATCTTCTTTTTGCTCGGCCACTTTTCTGAATGCTATATTTATGGCCTTCTCGGCTCTCAGCTTAGCTGCCAGTTTTAATGGCATCCTCATCGTTGTTGAGTGAAGCCTTAGTCTGTTGAAGCCCTTCTTCAAATCTGCTTCACTTCCACTTTCGTAGTCTCACTGCCACTAAGACTTGTTCTGTTTAGCTCTGGTGGAACTCGTAGAGTGAACAATATAGCATTCCAATAAATCAACGATTCTGCAACTTCGCAACTCTTGATCTTTGAAGCTTTATCTGTTAAATACCCTTCCATGATCTTTCCGTTGGAAAATAGCCGTTGGAAGCTTTTTGAACTGCTTCGCAGATCTCGAGTTATTTGGTGCAGACTGCTGATGTGACGTGACAGCTCTTTTATAACTTTACTGACACAGCTATCTGCTACTTCACTTACCGCCTCAGAGATGTCACCTTTCCGTGTCAGGATGGTAGACACCGTTATTTCTCCTTTCTGATTCCTTGATTCGAATCTACAGGAGTTGTCCTTCTGCATCGATGCTCTCAATCAGCAACATTCGAATATCAATCTTCAGATTAAACCGTTGCCAATGCTTTAATCTTCAGATGATCGAACTCTACGATTCAGATGCAGGTGTTCTTGGACCTTAATCGTAGTGTGTCTTGTTGAATGTTGCTCATAGTCTGGTTAGAGACAACACTACGATTATGAAGAGTGTTCTTTGGATATGCAATGTAGAATTCCTCTTCCTTCACTTGTGCAGTGCTTCAACACTTCTGCTTGCCTTGACTGATCTTAGGAACTGATAGCTTGACTTATTGCTCTGGCCTCTTCTGAATAGCAAGACATATCATATTTGTGGCATACCCAGCTCTCTTTTTCCTGGTGATATCCCGTTCACCTATCATCAATGGTCTGACCCATGTTTAATCACTTTTGTCTTGTTCTTCATAAGCTGGCTAGTATCTCTGTGTAAACTACATCAGTTCCTGCTTTGTTTAGCAAACACTACGATCCTGGTTAATCCCAAGATCGTTGTCTTCTGTTCTCTTGACAGCTACTGCACTTGCTGACTTTCTTTAGTCAGTCACTATATCTGAAGTCTTCTTCTAATTTGCTTGTGGAAGACTTCATCTTGAATGGCTTCACAAGTCAATCAGGATGTTGATTGAGTTGGTGCTTAGATCTTCTGTTTGCTTGCATGCCATTCGTTGAGTGCTCTCTAGTTTCCTTCAGGTAAAATATATCTTTGCAGCTCAGACCAGAGGCTTCATCTTTGGATTCTTTGGGAGTGCTCATCTGTTGAGAATCGTGTTGACACTACGATTCTTCCTTGGCATTGTGAGCACCTTTGTTGAAGCCTTAGTTCTGCAGACTACGATTGAGCTTTGGTTCCACAGACACTACGACTTCGAGATCAGACCTTGACAGACTACGATTTCTGCCTTTATGCTTGCTGTCCTTGTCTGATCTGGCTCGACTACGATCTCTGCCTTTGATATGATCAATAGACTCCACTACTTCAAGTGTGGCCTACGATTCTTGACTTAGCTTTTGGCAGGCGCTCAGTCGGCTCTTAGACAGGCTGTCTCTATGATTCTGAACATGACTTCCTCAGCAGACTACGGCTCTGAGAAAGTTCTTCTCGACACACTACGATCCTGCCTCGTCTCTCCTGGCAGACTATGAACTCCGAGATCTACTATCCTTGCAGACTACGATTCTGCCTTGATAGTTCTCGAGTCTTTCTTATCTCTCCTGGCAGACTACGAAGGCAGGTGTAGTTCTCGATGATCAGACATGCCTATCTATTATATTGTATAAGATCAACCTAACAAGTTTGATCTTTCTATTTCTAGTCCTTGTACATCATTTCTTTTGAAGGACTTTACAAAGCTGTTTTGTTTATGTAGGATCAACCTAACACATTTGATCAATTCATTCTAAGTCCTTGTACATATATTCCTATTATCTATCAAAGGACTTTACAGCTTTCATTAATGCAAGCATACTTGCATATTCATTCATTTGTATCATAATCAAATTTTATATAAATAGGAATAACATTCTCATGTATTTTCCTAACAATCTCCCCCTATTTGATTATGACAAAAACAATCAGTGCATATGCATGAGATGAATGAATCTTATTATATAGTGAGCAGCTGTATTTCTAAAGCAGATAATCATGAATGTCATTGATGAATAATATGGACTTTACATAAACTATGACACTCTACATCTGGATCCAGAACATACCTAACTAGATAGGGATGTACCTTTTTTGCTCCATGTATGTCTCCAGGATGTCTGTTGATCAGCTACTCAGCTACTCATCTTTTTTTCTTCTTTTTCTTCTTTCCTCTGCTCCCCTTCAGATGCATGCTTTATTTCTTCATCTTGATCTAGCTCTGGTTCGATTGCATGCTCTTCTTCTTTGTCTGGCTCCCCCTCAGATCCTGTCTTCATAGGGTCATCATCTTTTAGCTCCCCCTCAGATGATGACTCTGCTTCTGCTGCTGCTTTCTTCTTCTTCTTCTCCTCCTTTTCCTTTCTGCTCTTGGTCTTCTTTTCTTCCTTCATTCTTCTTTCTTTGCTCTTCCTTGTAAACCTCTTTCTATGTCTCTGTTTCTCCCCCTTTTTGTCATTAATCACTTGAGAGAGCTGCTCCACGTTTGACATAAGCTACTCCATCAGGTGAAATAAGTTACCAACCTCAATCTTGAGTTCTTGTTGACTGAGCTCAAGTTGTAGGGAGAGAGACTGATTTAGGTTGTCAATCTTGTCAGAGAGAGATAGGATTTGGTCTTCACTGGCCTTCTTAGCTCGTAGAGCTTCTTCCTTATGATCACTTATAGTCTTAAAAAATATTTGATCTCTCAGTTGAAGCTTGAGAGATATGTCTAAGAGTTTGGTTTGAAGCCTTTTGGATAGCTCATTGTCTTCTCCTGTTGATATTTCCTTGACTTCTGCACCAATGAGAGAGATTTCCTCAATCAATTCTTCTGAGTTCTTCTGAAGCTCTTGCTCTTGAAGAGATCTGGCATTATGTTATTCATCCTCTTTCTGAGCAGCTGGTTGATCATCCTTCTGCTGAGCATTAGGTTGGACTCTACGATTCTCACTCTTGGATAGGCCCTCAAATGTAGTGAGGATCTGATAAATCGTTGAGTTCCATGCTGCTTGGGCAGAATAAAGCTTCTTAAATTCAGCATGATCATCTTCATTGGTAGAGTGAGGGAACTCTACGATCATAGTCTTTGGTATGATCCTTTTTCCATCAGAGTCTGCTCGACATTCGTAGGGAATGTAATGATTTCCAACATGTCGATAGACCTTAAAATAAGATTGGTCTTTGATTAGCAGAGTTGCAAACTTCTTCACCCTTGAAAAATTTTGTGCCACCAGCTCTAGGTTGGGGAGGTGAGAGAAGCACCATGAGGGATGCCTTTACCCATGACATATGAGGATGAAACCATCTTATCGCATGATCCTTGATTTTAGTATCATATATCAAGGTTGAAGTTTCTAGCTTTATAGTTTCACGATTGTTGAGTAGATGTGCTGCAGTCATTTTCACCACATTCAACCTTCCATTTCCATGGTTAATCCATTTCTCTGGAAGTACATCTAGTGGTTCTTCATCAACTTCTACCACTATTCTTCTCTTGCGTTGAACAGGATAAGGGATATGAAAATCTTCTGGCACGTCATTCGCAGGACTGGAGTCTCCTTTACTTTCTTCATGATCTGAGCTGGAGTCATACTGGTGTAGACTTCCTTCAACTGACTCATCAGTTTGTTCATGCATTTGATCATTAACTTCATCATCATCAGTAGATCTTGCCTTTGCAGACTCACTATCTGCAGTCTTCAGCCTTTTGCTGCTATTTTTTGCAGACATCTTCATTTTTCTTTCCTTAGTAACTTCTTCCTTTGATACAGCCTCATCACTGAGTTCAATGATAGCTGTAGATGATTCTCCTTTCTTTCCTAGAATAGGTCGAGCACGCAATCTATTGCTTTTCCTTCTTTTTGGGAATTAAGCTACAAGAGATTCAGATATCTCTTTATCTTCAGTCTTTGAAGTCTCTGATTCATCAGACAGACTTCCTTGAGGTTCAACAGCAGGAGGGGCAGATGTTTCTTCTTCAGACTCTGCATCTCTTGGACAATCAGATAGACTCCTTCATATTTCAGCACTAGGAGATTTAACTATTTTAGAATTAGATTCTCCCTTGTCAGCAGAATGGCTACTCTGAGGATGAGCCATAGGACTTGCATATTCTTCTTCATCATCAAACTTGCTCCTTGGAGATTCATCCTTGAAGCTCTCAGTTCCCATCTCATCTTCTAACTCTAAGTTTTCTTCTTCAGTAGATATACTTCTTTGAGGTACTGGCTTTTGCTTCTGCACCACTTTAGCTTTCTTCTTCGAGGGCTTTACAGACTTGGACTCTGGGATAATTGCATCATCAGAGTATGACAACTCTTCTTCTTTCATAGCACTTTCCTTCCTCTTCTTCGAAGTACTCTTGCTACTGCTGCCATGTGTTATCAGCCTTTTGTTCTCCATTGGGTTCTTCTTCCAGTTTGAAAACAGCATAGGGTTCATCACTTTATGGCTGTTTAGAACTACACCTTCATCATCCTTAATCTTATTCTTCAGCTTCTTCTTCAGAATGATACTTAGGAGCCTTCATTGGAAAACCTTGGTGAGCGGTTTCCCTGTTAACCTCTTCTTCTCTGCTTTGTCCAGCCATTTGGACATTAGGTCGAGCAGGATAGCTCCAAAATTAATTTGCTTATTCAAAACTATTGCAGACATGATCTTCAACTGTTGATCACTCACAGTGTCATGTGCAGTGTCCTTGCATAATATTCATTTGCCCACTGTCTCCGCAAGGAATTCAAATTCTTCAGGAAACTCCTTTTTCTTCATATCCTTCAGACCATGGATTCTCTGGTATCGCATAATCTTCTTGGCTCCTTCAGTGTTGACTTCATGAAGGCTTTTTAGACCTAGGTCAGGGAAACCTAAGCACTGATTAATGTCAGAAGACTTCAGCTTCAAATTTTAACCTTTGACCTTGGAAGAAAGGGTTCCAGAATTCATGGTTGCATTAGAGTGGAATTCTTTTACCAAGTCAACATATATTCGAGTGTTTGACTCAAGACATTCTGAGAATCCAGCCTTCTTTACCAGTTCAAGAATATCTCTGAACTTTTTCTCAAATTTCTCGAATGTCCTTGTTTCGAGTTGAATGCCAGTGATTACTCGCCAATCTGCCATTTGAAGAGTTAGGTTTTTCTGAGTTTATGACTTTGTGAGGATCTGGTGATATGTCAGGAAGCGATTCGAGATTTGATGACTGTTGGAGAAGGTTTGGCTGTTTGGAGGTTTAGTTTTTGGCTTGAGAGGGTGAGTGTATGAATTTGACAGGCTTGCAGCTTTTGAAGAACCCGCTAAAATGAAACTGCCAATTATTTGAATTTCCCTCTTGTAACTGTTTCTTCCACGTTTCTTAATGGGACAGTTGTAAGTCGCTGATAGGTCACAATCTGTAACTCCTCCATCGTGTCAGCTACCCAGATTTGACTTTTCTTCTGTTGACTATTGACTTAGCTTGGTACTGCACGATTTCCCAGACTGACCTACCACCTTTGCATCTTCTTCGAAGATAGTATTCTGTGGTCATGCTTCAATAGACAACTTCTTCATTTAGATTCTAAGGGATTGGCAATCCTCATTTGCAGCTTGTATTCTTCTGATGAGATGCTGGTTGCTTCAGCAGAGATTCTTGTGATGTAATTAATATTTGCACTTCTTTTGGATTAAGGTTGCTCAGGAAGGGCCAACCACTTAGACCAAGGCTAAGGGTTAGGTTTGTACCTGAGGCGCTTATCAGATGAAAAGCTTTGGTATGGTCAGTACTGACATCACATTTGATCTCTCTGCTGGGGAGTTCATTTACCAACTCTTGATATTCAATGGCGTTGGTTTTGGTGTATACTGCAATAGTGGTGTCCTCCTGCTCTTACACTATGATTAGATGTTTGATCGTAGGCACTCTACGATTTGAGGTGTGTGGTTGATATGGTTATCAGTAGCACATTTTGGGACGTTACTACTTGATTATGGATCTTCATTTGGTTCATCAGTCACAAAGTTTTGGGACTCTGTAACTGGAATATTTCTGTTTAGGGTTAGCTCATATTCTCTGTGAACTAGACAGAAGTGTTTTTGATAATCGTGGTGTGGTCGACAGACATGCCTCATGATTGACTTATTTTCTGAGCTTATCTTAGATCTTCTGGCAAGAATTCTACTTCTTCATTTAACTCCCTAAGCTTCACCATCTCCATATCTTCATCTATTCTTCCACAATCTTCACCACCTTTAACTTTTCTTTCACATCAGCATTACTTGGTTCATGCATTTTCTTCTCAGTATAGATCATAGTCTGATCAGATACAGTAGTATGCTCTTCATGACTGATCATGTCCTGATCATCTTCCTCTTTGTCCTTTCTTCAGATTCAGCCCTGACAGTTGTTCAGGCTGGGAGGCTGTTGTAGCTTTTCCATTCGCAGTAGTAATTAGTCCGAACTCTACGATTGGTAATAACTCCACAATCGTAGTGAGTGAGGACTTCTTTGTTTTGTGACTATTTTTTTTCTTCTTCTGAAGTTCAGCACTACCTTCAGCTTCTCACTTGATCTTCCTGAGTCAATAAGTGACATCTTTACTGCTTGGAAGATCTGAAGAATTTGCTTCATCAGTCATCTTTGACACCTTTAGTGCTGCTGCTCTTTGCAGATCACTGCTCCCCCATGGATGATGTTATCTTCTCAAGGAGGGATGAATTCTTCTTCTACTTCTTCATAAGTATAAGAGAGAAGCTTTGTATATCTCCTTCTGGATGAGATCATTATGATTGAATAGACTCCATTGGATCATAGAAAGATATCTTCAGGACTGATCACTCCATAATTATTGACAGAACTACGAACGTAGTTTTCTTCATCTGACACCTGAGCATGTGTTTTCAACAGTTTTGTAGTCCTTCCATAGTTTCCTCATTATATACTAAGGATGAATGACGAGTCATTTGAGACTATCAATTTGTCAATGTCTATCAGTCTTTCTTAAGTTTGTCGCCCTTCCTCCTTCATCAGATATATGAACTTTGATGCTGAATGAAGGGACATTACGATTTTGATCATTTTTCCATAATCGTAGTGTGTTGGCTTGCACAAGCTGACTTTAGTCTTAATCGTAGAGAGCACTGCGATTTTCTTTAAGCTCTTAGGTAGACTGCACACGTGGAGTTCTGCTTCTATGACGCATTCTTCATGATTAATGCTTGATGATCCTCTGATGTGAACTTCTTTAATGTTCCCTCTGAGTTGATATACTTTGTATGAATAAGCATAGAGTATTTCTTTCATCTTGTCATGAATAGCCTGCTTCCATATGGAGATCAGCAACCACGTGAGCTTCATTCATGTGGGCTTAGCAAGTCTTCAAGATCAGTCTTTGGCATAGGGTGATTTCATCAAGAACATTGCTGAAATGCCTTGAGCCTCCAGCTGGTTGAATCTTTGTGACTGAAGCCATCTGCTTCAGCATTCCTTAGTGTGATCAGATAGACCAAGTACCTGCAGGTTTAGATAATTTGTATTTTGGCACCCAAGCTTAATTGGGTCCTGCTAGGTTAGTTTTCAAAATCCCTTTTCCTCATATATTTAAAAATACATGATGATGAGTGTGTAAGATTAACCATTTTAATAAGACACTATTTTTCTTTGATGGTTTCATCCTTTGCTTGGTTATGTTCACAGATTTTGAATGTTCACAGAGTAAGAATCAACTCTATTACTTATTTGTATCTAGTTGATCCATAGAGATGATCAGCTTCTAAGAATTTTCAAGATACTCATCTAGAACTGATCATACTCTATGTATTATCAAAAACTTAGAACATAGGTTTGTACATACATACCAACCCTTCAGCAAAGATTACTCCACTTAAGCTTAATTAAATCCTGATATGCTTATGACCTATTTCAGACTTCTTTCAAGATATTATCTTTAACCTAAAACTTGGATGGAGAGAAAGTTTGTTGACATTTAAGTTTCCAACCTTAGTGTACTTTCTCTCTTCTCCTTTTTAGAAAGAGTATGGTCTCTTGATAGAATACTGTTATAGTGCACAAGGTGATGCAATCTGATGAACAATTAAGTATTAATGAGGAATCATACCTTTACACTGTCAATCTCTTAACAGTCATTTTTTTACTATAATGATGTTAGGCATTGATGTGCATATTTTTGCATTTAATGCTGGCAGCCTGTTGCTCTATTTGACCTTAGATCAATCAGTCATAGTCTAGGAGATATAAGCTAGGAAAGTCTTGGCAGCTTTATTTCTTTGATAACCTTGAACCTCAGGGTTCACATCCAACTGCTGGTTAGCCATATACATATTGGAGAAATTCTTCTTTCTCCTTTGGATAAGCATTTCTTAGCCTGTACGGCCTTTCATCTTTCAGAATGGTGGACACTTGATTCTTTGTTGTTGTTGCCTCTTGACTTCCCATCTCTGATCTGCAGACTACAAGATTGACTTTGGACATGGATTGGTCTTGTTGCTATGGCACTTAAGAACATGGACCAATCTGAGCAGCTTCAGGTGTATATACACATTATTTCCAACGTGTGAGCTCATCTGCATTTATAAGTGACTTACTACTAAACTAAGTTTAGAACAATGTTTGTGCCTGGGATCAGACTCAAAGCGATTAGCTTTTGAATATAGCATGAGAACCTGCTCTGATACCAATTGTTAGTTCCCAGTAGGCACACAAAAGATCTAGAAGGGGGGGTTGAATAGATCCTTTTTGATTTCAAATACTTTTCAAGTTTATTTTGTATTGCTAATGAATTAGCATATGACAAACATAAGAATCTTTTCAAGCACAACGGAATAAGTAAAAGATCCCCTTCATTGATATTCATAAACATTCATACATTGTTCATGGAGTTAGTTTAGTTGTAAGTAGTTAATACATACATAGCAGTTATAGCAGTTAGGTACATAATGTAAATGACATAAAGTAAATGACAGAATGTAAAAGACATAAGGGGTTTTAAGTGGTTCAGAGACTCAAGCTCCTAATCCACTCTTCTGCTTCTCTAGCAGGAAATCCACTAAGGAAAGGGCAGCACCCTGAATCACTAAGATTCCTTCAAGGCCAGCAGCCTTGGAACATCAGTTCACTAAGAACTCTTCAGCCCAGCAGGCTTGGAACTCCTCCAGTTCACTAAGAACTCTTCAAGGCCAACAGCCTTGGAACTCCAGTTCTCTACAAACTCTTCAAGCCTAGCAGGCTTGGAACTTCATTTAGTCCCTCCGGACAAGGACCCCTAAGGCCCTGGCTACTTGTTGTTGTTGATGTTGTTGTTGTTTGTGCCTTGCTGCTAAGATGCCTTGAAGCTTTATCATCTTAGGTACTTAGCATCTTGGCATGGTCCTCTTTGCATTCTGCGTAAAGTCTGGACCACTTCTTCTTTGGTGCAACTGAGCTTCTTTCTGTTCTGCTCATCTTCATCTGATGTCAGCTATGCACCATCACCATTCGGGTTTGCTAAGGCTTGACATTGCTGGTCCATTTCTTCTGGTCCTTAGCATTCCCTGAACCCTTCTTAAATGATATGCAGACATGGTTCTGCATCTTTTCCTTTTCAGCTTCTGGTTCTTCATGATGATCCGTAGTGTGGCTCTTAGAATCTTCTTTTTGCTCAGCCACTTTTCTGAATGTTATCTTCATGGCCTTCTCGGCTCTCAGCTTAGCTGCCATTTTCAATGGCATCCTCATCGTTGTTGAGTGAAGCCTTAGTCTGTTGAAGCCCTTCTTCAAATCTGCTTCACTTCCACTTTTGTAGTCTCACTGCCACTGAGGCTTGTTCTGTTCAGCTTTGGTGGAACTCGTAGAGTCAACAATATAGCATTCCAACAACTCAACGATTCTGCAACTTTGCAACTCTTGATCTTTGAAGCTTCATCTCTTAAATACCTTTCCATGATCTTCCCGTTGGAAAATAGCCGTTGGAAGCTTTTTGAATTGCTTCGCAGATCTCGAGTTATTTAGTGCAGACTATTGATGTGACATGACAGCTTCTTTATAACTTTACTGACACAACAGTCTGCTACTTCACCTACCGCCTCAGAGATGTCACCTTTCCGTGTCAGGCTGGTAGTCACCTTTATTTCTCCTTTCTGATTCCTTGATTCGAATCTACAGGAGTTGTCCTTCTGCATCGATGCTCTTAATCAGCAACGTTCGAATATCAATCTTCAGATTAAACCGTTGCCAATGCTTTAATCTTCAGATGACCAAACTCTACGATTCAGAAGCAGGTGTTCTTGGACCTTGATCATAGTGTGTCTTGTTGAATGTTGCTCATAGTCTGGTTAGAGACAACACTACGATTATGAAGAGTGTTCTTTGGATATGCAATTTAAAATGCCTCTTCCTTCACTTGTGCAGTGCTTCAACACTTCTGCTTGCCTTGACTGATCTCAGGAACTGATAGTGACTTATTGCTTTGGCCTCTTCTGAATAGCAAGACACATCAGATTTGTGGCATACCCAGCTCTCTTTTTCCCGGTGATCTCCCGTTCACCTATCATCAATGGTCTGACCCATGCTTAATCACTTTAACTTAGCACGTGACTAGATCTTGTTTTTTATGTAGTTGATCAACCTATATGTACATTTATAATTTAATTAGTAACTACCACATATAAGTTTCATGGTGTACACTAACTCGTATATTATGAAATTGTTAAAAGTGACTTGATAGTATAAAATTGTGTAGTATACAAAATAGAGTACAATAAAATTCAGAATAATTTTTGAATGAATAAAATAATATTTCAAAACAATCTTTCAGAGGAAGCTTTTCAAAATAAATCTTCTAAAGGAAGAGTTGTAAATATTGTGTGATGTGTGTAGGTGCTTGTGCAACTTTTATAAAAAAAATCACATTAACAATTATTGTACTCTTATTAATATTCACCAATACGTAATGTAGCCTTAGCACACTCAGAGTGACACTTACACTAAAAAAAAAAATTAGAGAGTGAAAGGAAGGATAAACAATAAAGTTATGAAACTCCTTATGTTAAGCCTCGTATTTATAACCAAAACTTAACCAACATCTACCACACATCAATTAAACACATTTTTACATTTCAAAATTATCTTTAATCAACACCATATTAATTATCCACATTTTTCACATTTTAAGATTACATTTAATCTACCACATATTAATTATCAACATTTTTTATATTTCAAGATTATATTTTTCTTTACTATTTAAATTATTATTATATTATCCATCTTCTGAATTATTGATTTAATATATTAATATCACAGATATTTAAGTATATATTGTTATTTACCTAGCGTATTAATGAATTTGTCTAAATTTTCAGTACCTACGACTTTTAAATACATAACTTTTCATTATTACCCTTATTATTGTGACAATTATTGATTTAATAATGTAGAATAATGTATTGACACTGTGTGTTACTGTTCCTTTATTGCCGAGTATTTTAGCAGTTAAATGTAACAGTTTAACTGGCAACTTTTATTAACAGATATTTTGTCATTTTCTATATTCGACAATTATTATGTTGTACCAATGATTAGTTGAAACGACGCCGTCGCACGTTACCAAATATTCTTTAGCGTCTCCACCGACATTCTTTTCGTTTATTTTAATTTGCACATATCATCCTTAACTTCAACTATTTATCAATTTAACACCTTATTGTTTCAAAAAAAATAAAGAAAAATTAAGTTTTATTATTTAAAACTCGGGGTCTTACAACCTCCTCTCCTTATGAAATTTCGTCCTCGATATTTGATGTACCTGACACTTCAAAGAGGTAAGTATATTTAGTTTTCATCTTAAATTCTAGTTCTCAGGTCATTTCCTTTATATCATGATTCATCCAAAGAACTTTGACTTGAGATATGACCTTTAAGTATAGAATCTGTTTCTTTTTTTCCATGATCTTCACAGGTACCTCCTCATACATTAAATCATCTGCTATCTAATATGGTTCCAATTTAATGATGTGGTTTGGGTCCTTCACATATTTATGTAACATAGATATGTGAAAAACGTTATGAATAAGGGACATGTTTAGCGGTAGAGCTTGTATATAGGCAGTTCCCACTCGGTCGAGCATTTCAAATGGGCCAAAAAATTGAGGGTTGAGTTTTCCTCTCTTTCGAATCTCGTAACTCCTTTCCATGAATCAACAAGTAAAAAAATACACGGTCTCCGACATTGAATCATTCGCCCCTTCAATGAAGATAATCATAACTCTTTTGTCGTTCTTGTGTTGCTTGTATTCATTGTCGGATCATTTGGATCTTTTCTGTAGTTATACGTACCAACTCTAGTCCCAACAATTTTGCTACTCATATCTCGTTCCAGCATACTGAAGAGTGACACTTTCGTCCATACAAAACCTCGAATTGAGCCATGTCTATACTTGTTTGATAACTGTTGTTGTAGGAGAATCCAACCAATGGTAAGTACTTGTCCTAACTTCCCTTGAAGTCTAGTTCGCAACGTATCAATAAATCTTCGAGAGTCTTGATTATCCTTTCCTATTTCCCGTCCGTCTAGGATGGTATGCAGAATTGAATCGCAGCTCAGTGTCTACAAATTTTTGCAAGCTGATCCAAAATTGTGAAGTGAATCTAGGGTCCTGGTAATGAGTGGGTTTTATACCCATGAATCAAGTATGTTTGAGCTTAAACTTCTGTTAGTTTTTAAGTATTTGTGATCATTTCATGCATTTTGACACTTTATTTTGTAGAAATCGTAGTTGGGAATAACAATTGGATTAATGGAATGAGAATAACAGAATAAAAAAGCTGAGAAGGATTTCTGGTTACATGGCGCGGCAGCGTAGACGATTATATAGGAGAAGGCGCGGTCGCGCGAGCTTGCCAGAGATTTAGGAGTATACATCTGGCGTGACAATGCCGTGATTAACAAAGGGAAGGCACGGTAGCGATACCATGCTAGAGTTTTGTGAGGTCTAGAAGGTTAGACAGCGCGATAGCGTTATTGGCAGTACAAAACCTGGCGCGGTCGTGCCAGGTTGGGTCAATCTTAGTCAAAGTCAGCAATTTGACAGTTTTTTGGAAGGAAATCAAAGAGAGATTTGTTATGTTAATTCTTTTGGGAAAAGGACTCCATAGGGAAATATAAATAAAGAGGCATTTATTCATTGAGGGGGATCTTGGCAACCCCAGTTTTGGAGAGGAGATCAAGGCTTGAAGCAAAGGAATTCATCACGAAGGGAGATTAACATTGAAGATTAAGGCAGAGTCAAGGATACTTCACAAGAGTTCTTCCTTACTTTATCTTATCTTTTATTTTTTTAATTCCTGAATGATGGTTTATTTGTGGATGATGATTTTTAATTCAATTATGAACTAAACTTCCATTTGGGATTGTAACGGAACTTGATGTGTAACTTTAATTAATATATTTTTTGAGGATTATTATTGGTTAATTTTGTATTGTCTATTATATCTTGAGCTTAATTTTTTAATTGCTTGACCAGTAATTAGTGGGATAATTCATATAAAATTAATAAATGGAATATGGATTTGGATCTGAATATGATAACATAAGATTATGATTTCTATATATGTTGGAACTTGTAATTTGTGTATAGAATAGAAATATACCTATATGCCTTATGTAATCTAAATGAGAACCAGTGCTTGAAATTCTTGTTAATTACAATTCACATAGAGATATAGTGAATTGATTAGCTAGGGTGTTTTTACTAATTCTAATCTTTATTGGATTTAGGACAATATGCCTATAAGATCATTGAAGGGTGCTTATAGATACTAATGAGTTCTTGATAAACAATTCATGTTAACTGATTTAATTCAACAATAAATATTGACATTGAAGTGGATCATCAAGGGAAGTTGTGATCCTAAGCCTTTTAAATCTGAACCCAATTCTTGGTAGATAATTCTAATTAGTTAATTCAAATAGTTTTCTTAAATTCACAATAATTATCGATTTGTTCAATAAAGTTGGTTCAATATAAAATTATTAGGTGATAGGTATTTCATTATGTTAGTTCCCAGTAGGCACACAATAGATCTAGAAGGGGGGGTTGAATAGATCCTTTTTTATTTCAAATACTTTTCCAGTTTATTTTGTATTGTTAATGAATTAGTATATGACAAACATAAGAATCTTTTCAAGCACAGCGGAATAAGTAAAAGATCCCCTTCATTGATATTCATAGACATTCATACATTGTTCATGGAGTTAGTTTAGTTGTAAGTAGTTAATATAAACATAGCAGACATAGCAGTTAGGTACATAATGTAAATGACATAAAGTAAATGACAGAATGTAAAAGATACAAGGGGTTTTAAGTGGTTCAGAGACTCAAGCTCCTAATCTACTCTTCTGCTTCTCTAGCAGGAAATCCACTAAGGAAAGGACAGCACCCTGAATTACTAAGATTCATTCAAGGCCAACAACCTTGGAACTTCAGTTCACTAAGAACTCTTCAAGCCCAGCAGGCTTGGAACTCCTCTAGTTCACTAAGAACTCTTCAAGGCCAGCAGCCTTGGAACTCCAGTTCTCTACAAACTCTTCAAGCCCAGCAGGCTTGGAACTTCATTTAGTCCTTCCGGACAAGGACCCCTCAGGCCCTGGCTACTTGTTGTTGTTGATGTTGTTGTTGTTTGTGCCTTGTTGCTAAGATGTCTTGAAGCTTTATCATCTCAGGTACTTAGCATCTTGGCATGGTCCTTTTTGCATTCTGCGTAATGTCTGGACCACTTCTTCTTTAGTGCAGCTGAGCTTATTTCTGTTCTTCTCATCTTCATCTGATGTCAGCTGTGCGCCATCACCATCCGGGTTAGCTAAGGCTTGATATTGCTGGTCCATTTCTTCTGGTCCTTAGCATTCCCTGAACCCTTCTTGAATGATATGCAGACATGGTTCTGCATTTTTTCCTTTTCAGCTTCTGGTTCTTCATAATGATCCGTAGTGTGGCTCTTAGGATCTTCGTTCTGCTCAGCCACTTTTCTGAATGCTATCTTCATGGCCTTCTCGGCTCTCAGCTTAGCTGCCATTTTCAATGGCATCCTCATCGTTGTTGAGTGAAGCCTTAGTCTGTTGAAGCCCTTCTTCAAATCTGCTTCACTTCCACTTTCATAGTCTCACTGCCACTGAGACTTGTTCTGTTTAGCTCTGGTGGAACACGTAGAGTCAACAATATAGCATTCCAACAACTCAACGACTCTGCAACTTCGCAACTCTTGATCTTTGAAGCTTCATCTGTTAAATACCCTTCCATGATCTTCTGGTTGGAAAATAGCCGTTGGAAGCTTTTTGAATTGCTTTGCAGATCTCGAGTTATTTGGTGCAGACTGCTGATTTGACGTGACAGCTCCTTTATAACTTTACTGATACAGCAGTCTGCTACTTCACCTACCGCCTCAAAGATGTCACCTTTTCGTGTCAGGCTGGTAGTCACCGTTATTTCTCCTTTCTGATTCATCGATTCGAATCTACAGGAGTTGCCCTTCTGCATCGATGCTCTCAATCAGCAACGTTCGAATATCAATCTTCAGGTTAAACCGTTGCCAATGCTTTAATCTTCAGATGATCGAACTCTACAATTCAGATGCAGGTGTTCTTAGACCTTGATCGTAGTGTGTTTTGTTGAATGTTGCTCATAGTCTGGTTAGAGACAACACTACGATTATGAAGAGTGTTCTTTGGATATGCAATGTAGAATGCCTCTTCCTTCACTTGTGCAGTGCTTCAACACTTCTGCTTGCCTTGACTGATCTCAGGAACTGATAGCTTGACTTATTGCTCTGGCCTGTTCTGAATAGCAAGACACATCAGATTTGTGGCATACCCAGCTCTCTTTCTCCTGGTGAGCTCCCGTTCACCTATCATCAATGGTCTGACCCATGCTTAATCACTTTTGTCTTGTTCTTCATAAGCTGGCTAGTATCTCTGTGTAAAATGCATCAGTTCCTACTTTGTTTGGCAAACACTACGATCTTGGTTAATCCCAAGATCGTTGTCTTCTGTTCTCTTGACAGCTACTGCACTTGCTGACTTTTTTTAGTCAGTCACTATATCTGAAATCTTCTTCTGATTTGCTTGTGGAAGACTTCATCTTGAATGGCTTCACAACTCAATCAGGATGTTGATTGAGTTGGTGCTTAGATATTCTGTTTGCTTGCATGCCATTCGTTGAGTGCTATCTAGTTTCCTTCAGGTGAAATGTATCTTTGCAACTCAGACTAGAGGCTTCATCTTTGGATTCTTTGGGAGTACTCATCTGTTGAGAATCGTGTTGACACTACGATTCTTCTTTGGCATTGTGAGCACCTTTGTTGAAGCCTTAGTTCTGCAGACTACGATTGAGCTTTGGTTTTGCAGACACTACGACTTCGAGATCAGACCTTGACAGACTACGATTTCTGCCTTCATGCTTGCTGTCCTTATCTGATCTGGCTCGACTATGATCTCTGCCTTTGATATGATCAATAGACTCCACTACTTCAAGTGTGGCCTACGATTCTTGACTTAGCTTTTGGCAGGTGCTTAGTCGGCTCTTAGACAGGCTGTCTCTATGATTCTGAACATGACTTCCTCAGCAGATTACGGCTCTAAGAAAGTTCTTCTAGACACACTACGATCCTGCCTCGTCTCTCCTGGCAGACTACGAACTCCGAGATCTACTATCCTTGCAGACTACAATTCTGCCTTGATAGTTCTCGAGTCTTCCTTGTCTCTCCTGGCAGACTACGAAGGCTGGTGCAGTGCTCGATGATCAGACATGCATATCTATTATATTGTATAAGATCAACCTAACAAGTTTGATCTTTCTATTTCTAGTCCCTGTACATCATTTCTTTTGAAGGACTTTACAAAGCTGTTTTGTTTATGTAGGATCAACCTAACACATTTGATCAATTCATTCTAAGTCCTTGTACATATATTCCTATTATCTATCGAAGGACTTTACAGCTTTCATTAATGCAAGCATACTTGCATATTCATTCATTTGTATCATAATCAAATCTTATATAAATAGGAATAACATTCTCATGTATAATCCTAACACATTCAAGTCTCTGTGGGATACGATACTCTATTTGTTGCTTTACTACTATTCGATCGCGTATACTTGCGTATTTTGCTAGTACGTATTTAGGCAAACATCTAGTCAAAAACTATGGATACTAGCATGTCATGCAATCTCACAATCTCACTTATGTAAAAACTGGTAAGATGATCAAATAAATAGTTTTCTCAGATGGGCAAAAAAAGAGTAGGCTTGGATAATCAATCTACAATGACCCAAATTACGTCCATGCCTTCGAAAACCTTGCGAAGACCTGTCACAAAATTCATTTTAATGTGTCCACACTTCCATTCCTCAAGTGGTTGGAATGCACCCTTAGGTACTTAATGTTTTGCCTTGACGCGTTAACATGTTAAACACCTTGAGATAAATTATGCATTCTCCCTCTTCATATTATTTCACCAAAAAGTATGTCGAAGGTCACAATATATTTTGGTACTTTCAGGGTGGATTGCAAACGGTGTGTTGTGTCTCCGTCATAATTTTATATTTTAATTCAGGGTCTTTAGGGACACAGAGTTAAGAGTTAGCTCTAAGTATCCATTTCTCCTCAATTCTCGCTTCAGAAAAAACACATTCTTGTACTTTCATCATTATATTCACCAGTTCTGGGTTAGTAGCTTGAGCAGTTTTTAATTTTATCGATTAAAGTTGATTTTACATGTGCAACCCTCATATGGTCCCTGGTTTCTTTAACTCTATCTCCATATTTTTTAAGTCATATAAAATGAGCCCTTGTGTTGTTAGTATTGCACTTGTACTCGCATATGATCTTCTACTTAATATGTCAACTACCACGTTCGTCTTTCCAATGTGGTACTGAATGGTATGGTCGTAATCTTTCAAAAGCTCAAGCCAATGTCGTTGTCGCATGTTGAGTTCTTTTATGAGTAAAGAAATATTTGAGACTTTTATTGTGACTCCCTCAGAATAAGTCCAATCAACCCAACCCATTCTGAGTCGCCAAACACATGGTACAGAATCCAAATACAAACTTTTATATCAAAAGGTCGTGAGCAGGACGACCATACAAGCTGTGAGTGTCAATACAAATTGTATATAATACGAAATATAAACACTCAAATTCAGTCCTCAATAGTTATAATTATTTTTACATTATTATACAAAAATAGTGAGGACTACTACTGCTCTAACTCTGCCCATTACTCTGTTCCCCTACTAGTCTCTGCAACATTCTCATTTCCTGAAGAAGACAATAGATGAAAAGGGTGAGCTCAACTAGCCCAGTAAGGAATATTATGACTAAGATAATACAGAATAATTTATCGTTAGTCTTCAACAAATCAGATAAAATATTATGGACAACAAGTTTTAGATCAACAACTGCAGTGGAATTAACAATGCATCAGAAGAGTTAAGTAGGAAATAATGTGTACTATCTTCTATGATTTAAAAATCCATAATCAATATTTTATCCCTGTAACATCAATCAATATATATCTTGAATCAAATATTCATCTTTGCACTACGGGCCAAGGATATTCATTTGTATCACTAGTTGGTCATGTTCATCTCAACACCTGTCCATCTTTGCACTACGGGCTAAAGATAGTCATCAGGTAATCATTCATCTTTGCACTACAGGCCAAAGATATTTATCAAATAATCATCCATCTTTGAACAACAGGCCAAAGATATTCATCAAATAATCATCCATCTTTGCACTACAGGCCAAATATATTCTTTTGTATCACCATTTAAGACTGAAGATGATGAAAAATATTTTAAAGAACGAATCCAGTGAGATAAATGACAAAAATTAGAGACTCGTAATTTAGTTTATCCAAGTTCAAGAATACTCCATAATAATCAATTATGAAACAAAATTCAAGAATGAAGATCAAAACTTGGATCCAATCAAAGATAGGAACCATAATAGCCAACTTAGACAAAGAATTTTTTTTTTAATTTTTCTGTGAATAGTATCGTATTCGTGAATAGTGCCGTATACGTGAATAGTGTCATATACGTGAATAGTAATCCCAATATGAAAAGGTAAAAATTTCACAATAAAATTCATACCCATATTTCGGTGTCATGATATTGAAAGAAATAACATTATTTTTGAAAAAAATAACATCCCTTACCTCAAAAGAACAGTACTTCTGACTGGAATATCGGATATAATGCTGAAGAAAACTTGTATTGTATAGCGACACTCAAAGTATTGAAATACTCACAAAAATACGCTCGATATTATAGAGAGAGAAAACTTCTGATTCTGATGTGATTTTCAAATTCTAACTAAGCACCCTATTTATAGAAAAATGCTTAGAATGCCAAAATAAAAAATTTAATAATAATAAAAATTAACGGCCACCCCTTAACCAAATTCATCAGCACACCAGTGGGGCCCACCAACATTTAAAAAATATTTTTCTTTTAAAAAATATTTATAACCCCAAAATCAATTCAGACCCAATATTCCTGAACTTCTATAATTCATAAAAAATAGCGCTTTATCAGAAAAATACGAATCTTATGTCCATTCCATAAGAAATTTAATTCTCTACAACTTTGTAGAAGAAAGTTTTTCTAAATTTCGAACGAAAAATGACCAAAATTTACATACGGATGAATTTGCAGGCTATAATCAAACTTCAGTCAAAAACGGGGCCCACCAACATATTTAACATATTTTTTTGTAACAAAATACTCCGGACTTAATTTGCTCTCTTTCTCCTCATTTTATTCACATATCGTGCATTCATTGTAAAAATATCACCATTATTATATTATTACATCATACACTTATAATATAATATTACAATAATATATTTGAATGAATTATTTTATCGAAGAAGATAAAATATCAACTCTCAATAATTGCCTCTTTAAAAATTCCTCCATTAAATAAATATTTCCTTATTATTTTTATCAATAATTAATTAATCACAAATAATATTACAGAATCACAATAATGACAACCAGGTCGTTCCCAGGAAAGAGGGGGCTTTCCGATAAGGATTTCTCCCTACTGGCGCGCAATTAGATTAACTAACCCTTTTCCTAGACATTGCCAATAATGTTGTCTAATAATATTATTCAAATAATATAAATTATTGATTTGATAATGTAAAATACTGTGTAGTGACAATTATTGAAACAACAATAATATAAAATATTGTGTAATACTGTGTGCTACTGTGCAACGACGCGTATTACTTTATTTTTAACCACCGGGTATTTCAACAGTTCTAATGGTAACCGTTACACCGTTATTTTTAGAAAATTTATTCTTGTCGTTTTTTTCATCCGACAGTTTTCCGTTATGGGGCCCACAAATGGCTGCGCCGTCGTACGAATATTCTCCGACGACAAGAATATTCCACGACCAAACTAATATTCCCCGACAACAATAAATATTTTATAACCACTTACTTATTTTAAAATATTTGCGCATTTTACCCATAACTTACCACATCTATCACATTAACCCCTTACTATTCAAAATAATATATAGAGGAAATTCAATTTTATTCATAAAAAGTTGGGGTATTACATTTATGATTCGTATAGATCTCAACTTTCTCCCCGTAAAAGTATTATCTCCAGATCTTAAGTGTGAAAATGACCGCTGTCAACTCTAGATCATGAGTAAGGTAATTATTCTCATATTCCTCGACTTGTCAAGAGGCATAAGCTATAACTTTTTTGTGTTGCATGAGAACGCAACCTAGATCTCTACCTGAAACATCATTGTGAGAACCCGAATTTTTAAAAATTATTAAAATAAGAATTTAGTAAATAAAATTTTTAAGGCATGTGTTGAGTTCAAATAAGAATATATATGCGTTATGAAGTATGTGGTATTGTGTTGCATAAGATAATATGAACTATGCAATATGTGATTTTTGTGTTTAATAAATATATTATTATTATATATTTGTTATTCATTGTAGAGGTAAATTAGTTAAAGTAAAAAAGATGGATAAAATTTATCTGTCGATATAAAATAATTTATAAAATTATTTTATTATAGTAAGTTGGTGGCATTAAATATCTTTAATGAATAATCACCATTTTCTTGAGTATGTATACTAGTGACTAATATGTTGTAATATGGGTCATAATTGGTACTCAAACTGTCCATGAATGGATTTAGATAACAAAGCGTGAATTAGTTATGTGAATTAACTAAACAAGAATAAATATTGACTAATTTAAATTAAGTTGAAAGTTATATTATGGAATAGTATAATTTGAATATTAAAACCTTAATTGACAGTGGTGATATAGTAAAAAGGGTTTAATTCACTTAAGTAAATGGTAAATTAATATATGTGCTTTGGATAAGGAAAAATGAAATGAGTATGTAATTAAATTTAGTATTGTTTTTATGTATTACATAGCATTGTAATATATAAAAGGGTCTAATATGTTGGAAGATGTTAATGAGAGAAGAAAAAAAATATATCTTTAGATAAATATTGGTTAGAGAATTAATTAATTTGATATACGGCTAAATGTGAAGATTAAAGAAATTGTGTTGGGACAATTTATAGAAAGGAAGGAGAAACAATTATTGTATATTTTAAATAAAGGGTATTAAAATAAATTCTAGCATTGAATTAGTTTAATAAAGGGAGAATATTATTTTATATAATGATATTACCTTAGATAGCTTTGTATGAGGTAATATGCATGATTAAGTAATATGATAAATATATTAAAACATATTTGCTATATGTAAATAAATTGACATAAATAATTTATCATAATAAAAAATAAGCTTATTATCCATTTCTATATATTATGTGTATATGTGCCGTACATGTAATTATTTTAATGAGACATAGATATTATATTAAAATAATATCTTGAAAAAATGAGTAAATCATTTTATTATAATTAATGCCTCTATTTGGAGAAAACGTAATAAAAATAATTTATGAATGTTTCCATGGTGGAATACATAGTTTATATAGTAATAATTATATCTTAAGTATTTCCAAAAAGATTAAATTTATAAAGAAAGCTAAGTTATTTTTATGTTATTAAATAACTTAAGTTACTATATTACCCGTAGATTTTTATATATATTAATAAAATATTTGAATATTTTCGTTCACGACATATGTATTTATGTGAACCTTAAAATATAATAGTTCAAAGTAAATTGAACATGTGATGAGTAAGTAGTGTGGTGAAAATGAATAAGAGTATGAGATATGTGACGCCCCCAGAATAGGTCCAATCAACCCAACTCATTCTGAGTCGCCAAACACATGGTACAGAATCTAAATACAAACTTTTATATCAAAAGGTCGTGAGCAGGACGACCATACAAGCTGTGAGTGTCAATACAAATCGTATATAATACGAAATATAAACACTCAAATTCAGTCCTCAATAGTTATAATTATTTTTACACTATTATACAAAAATAGTGAGGACTACTACTACTCTAACTCTGCCCATCACTCTGTTCTCCGACTAGTCCCTACAACATTCTCATTTCCTGAAGAGGACAATAGATAAAAAAGGTGAGCTCAACTAGCCCAGTAAAGAATATTATGACTAAGATAATGTAGAATAATTTATCGTTAGTCTTCAATAAATCAGATAAAATATTATAGACAACAAGTTTTAGATCAACAACTGCAGCGGAATTAACAATGCATCAGAAGAGTTAAGTAGGAAATAATGTCTATTATCTTCTATGATTTAAAAGTCCATAATCAATATTTTATCCCTGTAACATCAATCAATATATATCTTGAATCAAATATTTATCTTTGCACTACGGGCCAAAGATATTCATTTGTATCACCAGTTGGTCAAGTTCATCTCAACACCTGTCCATCTTTGCACTACTGGCCAAAGATATTCATCAGGTAATCATTCATCTTTGCACTACAGGCCAAAGATATTCATCAAATAATCATCCATCTTTGGACTACAGGCCAAAGATATTCATCAAATAATCATCCATCTTTGCACTATAGGCCAAAGATATTCTTTTCTATCACTATTTAAGACTGAAGATGATGAAAAATATTTTAAAGAACGAATCCAGTGAGATAAAAGATAAAAATTAGGGATTCGTAATTTAGTTTATCCAAGTTCAAGAATACTCTATAATAATTAATTGTGGAGAAAAATTCAAGAAGGAAGATCAAAAATTGGATCCAATCAAAGATAGGAACCATAATAGCCAACTTGGACAAAGAAAAGAAAATTTAATTTTTCTGTGAATAGTACCGTATTCGTGAATAGTGCCGTATACGTGAGTAGTAACTCCAATATGAAAATGTAAAAATTTCACAATAAAATTCATACCAATATTTCGGTGTCATGATATTGAAAGAAATAACATCATTTTTGAAAAAATAATATCCCTTACCTCAAAAGAACAGTACTTCTGACAGAAATATCGGATATAATGCTGAAGGAAACTTGTATTGTATAGCAACACTCAAAGTATTGACATACTCACAAAAATACGCTCGATATTATAGAGAGAGAAAACTTCTGATTCTAGTGTGATTTTTAAATTCTAACTAAGCACCCTATTTATAGGAAAATGCTTAAAACGCCAAAGCAGAAAATTTAATAAAATAATATTTTATATAAAAAAAATCACGCCCACCCCTTGACCAAATTCATCAGCACACCAGTGGGGCCCACTAATATTTAAAAAATGTTTTTCTTTTAAAAAATATGTATAACCCCAAAATTAATTCAGACCCAATATTCTGGAACTTCTATAATTCATAATAAATAGCCCTTTTATCAGAAAAATACGAATCTTATGTCCATCCCATAGAAAATTTAATTCTCTACAATTTTGTAGAAGCAATTTTTTCCAAATTCTGAACGAAAAATGACCCAAATTTACATACGGATGAATTTGCAGGCTATAATCAAACTTCAGTCAAAAACGGAGCCCACCAATATATTTAACATGTTTTTTTGTAACAAAAAAACTCCGGACCCAATTTGCTCTCTCTTTCTCCTCATTTTATTCACATATCGTGCATTCATTATAAAAATATCACCATTATTATATTATTATATTATTACATCATACACTTATAATGTAATATTATAATAATATATTTGAATGAATTATTTTATCGAAGAAGATAAAATATCAACTCTCAATAATTGTCTCTTTAAAAATTCCTCCATTAAATAAATATTTTCTTAGCATTTTTATCAATAATTAATTATTCACAAATAATATTACAGAATCACAATAATGACAACCAGGTCGTTCCCAAGAAAGAGGGGGCTTTTCGATAAGGATTTCTCCTTACTGGCGCGCAATTAGATTAACTAACCCATTTCCTAGACAGAATTTCCTAGACATTGCCAATAATGCTGACTAATAATATTATTCAAATAATATAAATTATTGATTTGATAATATAAAATGTTAGTTCCCAAAGGCACGTTAGTTATCTAGAAGAAGGGTTGAATAGATATTTTAAAATTTCTTTTGTCTAAAATACTTAGTCAGTATTGATGATACTGACTACAGCAGAATATATGTTTTGTTCTCCTTCAAGATATTGCAGTTATGGTTTAATAAGCAGTTATAGCAGTTATAACAGATATAGTAGTTATAGCAGTTAATAAGAGACAATGAGACACAAGGTTTTAAGTAGTTCAGAGCCAACAAAGCTCCTAATCCACTCTTTTACTCCACGAGTAGGAAATCCACTAAGGATGTCTTCTTACAACTGGATCACTTAGATCCCTTCAAGGCCAGCAGCCCTGGAACTCCACTTAGTTCACTTTTGAACAATTCAAGTCCTCTGACTTGGATCTGCTCTTAGTTCACTTTTGAACTCTTCAAGTCCTCTGACTTGGTACCTCACTTAGATTTGCAGTAGTTGTTTGAGGTGTGCTACTTAGTTGTAGTTTAGCATCTGTCTCTTAAAGACTGAGTAGCGAAGCAAGCTTTCCTCTTTCAGGATCGTAGTGTTGATCGTTGAGTGTTCTTGAGCTTTTCTCTTGATAATATTTTTATTGTATCTTGCTTGCTTAGTTTGAATCTTTGTCTGATGTCCTTATAAAAATGCCATTCAAAAGTATCCGTTTGAATGCTCCCATTGCTGCATTTAATGCTTCAAACGTTTCTGTGCAGTTGATGTTGACATATTGCTTTCCTGCGGCACTGCAGACTGGCCCACTAACAAAGCAGACTGTATCTTTCACCTAACACCTGAAAAAGTGCTTTCTGCAGGCAGCTTTAGTCCTTTCCTTAGCTTCTTAAATACGCTTCTTCGATTTGAACTAAGGATGAATATGAAAGTATTGGGACTATCACTTTGTCAACGGACATAAGCCTTTCTTCATTTGTTGCTCTTCCTCCCTTCATCAGAACTACAATATTTGATGCTGACTAGAGGAACACTACGATTATGATCATTGTGACATAATCGTTGTGTGTTGGCTTTGCACAGCTTGATTCAGACTTGATCGTAGAGAACACTACGATTTCTCTTAAGCTCTTGGTAGACTACGATTCCTTGCTTGCTTGTCTTGCAGACTCCACACTTCTGATAGCACTCTGCAATTTTAAACTTGGCTCGTCAGATGCTTTTCAACTTTATGATTCTCAGTGTGGCTTCCAAGGTAGACTACGATTCTTTGATGCTTTCACTTGAGCTCAACGGATCTTGCCTTGGCCTCTGCAGACTTGATTCTTTGGCAGACTACTATTCTGGACATCTTCATTTTAAGCTTCACGATTCTGCCTTTTCTTCTGCAGACTCGAATCTCTTGGCAGACTACGATTCTTGATATCTTCGTTCAAGCTCCACGATTCTGCCTTTTTTTTCTGCAGACGTCGAATCTCTTGGCAAACTACGATTCTTGATATCTTCGTTCAAGCTCCACGATTCTGCCTTGTTTTCTATAGACTCAAATCTCTTGACAGACTACGATTCTAGATGTCATCGTTCAAGCTCCACGATTCTGCCTTGTCATCTGCATGCTACCTTTGACAGACTACGATTCTGTCAAGGCTTTAATTTTTACAGCTCAAATAGATCAACCTAACAAGTTTGATCTTTTCTTCTATACATTTATTTACATAAATGATAAACATTAAAGCTCAGATCAACCTAACAGTTTTGATCTATCATCTAAGTCCTTGTACAATGATTCTCTTAAGGACTATACACTTAAGCATTTATATTTACTTTCAATATCAAATCTGAATATGCAATTTCCAACGATCTCCCCCTATTTGATGTTGACATAATCAAGGAGATTTAGATCATAGCATCATTTTCTAAATGCATAATGCTAGAAAGTAAATATGACTTAGTGTTTCAATGAGCAGCTGAAATTTCTAGAGAATAAGCTTGAATTTATTGATGTTTGAAGAGATATTACAATCAAGCATAGAAACATCAATATACAGTTAATCTTAGACTTATCTCTATTTTCTTTGCCTCTTATTCCTCGAAGACTCTACAGCTCTCATTCTTCTGGTTTGCTCATCTCTCCATTCAATGTCTTCTAGCTCATATCTGGACTGAGAAGTCATGCCTTGTGAGCCAGAAGCTTGACCTTGATGTCTTTGAAGAGGTATTCCCACTGGAGGCTGCTGCAGATATTGATCAGATCGTGGAGTTTGAACATTTGGACTCCTGGGGTTGCCACCCAACGATTGACCAATATGAGTTTGCCTCTTCCTTCCTTGTTGCGAAGGTGGTGGTTGAATCTGCGTCTGCCTCTGTTCACCTCTGCTGCTTCTACTTCTGCCTTTGCCCCTTGTCTATCTCCTTTCTCATTATTCTTACCCTTTATGTCATCATCTAGGGTTCGAATATCTTCAGATAGGCGTCTGACTCTGTCCACCAGTTCATGCATTTGAGTTCGTTGTTGAGAAATGTCGCTACTTTGTTCAGCAACTATAGCTTCAGTGTTTCTTCTCTGTTGCTGAAGTAGTTTCACTACATCATTGTTCTGGCTGATTTGAGCAACACTGCATTATTGGAATTGTTGCAGAGAGATACGCAATGCTGAAATCTATTCTGCCATCAGCTCATTTTGATATTGCTAATTATTTTACATTAGTATCATAGCCTCTTTATGCTTCTTTGTCTCAGCAAAATGAATAGCATCCCTTGCCTTGAGGCTTGCAGCCATTTCTTTGAAAATTTCTCTCAATGCTTTAGTCAGTTCAGTCCCCAAATGTCCTGGCAGAGTTTTGACAGATTCAAGGATGTGATCGAATCTTAAGTGGAGAGCAAGTGAGTGATCTTCAAGAATCTTTTCAGACTCTGAACCTATTTGATTCAATGTTGCAGTCAGCTCCTCTTTTATTGGCATGAGAGCCAATTGATCTAGAATTTGTTGTGTTTCTGGAGGAGGAGGAGCAGTTGTAGTGTGTTCATCTGTCCTTGACAGACTTGAGAGAGAAAGAGTCATATCAAAATATTCATTGTTGGAGGATGATGGAATGTCTACCTGGGTTAGAGGAGTTTGTGTTTGCTGTGTAGGCATGGTAGTTGATTCAGGTGTTTGTGTTTCGTTGAGCTGTTCTGGAGACTCTACGATTTTTGCATCAGATTGATCAATATGCACGAATCGTAGTATGTTGTCCAGGGTTGGTGTTTCAATGGTTGGGCTTGCAAGCATTTCTTTGATAACTCGTGTGATGTGCTCAATCATCATTGGATCGTTAGTGGGTCGCTCTACTAGAATGAGTTGGTTATTTAGTTCATCAGATACAGAGTTTTGAGACTCTGTAACTGGAAATTGATTGTGGGGATGTAGAATCACTTCATCAAGATTTTCCAACATATTGTTATTTTCAACATCCACCATCACAGCATCAGCAGACACTACAGTTTCTTCATTGACTAGGGAGACTGCGTTTTCTCTGATAACTGGTAGCTCCCCCTCAACTTCTGCATTCTCTGGCTCTTTTTCTCTTAACAGCTCCCCCTCAGCTGTAGCACTCCTTTCATTGTGAATCTCCAGAGTTTCATTCAAAGCTTCATCTTGACTCAGCTCAAGTGCTTCCCGCGCTTCTTCCTCAGACTGAGCCATTTCTTCTTCAATCAGAACTTTTTCAGATGAAACAGTCAGATTAGGTTGTGACTCCTTAATATCAGAACTTGGTTCTGGTATTTTTTCTTCCTGCACTTCAGCAGTAACTTCATCATTATGTGCATTGGCATCTTCAACTTGGTTTATTTCTGAGTCAGGTACGATAGCATTGTCTCCATGACTGATGTTGGCCTGAGGCTCAGTGATCTGTTCAGCCTTCTCAATAGCTCTTTTTCTGTCCTATTCCCTTAGTACTTTCTCATTGATAAGAATGTATTTCTTAACCAATGTTTTCTTCTTCTTGGGCTTGATTACATCTTCAGAACCTTCTTCAGCTTCAGCCCTGATTGTCTATTTAGGCTGAGAGGCTGTTACATCATCTCCTTCAGTGGTCAGCCTAGACTCTACGAGTGGTGAAGACTCCACAATCGTAGTCAGTGTAGGCTTCCTTGTTCTGTGACTGCGTTTCTTCTTCTTCTGAGGCTCAGAGCTACCTTCAGTCATGCCTTTACTTGTTTCCCACTTCTTCTTCATCTCCTTCTCTTTCAGAGTCTCCTCTAGTGCTTGAGTTATCTCAGGAGTAGTAAATCTGTCAGACATTGAGCCTCTAAACTCCATTTTAGCACCAGGACAAGCTTGAAGTGCATCAGTGGTTGAGCCTTGGTGTTCCTCGACCATTGGCATATCTTCATTCATCTTCTTCTTTCCTTTGCTCTTTCTGACCAAAGCTTCAGCATTTTGTTGATTTACTTCTTCTTCTTCTATCTCCCAGGCTTCCTTTACAGCAGATGAAGTTGCAGATTTTATCTTTACATTTTCTACCGGGTTTTTCTTCCAGTTCTGAAACAGTTGCTAGGTCATCTTTTTGTTGGGATCAATGGAGACACCTTCCTTGTCTTCAATCTTGTTACCCAGTGTAGCTTCAAGAATCATGCTGATAAACCTTTCATAGGGCATCTTTTCCGTGCTCTTGGTCTTCGTGGGACTTTCCATCCATTTTCCAAACCACTCCATCAGTAGAGCTCCATAGTTGAGTTGAACTCTGTATCTGATAACTGTCATGAGCTTCAGTTGCTTCTCATTAACAGTATCGTGGCCCGAGCCTTTGTAACATATGCATTTTCCAACAATGTCAGCAAGAAATTCATATTCTTGGGAAAACTCTTTCTTTCTGTAGCCACTCTTTCCTTCAGTTCTGATGTGCTTCATCTTCTTTAGGCCTTCATGAAAATCGATTCGGTTTAATGATGGAAGACCTTCATTGTTCAGACCTAGGGCTAGGTTTATGTTTTCAGCATTGAAGTGTATCTGCTCGCCCTTGACTTTGGTGAGGATGGAGTCTCCTTCAACAACTCCATTGGTGTAGAATTCTTTTACCAATTTTGTAAAGATCAGAGTGTCAGAGCTTAGGGCATCTTCGAGTCCAGCTTTCTTTAGCAGAGAAAGAACTTTGTGGATTTATGGACCAGCATCTTCAAATTTATCAAAGTATAGCTGATAGCCCGAAATAATTTTGGAAGCAGCTATTTATGTGGATTGATTCTTCTGAAATGAAAGAACTTGGCTTAGCTTTCTGAAACTTAGGGTTTCATTTGAGAGAGAGATAAAGAGAGAAAGTAAGAGAGAGATAATCTTTTGAAAGTCAGAGGTAAACTGTCAAAAAGCAGTTCGAAATGAATTTAACTTCCCTTCATATGTTCTGCATCGTGGAACACGTGTTGGATTCTGCAGAGCTCCACTATTTTAATCCATGTGGAAATCTCCGTTCTGCCCTTAGCTCCCCCTGAGCTAGTGTGCCCTTGTGAGAAGACTACGAATGCCGAAAACCACTCCACGATTGTTGAGTTCCGTCCTTTTCTTTCTTCTTGACCGTTAACTCTAAGGTTTTCTGTGATGCCTTCTGAAATGGCAAACCTTCTGGATTAAGGTTGCTCAGGAAGGGCCAACCTCTTAGTTTGACACTAAGGATTAGGTTTGTCCCTGAGACACTTATCAAAAGGGTTGCTTGGCTTGTTGTTGCTATCATAGTGAGCCTTTCTGTCTTGACTGGATCACTCCACGATCGTGGTTCCTCTTAGTCATCTCTACGATTTTGACTTAGCCTTTATATCTGCAAGGTTAGCACCATCTAGAGCATAGAATTTATGGTTGCAAATTTAACATACCTAACTCGCTTATCAGTTTATTAAATCTGGATTCTTCTAAGGGTTTTGTAAACACATCAGCAAGTTTATCTTCAGTAGGGATGTATTGCAAAGATATTGTTCCATTTTGAACATGATCCCTAATAAAATGATATCTTATTTCTATATGCTTGGTCCTAGAATGCATGACAGGATTATTTGTTATTGCTATGACACTTATGTTATCACAGTATATGGGTATAGATTTGAAATCAAACCCATAATCTGCTAGCTGGTTCTTCAGCCATAGAATTTGAGCACAGCAGCTACCTGCAGCAATATATTCAGCTTCTGCTGTTGAATTGGATACTGAGTTTTGCTTCTTACTGAACTAGGACACTAGTCTATTTTCTAGTAGTTGACAAGTGCCACTGGTACTTTTTCTATCTATTTTGCATCCTGCAAAGTCAGCATCTGAATATCATGTCAGTTTAAATGAGGACTCCTTGTGATACCATAGACCCAAGTAGGGTGTACCTTTAAGATACTTGAAAATCCTTTTTACAGCAGTTAAGTGTGATTCCTTAGGATTAGCTTGAAATCTAGTACATATACATGTTGCAAACATTATGTCTGGTCTACTGGCAGTTAAGTAGAGAAGGGAGCCTATCATACCTCTGTATTGAGTAATATCAATACCTTTACCTTTCTCATCTTTGTCAAGCTTAGTTGCTGGAGCAATTGATGTTTTCATGGGAGAGGCTGATTCCATGCCATATTTCTTAAGTAAGTCTTTGATATACTTGGCTTGGCTTATGAAGATACCTTCATCAGTTTGCTTCACTTGTAGTCCAAGGAAGAAGTTTAGCTCACCCATCATGCTCAGTTCAAATTCGCTCTGCATAAGCTTAGCAAATCTCTTGCACAGATTTTCATCAGTAGAGCCAAAGATAATATCATTCACATATATTTGAACTAGTAAGACTTTATCTTTGTGCTTCCTAAGAAATAGTGTAGTGTCTAGTCTACCTCTGGTGAATCTTTTTTCAATAAGAAAGTTTGTTAGTGTTTCATACCATGCTCTAGGTGCTTGTTTAAGTCCATATAAGGCTTTATCTAATCTATAGACATAATCAGAGAGGGTTGGATTGACAAAACCTGGGGTTGCTCCACGTAGACTTCTTCTTGAAGTTCACCATTTAGAAATGCACTTTTGACATCCATCTGGAATACTTTGAACTTTATGTGAGCAACAAATGCAAGGAATATTTTGATTGCTTCAAGTTTGGCAACTGGTACGAAGGTCTCATCGTAGTCTATGCCTTCTTCTTGAGAATAACCTTTGGCCACCGGTCTTGCTTTGTTTCTAGTGATCACCTCATCTTCATCCATCTTGTTCCTGAAGACCCATTTGGTGCCGATGACTGGGTGATTCTTTGGTCTTTGAACTAATCTCCAGACTTTGCTTCTTTCAAATTGATTTAGTTCCTCTTGCATGGCTTCAATCCAGCTTGCATCTAGCATAGCATCTTCAATCTTCTTGGGTTTTATTTGAGATAGAAAACTCAAATAGAACCATTCATTCTGAGTTGCAGATCTTGTTCTAATTTTGGCAGTTGGATCACCAATAATTAGATCTTGAGTATGATCTCTTGCCCACCTGTTCCCTGTTGGAACATCTGTTCTGGTGCCTTCTTATCTGAACTCCTCAAGATTGACTTATGGTTCTTGTTGTTCAAAATCGTCGTCTGGCTCAGCTCTCTCTATGATTTTTTCTTCGGACACTACGATTCTTTGTTCAGGAACTACAGTCGTAGTGCTAGGCTCAACCGCTTCATTCGTAGTGTCAGTATCATCAATCATAGTGTCTTGTGGTGCAGACTTGTCCGAGTCTGTTTCATCAAAGATGATATGGATTGAGACTTCAACACTTAATGTCTTCTTGTTGAACACTCTATAGGCTTTGCTGTCTGTGGCATAACCAAGGAAGATTCCTTCATCTGACTTAGGTTAGAACTTAGTCAGATATTGCTTACCATTGTTGAGAATGTAGCATGAACAGCCGAACACATGAAAGTAACTGACATTTGGCTTTCTTCCTTTCCACAGCTCGTAGGGTGTCTTTTTCAGCGTAGAGTGTACAAGAGATCTGTTCTGTGTATAACATGCAGTGTTGATGGCTTCTGTCCAAAAGTATTTAGGCAGATGAACTGCTGCTAGTAGAGTTCTCCCGGCTTCTATAAGTGTTCTGTTTTTCCTTTCAGCCACTCCATTTTGCTGAGGAGTTCGTGGTGCTGAGAAGTTGTGACTGATGCCATTGTCTGCACAGAACTGATCCATTTCTGAGAAATCGAATTCTCTGTCATGATCACTCCTTATTGTCTTGATAGTCTCTCCTTTTTCATTCATCGCCAGCTTGAACATCTTTATGAGTTGGGAGCTTGTCTCATCTTTTGAGTTAAGAAAGAACACCCATGTGTATCTGGTGTAGTCATCCACTACGACCAGTAAGTATCTCTTTTCTCCTAGGCTTACAGTTGGAATTGGCCCAAAGAAATCCATATAAAGTAACTGTAGGGGCCTGTCAATTGAGTTGACTGCTTTGCCTTTGAATGAGTTCCTTGTTTGCTTTCCAAGCTGGCATGCATTGCATGGTCATTCTTTGATGAAGCTGAACTTGGGTAATCCTGCTACCAGATCTTTGGAGGCCAGTTTAGACATACTCTTGAAGTTGAGATGAGATAATCTTCTATGCCAAAGCCAACTTATTTCTTTAGTGGCTTTAGCAAGGAAGCATATTGTCTCATCATAACTGAGCTGAGCAAGATTGACAATGTATACATTTCCTTCTCTTGTTCCTGTCAGCTTGATAGAGGATGTCTCCAGATCTCTGACTTGACACTGATTGTTGAGAAATGTGACTTTATGGCCTTTATCGCTGAGTTGGCTGATGCTTAGAAGATTGTGCTTTAGACCATCAACATAAGCCACTTTGTTGAAGGACACTGCACCATTTCCAACTGATCCATAACCTCTTGTCTTGCCAGAGCTGTTATCTCCAAAGATAATTGTTGGTCCCTACTTCTCTGTGTAATTTGATAGGAGGGCTTTGTTTCCGGTCATATGTCTTGAGCAACCACTGTCCAGATACCATGTTGTAATCGTAGTGCTCATTTCCTGCAAACATATTCAGCTTTCATGTTGGTACCCAGACTAGCATGGGTCCTGCAATGTTAGTACCCTTAGGAACCCAAATCTGCTTGACTTTGGGTCTCCCATATATAGTATTATGAAAGCATGATGCATTTTTATGACCAAGTCTTCCACATGCAAAATATGCACAATATTTTATATTTGTGTGTGTGTGTGGATGCTTTCTCCAATTTAACTTGTGTGGGTATCTGTTGGCTTTACCCTTATATTACATCTTGCTTTTCCATGCAGCCCTGGAGTTCACTTTCTGTGCTGAGTGAACCTCAACACCACGATTCCTTCCAAGTTGATCCTTGAAGTCAGTTTTACTTGACTCTATGATTCGTCGAGGTTGGGCAGTGGTGACTGAGTTACTCTTCACCTTTCCAAACCCTAGGCCAGCATGAGATCCATAGTGTTTAGTAATACATCTTGGTCCAGAAGAGCAAGGTCGCACTGATTCATCCTTCTGTGTGGACTTTACAAATGTAATACTTCTACTTAACTTAGAAGCACTACTTACGTTAATTTCCTTTGTCTTTTCCACATTTGGTTCTGAGGTAGATTCCCCAAACCCTAAGCCTGTTCTATTAGATACACTTCTCTGATTGGATATCAGAGAGTCCATGGATGAAGAAGATCTATTCCATGTAGAGATGTTCTTTTCTAACTCCTCAATCTTAGAGGTTAGATTTGACTCTCTTTGTATGTTCAGTTCATTGATCTCTCTTAAGATTTTATTTTCAGCTTCAAGCTTAGAAAGAGAGTCAGAACTTAGTAGAGCTGCTTCCAGCTCTTTCTGAACTTTCTCTTTCTCTTCTTGAAGATCAGTATAATCTTTAGATAGAACTCTTAGCCACCTCATATTTTGATATAGATCAGTTGACATATCACGAATTCCAGTTCTTAAATCATCAATGTCTATATTAGGAGAGTTAAAGTCAAATACCTTGTCTATGACTGCTTCAACATCTTTCCTGCTTAGTGCATCTTTGGCCATCAGACATATATTGGATTTTTGAGGTGCTTCATCATCTTCAGACTCAGTATTAGTATCATTGTCTGAATCACTCCACGAACTTCCAGCTACAAGCTCTTTGTCTTTCTTCTTATGCTTTTTGTAGCCTTTGAGCTCCTTCTTTGGATTTGACTTTCTTTTCAGCTCTTCTCTGATAGGCTTATTGCAGTTGGCAATGAAATGCCTAGGCTTCTTGCAGTTGTAGCATAGGTCATTGATCTGCTTTTGACTGCTGCTGTTGTTGAACCTTTTAGGTTTGCTGCTTCTTCCTTTGAGCATAAGTCTTTTGAATCTTCTGGCAAGCATTGCAGCTTCATCATCATCAATGTCATCCTCTTTATCAGATTCAGACTCATCTTCCACCTGTGCTCTGGAGATCTCTTCCTTCCCTTTGAGAGCAACTCCTTTATGCTTCCTTCTTCCTTCTGATAGAGTTTCTACTCGTTGGGACAGTTCTAGCTCGTATGTAAGAAGGTTTTCGTAGAGCTGTTGAACTATCATTTCATGCAGATTCTTTGACTCTCTGATTGCAGTGGTCTTGGCATCCCATTTGCTTGGTAAAGACCTCATGAACTTGATGACTAGATCTTTGTTTGGATAGGTCTTTCCATAGGCTCTGAGAGAGTTGAGCAGTGTAGTGAATCTTTCATAAGTGGAAGTGACATTTTCTCCTGAAACATGAGCAAACATCTCATACTGTTGAGTCAGTAGAGATTGCTTGTTTTCTCTGACTTCTTCAGTTCCTTCATGTATGATGAGCAATGCTTCCCAGACTTCCTTTGCAGTTTTGCAGTTAACCACATTCTCGAACAGACTGTCTTCTAAAGACTGGAACAAGATGTTCTTAGCCTTTTTGTCAAGCTGAACATCTTTCTTCTCATTTTCAGTACATTCAGATTTGACCTTGACCACCATGTTGTTTGGATCTTCTGGAGTTGGTGCAAGCCTTTTTGGTTTATAGGGCCCATTCAGAACAGTTTCAAATAGATCATCATCTATTGAATCCATGTAAGCCTGCATCCAAACTTTCCAGTTGGCAAATTTATCTTTGTTGCACATAGGTGGTTTGCTTCCTCCACCTGTCTTGGTCTCACTTATCAATTGTGCCATTGGATCTACTCAAGCTTGTATGCTTAGATATGAGAATCTGCTCTAATACCAATTGTTAGTTCCCAAAGGCAAGTTAGTTATCTAGAAGGGGGGGTTGAATAGATATTTTAAAATTTCTTTTGTCTAAAATACTTAGTCAGTATTGATGATACTGACTGCAGCGAAATATATGTTTTGTTCCCCTTCAAGTTATTGCAGTTATGGTTTGATAAGCAGTTATAACAGATATGTCAGTTATAACAGTTAATAAGAGACAATGAGACACAAGATTTTAAGTGGTTCAGAGCCAACAAAGCTCCTAATCCACTCTTCTACTCCACGAGTAGGAAATCCACTAAGGATGTCTTCTTACAACTGGATCACTTAGATCCCTTCAAGGCCAGCAGCCTTGGAAAATCACTTAGTTCACTTTTGAACTCTTCAAGTCCTCTGACTTGGATCTGCTCTTAGTTCACTTTTGAACTCTTCAAGTCCTCTGACTTGGTACCTCACTTAGATTTGCAGTAGTTGTTTGAGGTGTGCTACTCAGTTGCAGTTTAGCATCTGTCTCTTAAAGACTGAGTAGTGAAGCAAGCTTTCCTCTTTCAAGATCGTAGTGTTGATCGTTGAGTGTTCTTGAGCTTTTCTCTTGATAATCTTTCTTATTGTATCTTGCTTACTTAGTCTGAATCTTTGTCTGATGTCCTTATAAAAGAGCCGTGACACCCCCAGAATAGGTCCAGTCAACCCAACCCATTCTGAGTCGCCAAATACATGGTACAGAATTTAAAAACAAACTTTATATCACACGGTTGTGCAAAATACGACCACACAACTGTGAGTGTCAATACAAATATGTACAAAATATTGACATTCAAACTAAGTCCTCATTACAATTATTCTCACACTATTTATTAGAAATAGTGAGGACTACTACTGCACTAACTAGGACCATCACTCTGTCCCCCGACTAGTTCTTGCGACATTCTCATTCCCTAAAGAGGACAATAGATGAAAAGGGTGAGCTCAACTAGCCCAGTAAAGAATATTATGACTAAGATAATGGAAAATAAATTATCGTTAGTCTTCAACAATTCAGATAAAATATTATTGACAACAAGTTTTAGATCAATATTCACAGCGAAAATAACCATTCATTAGAAGAGTTAAGTAGAGAATGAAGTCTACTATCTTCTATGATTTAAAAGTTCATCATCAATATTTTATCCCTGTAACATCAATTAATATACATCTCGAATCAAATATCCATCTTTGCACTATGGCCAAAGATATTCATTTGTATCACCAGTGGTCATGTTCATCTCAACACCTGTCATCTTTGCACTACGGCCAAAGATATTCATCAGGTAATCATTCATCTTTGCTCTACAGGCCAAAGATATTCAGTTATATCACCTTTTAGGACTGAAGATGATGAATACAATATAAATAACGAATCCAGTGAGATAAAAGACAAAGATTAAGGATTCGTAATTTAGTTTATCCAAGTTCAAGAATATTTCATAATAATACTTTGTGGAACAAAATTCAAGAATAAAGATAAAAACTTGGATCCAATCAAAGATAGTAACCATAACAGACAATTTGGGCAAATAAAAGAAAATTTAATTTTTTTGTGAATAGTGCCGTATACGTGAATAGTAATCCCGACGAAAAAAGTAAGAATTTCATAATAAAATTCATGCCAATATTTTGGTATAATGATATTGAAAAGAATAACATCATTTACGAAAGAAAATAACATCCCTTACCTCAAAAGAATAGTACTTCTGGCTAGAATATCGGATATAATACCGAAGAAAACACTCAAAGTATCTAAATACTCACAAAAATACGCTCGATATTATAGAAAGAGAAAACTTCTGATTCTGGTGTAATTTTCAATTCTAACCTAAGCACACTATTTATAGGAAAAGCTTAGGATGCCAAAGTAGATTTTTTAATAAAATAATATTTTTTTAAAAAAAAAAATCCGCCGCCTGCCAAAAGCTATCAGCCACCAGCCACCGGTGGGGCCCACCTCCCATTAAAAAAATATTTAATTTCCAAAACTTCAATAATTCATAATAAATAGCCCTTTTGTCAGAAAAATACAAATTCTATGTCCTTTTCATAGAAAATTTAATTCTCTACAACTTTGTAGAAGGAAGTTTTTCCAAATTCCAAACATAAATTATCCGAATTTCATAAACGGATGATTTTTTACACCAAAATACTGATAAAAACACATCAACACTAATTCTTTCTTTTATATCTACAAAATAAATATTTTCTTATCATATAAATCAATAATTAATTATTCACAAATAATATTACAGAACTACAATATTGACAACCAGGTCGTTCTTAGGAAAGAGGGGGCCTTCCAATAAGGACTTCTCCTTACTAGCGCGCAATTAAATAACCCCTCATAGACAGAACTTTCTTAGACATTGTCAATAATTCTATCTAATAATATTATTCAAATAATATGAATTATTAAGTTGATAATGTGAAATACTGTGCAGTGACAATTATTGAATCAATAATACAAAATATCAACTGTAGTAATTATTGAATCAATTATATAAAATAGCAACGTAGCAATTATTGATATAAAATATCAACGTAGCAATTATTGAATCAATAAAATATCATGCAATTATTGAATCAATAATATAAAATATTGAACAGTAATTACTGTAATAATAATTGAGTAAGTGCCTTCTTAAGTAAGAATCAATAATTCAAAATACTGTGCAATACCGTGTGCTACTGTGCAACACCGCGTATTACTGTATTTTAACCACCGGGTATTTCAACAGTACTAACGGTAACAACTACGCCGTTATTTTATAAAAAGGTTATTTCTGTCGCTTTCTATATCCGACAGTTATTCCGTTGTGGGGCCTACAAATAGCTGCGCCGTCGTACGAAGATTCTCCTACAACAAGAATATTCCACGACCAAACGAATATTCCCCGACAATAATGAATATTTTATAACCACTTGCTTATTTTGAAATATTTGCACATTTCACCCATAATTTTTCACATTTATCAAATCAACACCTTACCATTTTGAAATAGTATATAAAGAAAATTAAATCATTATTTATAAAATTCGGGGTCTTACATCCTCCCCTCCTTATAAAATTTCGTCCTTGAAATTGACGTACGTACCTAGTATGTCGAAAAGGTGAGGATACCTCGCTTTCATTTCTGATTCCAACTCCCAGGTCATTTCCTCAATTTTATGGTTTCTCCACAAAACTTTAACTTGAGGTATAATTTTCGAGCGTAGGACATGTTCCTTCCTATCCAAGATCTTGACAGGTACCTCCTCGTACGTTAAATCTTTGGCTATCTCGTCTGGTTCTAACTCAATAATGTGGTTTGGATCTTTCACATATTTACGCAACATGGATATGTGAAAAACATTATGAACACGAGACATGCTTGGAGGTAAAGCGAGTCTATAGACCACATTTCCTACTCGGTCAAGGATCTCAAATGGACCAATGAATCCTGGATTGAGCTTTCCTCTCTTCCCAAATCTCGTAACTCCTTTCCACGGAGCAACACGTAATAACACATGGTCCCCAACATTAAATTCCACGTCCTTTCGATGAAGATCCGCATAACTCTTTTGTCGATCTTGTGCGGTTTGTATTCATTGCCGAATCATTTGAATCTTTTCTGTAGTCTTACGTACGAACTTCGGTCCCAATAATGTTGCTTCACCCACCTCATCCCAGCATACTGGAGAGCGACACTTTCGTCCATACAACGCTTCGAATGGAGCCACGCCTATACTTGCTTGATAACTGTTATTGTAGGAGAATTTCACCAATGGTAAGTACTTATCCCAACTCCCTTTGAAGTCTAGAACACAGAGTCTCAATAGATCTTCAAGAGTTTGAATAGTCCTTTCTGATTGTCCGTCTGTTTGAGGATGATAAGCCGAACTGAATCGTAAATCCGTGCCCATAGCTTTCTGCAAACTGATCCAAAATCGTGAAATAAATTTGGGGTCACGATCCAAAATTATGGATACTGGCAAGCCATGCAATCTCACAATTTCATTCACGTACATATAAGCAAGACGTTCAAGGGAATAAGTCTCTCGTATCTGCAAGAAATGAGCAGACTTGGTTAATCTATCAACAATAACCCAAATAGCACCTATGCCTTGAGAAACCTTGGGAAGACCCGTAACGAAATCCATTGTAATGTGTTCCCACTTCTATTTTGGAATTTCCAGTGGTTGCAATGGACCCTTCGGCACTTGATGCTCTGCCTTTACACGTTGACACGTTAAACATCTAGAAATAAACTCCGCGATCTCTCTTTTCATATTGCTCCACCAAAATGTATGTCGAAGATCACGATACATTTTAGTACTCCCAGGATGGATTGCAAACGGTGTGTTGTATGCCTCCATCATGATTCTATGCTTCAAGTCAGAATCGTTAGGAACACAAAGTCTGGAATTGACTCGAAGTATTCCCTCTTCATCGATTCTTGCTTCTGGAATGGCACCTTCTTGCACCTTCTTCTTCATCTTCATTAGCTCCGGATCCGTAGCTTGAGCAGCTTTAACTTTATCAATCAAAGTTGGTTCTACGCGTATACTTGACATCATCGCACTCATTCCCGCATATGATCTTCTACTTAACGCGTCAGCTACCACGTTCGTTTTTCCAGGATGGTATTGGATGGTATGATCGTAATCTTTTAACAGCTCAAGCCAACGTCGTTGCCGCATGTTGAGTTTCTTTTGAGTGAAGAAATATTTGAGGCTCTTATGATCCGTATAAATATCCACTTTCTCTCCGCACAGATAATGTCTCCAGATCTTCAACGCGAAAACGACTGCTGCCAACTCTAGATCATGAGTAGGATAATTCCTCTCATATTCTTTGAGTTGTCGCGAGGCATAGGCTATGAATTTCTCATGTTGCATGAGAACACATCCTAACCCTTTGCCCGAAGCATCGCTGTAGATAACAAATCCATCCGAACCACATGGTATTGTCAGAACAAGTGCCGAGATAAGTCTTCTCTTGAGCTCTTGGAAGCTCTTCTCGTATTCCTCGCTCCAAACGAATTTTGTATCTTTCCGAGTCAACTAAGTTAATGGAGTAGCGATTCGAGAAAATCCCTCTACGAACCTCCGATAATAACCAGCTAAGCCCAGAAAGCTTCGTACTTCGGTCACCGACTTAGGTTGCTCCCAGCTTTGTATTGCTTTAATCTTCGTCGGTTCAACAGATACTCCACGTTTCGATACCACGTGCCCAAGGAATGCTACTTTCTCAAGCCAAAACTCGCATTTCTTCAGCTTGGCATATAGCTTGTTCTCACGAAGCTTTTGAAGTACCAGCTTTAAATGGTGCTCATGATCTTCACGGCTTTTAGAATAGATGAGGATGTCATCAATAAAGACAACAACAAACTGATCCAAATATTCTTTGAATACATGGTTCATCATAGCCATGAAAGCAGCAGGAGCATTGGTCAATCCAAAAGACATGACTAAAAACTCATAATGCCCGTACCGAGTTCTGAAAGCAGTCTTTAGAATATCCTCAGTTTTAATCTTCAGCTGATGATATCCAGAACGAAGATCGATCTTTGAAAAGAATTGTGCTCCTTGCAACTGGTCGAACAGGTCATCAATACGAGGTAGCGGATAGCTATTCTTGATGGTGACATGGTTTAACTCCCGATAGTCAATACAAAGTTGCATACTTCCGTCTTTCTTCTTTACGAATAAAATAGGAGCACCCCAAGGAGACGTACCAGGACGTATAAAACCGATGTCTAACAATTCCTGTAATTGGACCTTTAACTCCTGAAGTTCAATAGGAGCCATTCGATATGGGGTTTTAGAAATGGGTTTTGTACCGAGTTCAAGGTCAATAAAGAATTCAACTTCACATTCTGGGGGTAGACCGGGAAGTTCTTCGGGAAATACATCAGAAAACTCATTAACAACAGAAATATCATTCAAACCTAATGTATTCTGGTTTAGATCAGTGACATGTGCTAAGAAAGCTTGACATCCGTTTTTCAATAAACGAATAGCTTTGTGACTTGAAATGATATTGACTGATTTTAGTGGTTTGGATTCGCATAACAGGTTGATTAGGAATATGAAAACTAACAACCTTACGAAAACAATCAATTTTCGCATGGTAAGTGGTTAACCAGTCAATTTCTAAAATCACGTCAAATGCAAGTATTTTCAAAGATATAAGATCAACAGGTAAGGTAAGGGTACCAATCTGAATCAAGCAAGATTTATAAACTGTGGATGTAACAAAGGTTTCTCCCAACAGAGTTTCAACAGATAAGTCAAAGTCTAATTTATCAGAAGTCAAGTTCAAACGTTGAGCACAAGTAAGTGAAATAAAAGAATGGGTAGCACTGGTATCTAACAAGGTGTAAACATCGCAAGAGTTTATGATTAGCTTACCCGTAATCACCTCGTGTGGATTCCTCGCGTTTTGGGCTGTCACGACAAACGCTCTTCCAGGAATCACCGACTTTAACTTGTCCGAAACCGCCTTGGGAATCACCACCCCCGCTGGACTTGGTTTCGCAACAGGATAATCTCGAGCTATATGTCATTCTTTTCCGCAGTTATAGCATGCTTTGAATTGTTGTGGGCAGTTTAGGCTGATGTGTCCCTCTTTCCCGCATTTATAGCATACGACCGGTGGTCGTTCTCCTCCCCTAGAAACAATTGATGCTGGTGTTGATGTCGACGTCTTCACGTTCTCATTGTTGTACCTTCTCTTCTTGAAATCTCCCCCCGATTCGCTTTTTCTACTATTATGGCCACGATTACCACCGGAGCGGTTACCGCTTCTGTCATACTTTCCTCCCCGCTGGTTGTCATTGCTCCGATGACTGCTACCACCGGTACGACCTTGGTTGTTGTCCCTTGGTTGAATATAATCACTATCTCGTTCTAATAACTGGGCCCTGTTCACTACATCCGAATATAGAGAAAATTTGTGAGAAATGAGGTATTGACGTATTTTGGGTTTCAAACCTCTCAGAAACATCCGCGTCATACGTTCCTCATTCTCCACCAAATGAGGTGCAAACCTGGACAACTCCGAATTTAGCCTCGTACTGGGACACAGTCATGTTGTTTTGTTCTAGTCGGATAAACTCTACCTCATTCATATGACGAATACTTTCAGGAAAGTACTTGTCATTGAACAGTTTCTGGAATGCTTCCCAAGACATCTTGAGTGCAGCAGGCTGGGTACGCTTTACGGATTCCCACCAGTAATCTGCCTCTCCACGGAACATAAACGTGGCGAATGGAACCTTCTACTCCTCCATGCATCCCAAGACATCAAATATCTTGGTAATTTTCTTAACCCACGTCTCCGCCTTAATCGGATCCGGCTTCCCCAAAAACTCTGGTGGTCCCAATTCTTTGAACTGCTTAGCAGTGACAAGCCGCGAGTTGTTATTATCTCCACATGTATTTTGCACATGAGTCTCCCTCGTCTGGTTTTACATAAACTGCAAAAAACTTCTAAACATCTCATTATTTTTCGTCTGGTCAGCGTTGTTTTCAGGATGAACATTGCATTCTTGTTGCACGTTCTCCTTGTTGGTGATTAAAGGTGTCTCAACGGTCTCATTCACTTCGTTGTTAACATTCTCAGCTGCCATTCTCAAATACTACCATAAAACAAGGGTTAATTAAACAAATTAATATATCATATATTAACCCTATGCTCCGACTGACCAATTAAATATCACATAAGCTTAGGTAGGACATACTAGTGAAGGATTTACTCGTCTCTTCCCTCCTAGTTCTATTCCCCGATCTCCGCCAGAGATCATATCCCTAAGCTCTGATACCAATTGTGACGCCCCCAGAATAGGTCCAGTCAACCCAATCCATTCTGAGTCGCCAAATACATGGTACGGAATTCAAATACAAACTTTATATCACACGGTCGTGCAAAATACGACCACACAACTGTGAGTGTCAATACAAATATGTACAAAATATTAACATTCAAACTAAGTCCTCATTACAATTATTCTCACACTATTTATTAGAAATAGTGAGGACTACTACTTCTCTAACTCGGACCATCACTCTGTCCCCCGACTAGTTCCTGCAACATTCTCATTCCCTGAAGAGGACAATAGATGAAAAGGGTGAGCTCAACTAGCCCAGTAAAGAATATTATGACTAAGATAATGGAAAATAAATTATCGTTAGTCTTCAACAATTCAGATAAAATATTATTGACAACAAGTTTTAGATCAATATTCGCAGCGAAAATAACCATTCATTAAAAGAGTTAAGTAGAGAATGAAGTCTACTATCTTCTATGATTTAAAAGTTCATCATCAATATTTTATCCCTGTAACATCAATCAATATACATCTCAAATCAAATATTCATCTTTGCACTACGGCCAAAGATATTCATTTGTATCACCAGTGGTCATGTTCATCTCAACACCTGTCATCTTTGCACTACGGCCAAAGATATTCATCAGGTAATCATTCATCTTTGCTCTACAGGCCAAAGACATTTAGTTATATCACCTTTTTAGGACTGAAGATGATGAAAACAATATAAATAACGAATCCAGTGAGATAAAAGACAAAGATTAAGGATTCGTAATTTAGTTTATCCAAGTTCAAGAATATTTCATAATAATACTTTGTGGAGCAAAATTCAAGAATAAAGATAAAAACTTGGATCCAATCAAAGATAGTAACCATAACAGACAATTTGGACAAATAGAAGAAAATTTAATTTTTCCGTGAATAATGCCGTATACGTGAATAGTGCCGTATACATGAATAGTAACTCCGACGAAAAAAGTAAGAATTTCATAATAAAATCCATGCTAATATTTTGGTATAATGATATTGAAAAGAATAACATCATTTACGAAAGAAAATAACATCCATTACCTCAAAAGAATAGTACTTCTGGCTGAAATATCGGATATAATATCGAAGAAAACTTGCAATAAATAGTAACACTCAAAGTATCTAAATACTCAAAAAAAATTCGCTCGATATTATAGAGAGAGAAAACTTCTGATTCTGGTGTAATTTTCAATTCTAACCTAAGCACCCTATTTATAGGAAAAGCTTTGGATGCCAAAGTAGACTTTTTAATAAAATAATTTTTTTTAAAAAAAAATTTTTGCCGCCTGCCAAAAGCCATCAGCCACCAGCAATCGGTGTGGCCCACCTCCCATTAAAAAAATATTTATTTTCTAAAACTTTAATAATTCATAATAAATAGCCCTTTTGTCAGAAAAATACAAATTCTATATCCTTTCCATAAGAAATTTAATTCTCTACAACTTTGTAGAAGGAAGTTTTTCCAAATTCCAAACATAAATTATCCGAATTTCATAAACGGATAATTTTTCACACCAAAATACTGATAAAAACACATCAGCACTAATTCCTTCTTTTATATCCACAAAATAAATATTTTCTTATCATATAAATCAATAATTAATTATTCATAAATAATATTGACAACAAGGTCTTTCCTAGAAAAGAGGGGGCCTTCCGATAAGGACTTCTCCTTATTAGCGCGCAATTAAATAACCTCTCCTAGACAGAACTTCCTTAGACATTGTCAATAATGCTATCTAATAATATTATTCAAATAATATGAATTATTGAGTTGATAATGTGAAATACTGTGCAGTGACAATTATTGAATCAATAATACAAAATATCAACGGTAGCAATTATTGAATCAATCATATAAAATAGCAACGTAGCAATTATTGATATAAAATATCAACGTAGCAATTATTGAATCAATAAAATATCATGCAATTATTGAATCAATAATATAAAATATTGAACAGTAATTACTGTAACAATAATTGAGTAAGTGCCTTCTTACGTAAGAATCAATAATTCAAAATACTGTGCAATACCGTGTGCTACTGTGTAACACCGCGTATTACTATATTTTAACCACCGGGTATTTCAACAGTACTAACGGTAACAACTACGCCGTTATTTTATAAAAAGATTATTTATGTCGCTTTCTATATCCGACAGTTATTCCGTTGTGGGGCCCACAAATAGCTGCGCCGTCGTACGAATATTTCCCGACAACAAGAATATTCCACGACCAAACGAATATTCCCGGACAATAATGAATATTTTATAACCACTTGCTTATTTTGAAATATTTGCACATTTTACCCATAATTTTTTACATTTATCAAATCAACACCTTACCATTTTGAAATAATATATAAAGAAAATTAAATCTTTATTTATAAAATTTGGGGTCTTACAAGAGCCATTCAAAAGTATCCGTTTGAATGCTCCCGTTGCTGCATTTAATGCTTCAGACGTTTCTGTGCAGTTGATGTTAACATATTATTTTCCTGCGGCACTGCAGACTAGCCCACTGACACAGCAGACTGTATCTTTCACCTAACACCTGAAAAGGTGCTTTCTGCAGGCAGCTTTAGTCCCTTTTTAGCTTCTTCAATACGTTTCTTCGATTTGAACTAAGGATGAATATGAAAGTATTGAGACTATCACTTTGTCAACGAACATAAGCCTTTCTTCATTTGTTGTTCTTCCTCCCTTCATCAGAACTACAATCTTTGATGCTGACTAGAGGAACACTACGATTATAATCATTGTGACATCATCGTTGTGTGTTGGCTTTGCATAGCTTAATTCAGACTTGATCGTAGAGAAAACTACGATTTCTCTTAAGCTCTTGGTAGACTACGATTCCTTGCTTGCTTGTCTTGCAGACTCCACACTTCTGATAGCACTCTGCGATTCTAAACTTGGCTCGTCAGATGCTTTTCAATTTTATGATTCTCAGTGTGGCTTCTAAGGTAGACTACGATTCTTTGATGCTTTCACTTGAGCTCAACGGATCTTGCCTTAGCCTCTGCAGACTTGATTCTTTGGCAGACTACTATTCTGGACATCTTCATTTTAAGCTTCATGATTCTGCCTTTTCTTCTGCAGACTCGAATCTCTTGGCAGACTACGATTCTTGATATCTTCGTTCAAGCTCCACGAGTCTGCCTTTTCTTTTGCAGACATCAAATCTCTTGGCAAACTACGATTCTTGATATCTTCGTTCAAGCTCCACGATTCTGCCTTGTCTTCTGCAGACTCAAATCTCTTGACAGACTACGATTCTGGATGTCATCGTTCAAGCTCCATGATTCTGCCTTGTCATCTGCATACTACCTTTGACAGACTACGATTCTATCAAGGCTTTAACTTTTATAGCTCAAATATATCAACCTAACAAGTTTGATCTTTTCTTCTATACATTTATTTACATAAATGATAAACATTAAAGCTTAGATCAACCTAACAGTTTTGATCTATCATCTAAGTCCTTGTACAATGATTCTCTTAAGGACTGTACACTTAAGCATTTATATTTACTTTCAATATCAAATCTGAATATGCAATTCGTAACATAAAATACTGTGTAGTGACAATTATTGAAACAACAATAATATAAAATACTGTGCAATACTGTGTGCTACTGTGCAACGACGCGTATTACTTTATTTTTAACCATCGGGTATTTCAACAGTTCTAACGGTAACCGTTACACTATTATTTTTAAAAAACTTATTCTTGTCGTTTTTTTCATCTGACAATTTTCCGTTATGAGGCCCACAAATGGCTGCGCCGTCGTACGAATATTCCCCGACAACAAGAATATTCCATGACCAAACGAATATTCCCTGACAACAATGAATATTTTATAACCACTTGCTTATTTTGAAATATTTGCGCATTTTATCCATAACTTACCACATCTATCAAATCAATCCCTTACTATTCAAAATAATATATAGAGAAAATTCAATTTTATTCATAAAAAGTTGGGGTCTTACAACCTCCCCTCCTTATGAAATTTTGTCCTCGAAATTGATGTGCGTACCTGGTATTTCAAAAAGGTAAGGATACCTCGCTTTCATTTTCGATTCTAACTCCCAGGTCATTTCCTCAATAGCATGGTTCCTCCACAAAACTTTGACTTATAGTATAACCTTTGTGAGTAGGATTGCTCCTTCCTATCCAAGATCTTGACAGGTACCTCCTCATACGTTAAATCTTCGGCTATCTCGTTTGGTTCTAACTCAATAATGTGGTTTGGGTCTTTCACATATTTACGTAGCACTGATATGTAAAACACGTTATGAACACGAGACATACTTGGAGGTAAAGCGAGTCTATAGGCCACATTTTCTACTCGGTCAAGAATCTCAAATGGACCAATAAATCGTGGGTTGAGCTTTCCTCTCTTCCCGAATCTTGTAACTCCTTTCCACGGAGTAGCACGTAACAGTACATGATCCCCAACATTAAATTCCACGTCTTTTCGATGAAGATTCGCATAACTCTTTTGTCGATCCTGTGCCGTTTGTATACGTTGTCGAATCATTTAGATCTTTTCAGTGGTCATATGCACTAACTTCGGCCCCAACAATGTTTCTTCACCCACCGCATCCCAACATACTGGAGAACGACACTTTCGTCCATACAACGCCTCGAATGGAGCCACGCCTATACTTGCCTGATAACTGTTGTTGTAGGAGAATTCCACCAATGGTAGGTACTTATCCCAACTCCCTTTGAAGTCTAAAACACAGAGTCTCAATAGATCTTCAAGAGTTTGAATAGTCCTTTCCGATTGCCCGTCTGTTTGAGGATGATATGCCGAACTGAATCGTAAATCCGTGCCTATAGCTTTCTGCAAATTGACCCAAAATCGTGAAGTGAATCTTGGGTCATGATCCAAAACTATGGATACTGGAATGCTATGCAACCTCACAATCTCATTCACGGACATACGAGCAAGACGCTCAAGGGAATAAGTCTTCCGTATTGGCAAGAAATGAGCAGACTTGGTTAATCTATCAACAATAACCCAAATCACATCTATGCCTTGAGAAACCTTGGGAAGACCCGTAACGAAATCCATGGTAATGTGTTCCCACTTCCACTTTGGAATCTCAAGTGGTTGCAATGGACCCTATGGCACTTGATGCTTCGCCTTGACACGTTGACACGTTAAACACCTCGAGATAAACTCTACGATCTCTCTCTTCATATTGCTCCATCAAAATGTATGTCGAAGATCACGATACATTTTGGTACTCCCAGAATGGATTGCAAACGGTGTGTTGTGTGCCTCCATCATGATTCTATGATTCAAGTCAGAATCGTTAGGAACATAAAGTCTGGAGTTGATTCAAAGTATTCCTTCTTCATCGATTCTTGCTTCTAGAATAGCACCTTCTTGCACCTTCTTCCTCATCTTCATCAACTCCGGGTCTGTAGCTTGAGCAGCTTTAACTTTATCAATCACAGATGGTTCTACGCGTATACTTGACATCATCATGTGGGTCCTCGGAGTCTTGAACTCTATCTCCATATTTTGTAAGTCACACAGAATAGGCCTTTGTGTTGACAGCATCGCACTTGTTCCCGCATATGATCTTCTACTCAACGCGTCAGCTACCACGTTCGCTTTACCAGAATGGTATTGGATGGTATGGTCATAATCTTTCAACATCTCAAGCCAACGTTGTTGCCGTATGTTGAGTTCTTTTTGAGTGAAGAAATATTTAAGGTTCTTATGATCCGTATAAATCTCCACTTTCTCTCCATGAAGGTAGTGTCTCCAGATCTTCAACGCGAAAATGACTGCTGCCAACTCTAGATCATGAGTAGGATAATTCCTCTCATATTCCTTGAGTTGTCGCGAGGCAAAGGCTATGACTTTCCCATGTTGCATGAGAACACATCCTAACCCTTTGCCCGAAGCATCGCTGTAGATAACAAATCCATCCGAACCAGATGGTATTGACAGAACAGATGTCGAGATAAGTCTCCTCTTGAGCTCTTGGAAGCTCTTCTCGCATTCCTCGCTCCATATGAATTTTGTATCTTTCCGAGTCAGCTGAGTTAATGGAGTAGCGATTCGAGAAAATCCTTTCACGAATCTCCGATAATAACCAGCTAAGCCTAGAAAGCTAAGTACTTCGGTCTCCGACTTCGATTGCTCCCAACTTTGTATTGCTTCAATCTTTGTCGGGTTAACAGATACTCCATATTTTGACACCACGTGCCCAAGGAATGCTACCTCCTCAAGCCAGAACTCGCATTTCTTCAACTTGACATATAGCTTGTTATCACGAACCCTTTGAAGTACCAGCTTCAAGTGGTGCTCATGATCTTCACGGCTTTTGGAATAGATGAGGATGTCATCAATAAAGACAACAACGAACTGATCCAAATATTAATTGAACACACGTTTCATCATATCCATGAAAGCAGCAGGAGCATTAGTCAATCCAAAAGACATGACTAAGAATTCATAATGCCCGTACCAAGTTCTGAAGGCAGTCTTCGAAATATCCTCAGTTTCAATCTTCAGCTGATGATATCCAGAATGAAGATCGATCTTTAAAAAGAATTGTGCACCTTGCAACTGGTCGAACAAGTCATCACACGAGGTAGTGGATACCTATTCTTGATGGTGACATGGTTCAACTCCCAATAGTCAATACAAAGTCGCATACTCCCGTCTTTCTTCTTTACGAATAAAACAGGAGCACCCCAAGGAGACGTACTAGGACGAATAAAACCGATGTCTAACAACTCCTGTAGTTGGACCTTTAATCTTTAACTAATGATATTCGGAACGGAGATCAATTTTTGAAAAATATTGACCACCTTACAACTGATCTAGCAGGTCATCAATTTGAGGTTACGGTACCTATTCTTGATGGTGACATTGTTCAACTATTGATAGAAAATGCACAATCTCATACTCTCATCTTTCTTCTTTGGTGATGTACTCGAATATATGAAACTCATATCTAATAGCTCCTGTAGTTGGACTTTTAACTCCTGAATTTCAATGGGAGCCATTCGGTATGAGGCCTTAGAAATAGGTTTGGTACTGGGTACAAGGTCAATAAAAAATTTAATTTCACGTTCTAGGGGTAAGCCAAGAAGTTATTTGAGAAACACGTTAGGAAATACATTGACCATGAAAATGTCGTTCAAGTATGACGTGTTTTTGTTTAAATAAGTGATATGGGTTAAGATGGCTTGACATCCGTTTTTCAATAAGCGAGATAATTTTATGGCTAGAAATGATAGTTATCGATTTCAACGGTTTGGTTGCTTGAATTTGCATAACAAGTTGATTAGGAATATGAAAACTAATGGTCCTATGAAAGCAATCAATTTTAGCATGAGTCAACCAGTTAATTCTTAAAATCATATCAAAATCATGCATTTCTAAAAAGATAAGATCAATAGGTAATGTGAGGGTGTCGATTTGGACCAAACAAAATTTATAGACAGTAGATGTAACGACTATCTCTCTTAGTAAAGTTTTAACAGATAAATCAAAGTCTAATTTCTTAGAAGTCAAGTTCAGAGCATATGCAGGTGAAACAAAAGAGTGGGTAGAGCCAATATCTAACAAGGCATAGACTTCGCGTGAGTGTAGCTTACCGGTTATGACTTTGTTTGGGTTCCACGCTTTTAGGATGTCACAACAAAAGCTCTCCCCTAAACCATAGGTTTCGGCTTGTCCGTGTTAGTCTTAGGTCTTGGGTGTCGTCATTACATATAGATTCGATTTTGCTAACGGATAAAATCAAGTTATGTGGCTTTTCTTCCCACAACTGTAGCAAACCTTGAATGTCATAAGTACAATTTGGGCTGATATGTCCCTTCTGTCCATATTTGATTGGTGCTCGATCTTCTCCCTTTAAAATCGTTGTCGGTGCCTTTCCACGATAATCATTAAGTCTTCTTTTATTTCTATTGGGCTCGCTCCTATTATTTGTGCCAGGATTACCGTTAGAGTGGTTTCCATTCTTGGCAAGGTTATTGCCTCCTCGATGGTACTCGTTGTTTCGATGATTGTTGTAATTGTCATGATTATTATCATGATTTCTTTCCTTTTAACAGTCATTACTTCCTGGTTAGGATCTCATTTTATCGCTCCAATAACCAAGCCCTATCCACGATATCTGAATAAAAAAGAAGTTTAAGAGAAATAATGTGTTGACGAATTTCATGTTTCAAACCTTGTAAAAACATTCGAGTCATGCGCTCCTTATCGTCCACCAAGTGGGGTGCAAACTGGGATAGTTCAGTAAACTTGGTCTCGTATTGTGAGACATTCATGTTGTTTAGCTCCAATTTGATGAATTATATCTTTTTCATGTGACGCCCCCAGAATACGTCCAATCAACCCAACCCATTCTGAGTCGTCAAACACCTGGTACAGAATCCAAATACAAACTTTTATATCAAAAGGTCGTGAGCAGGACGACCATACAAGTTGTGAGTGTCAATACAAATCATATATAATACAAAATATAAACACTCAAATTCAGTCCTCAATAGTTACAATTATTTTCACACTATTATACAAAAATAGTGAGAACTACTACTGCTCTAACTCTGCCCATCACTCTGTTCCCCAACTAGTCCCTGCAACATTCTCATTTCCTGAAGAGGACAATAGATGAAAAGGGTGAGCTCAACTAGCCCAGTAAAGAGTATTATGACTAAGATAATGCAGAATATTTTATCGTTAGTCTTCAACAAATCAGATAAAATATTATGGACAACAAGTTTTAGATCAACAACTGCAGCGAAATTAACAATGCATCAGAAGAGTTAAGTAGGAAATAATGTCTACTATCTTCTATGATTTAAAAATTCATAATCAATATTTTATCCCTGTAACATCAATCAATATATTTGAATCAAATATTCATCTTTGCACTACGGGCCAAAGATCTTCATTTGTATCACCAGTTAGTCATGTTCATCTCAACACCTGTCCATCTTTGCACTACGGGCCAAAGATATTCATCAGGTAATCATTAATCTTTGCACTACAGGCCAAAGATATTCATTAAATAATCATCCATCTTTGCACTACAGACCAAAGATATTCTTTTGTATCACCATTTAAGACTGAAGATGATGAAAAATATTTTAAAGAACGAATCCAGTGAGATAAAGGACAAAAATTAGGGATTCGTAATTTAGTTTATCCAAGTTCAAGAATACTCCATAATAATCAATTATGGAGCAAAATTCAAGAATAAAGATCAAAACTTGGATCCAATCAAAGATAGGAACCATAATAGCCAACTTGGACAAAGAAAAGAAAATTTAATTTTTTTGTGAATAGTACCGTATTCGTGAATAGTGTCGTATACGTGAATAGTACCGTATACGTGAATAGTAACCCCAATATGAAAAGATAAAAATTTTACAATAAAATTCATACCAATATTTCGGTGTCATGATATTGAAAGAAATAACATCATTTTTGAAAAAAATAACATCCCATACCTCAAAAGAACAGTACTTCTGACTGGAATATCGGATATAATACTGAAGGAAACTTGTATTGTATAGCAACACTCAAAGTATCGAAATACTCACAAAAATAAGCTCGATATTATAGAGAGAGTAAACTTCTGATTCTGGTGTGATTTTCAAATTCTAACTAAGCACCCTATTTATAGGAAAATGCTTGAAACGCCAAAGCAGAAAATTTAATAAAATAATATTTTATAAAAAAAAAATCACGCCCACCCCTTGACCAAATTCATCAGCACACCTGTGGGGCCCACCAACAGTTAAAAAACGTTTTTCTTTTAAAAAATATTTATAACCCCAAAATCAATTCAGACCCAATATTCCGGAACTTCTATAATTCATAAAAAATAGTCCTTTTATAAGAAAAATATGAATCTTATGTCCATTCCATAGGAAATTTTATTCTCTACAACTTTGTAGAAGAAATTTTTTCTAAATTTCGAACGAAAAATGACCCAAATTTACATACGGATGAATTTTCAGGCTATAATCAAACTTCAGTCAAAAACGGGGCCCACCAACATATTTAACATGTTTTTTATAATAAAAATACTTCAGACCCAATTTGCTCTCTTTCTCCTCATTTTATTCACATATTTTGCATTCATTGTAAAAATATCACCATTATTATATTATTATATTATTACATCATACACTTATAATGTAATATTACAATAATATATTTGAATGAATTATTTTATCGAAGAAAATAAAATATCAACTCTCAATAATTGTCTCTTTAAAAAATTCCTCCATTAAATAAATATTTCTTTATCATTTTTATCAATAATTTGTTATTTACAAATAATATTACAGAATCACAATAATGACAACCAGGTCGTTCCCAGGAAAGAGTGGGCTTTTCGATAAGGATTTCTCCTTACTATCTCGCAATTAGATTAACTAACCCCTTTCCTAAACAGAATTTTCTAGACATTGTCAATAATGCTGTCTAATAATATTATTCAAATAATATAAATTATTGATTTGAAAATGTAAAATACTGTGTAGTGACAATTATTGAAACAACAATAATATAAAATACTGTGCAATACTGTGTGCTACTGTGCAATGACGCGTATTACTTCATTTTTAACCACCGGGTATTTCAATAGTTCTAACGGTAACCGTTACGCCGTTATTTTTAGAAAACTTATTCTTGTCGTTTTCTTCATCCAACAGTTTTTCGTTATGGGGCCCACAAATGGCTGCGCCGTCGTACGAATATTCCCCGACAACAAGAATATTTCACGACCAAACAAATATTCCCCGACAACAATGAATATTTTATAACCACTTGCTTATTTTGAAATATTTATGCATTTTACCCATAACTTACCACATCTATCAAATCTACCCCTTACTATTCAAAATAATATATAGAGGAAATTCAATTTTATTTATAAAAAGTTGGGGTCTTACACTTCATGTGGCGAATGCTCTCTGAAAAATATTTCTTATTGAACAGTCTAAGAACTCCGCCCAAGACATATATCTTGAGTGCCGAGTTGATGAGTAGTTTTCACTGATTCCCAACAGTGATCCATCTCTACTCGCATTATAAAGATGGCGAAAGGAACCTTTTGTTCATCATAGCATCACAATACATCAAATATTTTCGTCATTTGATTTATCCACGCCTCTTCCTTGAGTGGGTCCGGTTTCCTGAAAAACTCAGGAGGTCACAACTCATTGAACTGTTTTGTAGTGTCCAACCGCTTGTTACTATTATTTCTGCCAATATTAGGAGTTCCTCGTGCCTAGTTCTGCTTGAATTGTAAAAAGCCCCATAAGAAGGTATCATACATCATGTGGTTAGTAGTGATATTTTTTAGGGTCACATGAGGATCGTACTTTCCTGGTTTTCAACCTCTTGGTTAATGATTGGTTGGTTCTCAATTACCTCCTGCATTCTGTAGTTCATCTCCTGGTTTTCAAATGTCATTCTGAAATGCGGCCACAAAACAAAGGTTAGTTAAAGCAACTGACATGTCACTTCTTGTCCTCACATACAAACCGACTAATTAGACCAAAATTTAACTTTGGTAGGACACACTAGTGAAGGATTTTATTTGTGTCTCCCCTCCTAGTTCTAACCCCAGATCTCCATCAGAGATAATTTCACTAAGCTCTGATAGCAACTGTGACACCCTCAAATTCGGGCCTATAAAACCCAATTTGAGTCACCAAAATACAAAACAACATATATAAATTTTCCTAATTATAATTATTACAATGTCGTGTATAGTATGGTAGTACACACACTAAGTCCTCACTAAAATTATTTGCACACTATTTTACAACTTAGTGAGGACTACTACAACTACTAAATCTAACCATCACTTCATTCTCATGCTCTTCCTGCTAGCCTATCTACATTCTCATTTCTTGAGCTCAAATAACCCAATAAGGAATATCATGACTAGCATAACAAATGAATAAATTATATTTATTCTACAATAGTGATATATAAAATATTTTAAAAAATGCTAAACAATATAAGTTTTTAACAAATAACTGCAGGAGAATGAACAATCCACTAGAATAGTCAAATAGACAATAGTGTTTACTATATTCTCCAATTTAAAATTCATCATCAAGATTCCATCAACTGTAACACCAATGGTTAAGCATGTCAAATAACAGTTCTTCTTTGTACTCATGCCAAAGAAAACTTTCACCACGTGTCTTTGTCACACAGGCTAAAATCACTCAACAACCGTATTGTCTTTGCACCCAAGCCAAAGACATTCACAACAACTTGAGTCATGATGGTTAGTACAAACAACAAAGAATAAAGAGAAATAGTATATATAATAAAATAATGAATGAATATTAGAAATCTGCAATTTATTTATGTTTAAGGAATAATTTAATTTGTTCATAGTCCAATAATATCCAAATTATCAACATGATGTCCAAAATATCAGAATGAGTTCAAGTCTAAGGGTATTGTCCAAGATTCCTAGATAGGAAGTTCAACTGTAAAGTTCACGGTACTAGAAGTATTTAATAGTCTAAAATGTTCACAATTAAAATAGAAAGTTCAAGTCAAAATGTTCATAGTCCAAAAGTTCACAGTTCAAATAGAACGATTAGAATTCAACATGAATGTTTAGGTCAAAAGATATTAGATGAACCGCAAACTATTAAAGAATTTTTAATGAATTCTTATTTCAAAAATTTTAACCGTTTAATATTAAGGGTTGTAGAAACGAATAATAATTTCTCACCATAGTAGGTTTAAATTTAGAAGTATGAAGAAAAGGATATCCATTATCTTAGCATGTGACTAGATACTACTTTTTATGTAATTGATCAACCTATATGTATATTTATAATTTAATTAGTAACTACCACATAAGTTTCATGGTGTATATTAACTCGTATATTATGAAATCATCAAAAGTGACTCGATAGTATAAGTTTTTGAAGTGTACAAAATAGAGTAGAATAAATTTTAAAATAGTTTTGAATGAATAAAATAATATTTCAAAACAATCTTTCAAAGGAAACTTTTCAAAATGAATCTTCTAAAGAAAAAGTCTTCTAAATAGAGTAGAATAAACTTTTATAGAAAAACTCACATGAACAATCCTTGCACTCTTACTGATATTCATCAATACTTAAGGTAGTCTTAGCACACTCATAGAGATATTTACTCTAAATAATTTTTTTTAGAGAGTAAAAGGAGGATAAACAAGAAAGTTATAAAACTCCTTATGCTAAACCCTTCAATTATAGCCAAAACTTAACCAACATCTACCACACATCAATTAACTACACTTTTCATTTTTCAAGATTATCTTTAATCTACCACATATTAATTATTCATACTTTTCACATTTCAATATTACATTTAATCTACAACATATTAACTATCCACATCTTTCATATTTCAAAATTACATTTTATTCACAATTATTATTATGTTATTCATCTTCTGTATTATTGACTTAACGTATTAATATCACAGATATTTAAGTATACAGTATTATTTACTGTATACTTAAATATCTGTGACTCTGCCGACATTCTTTTTGTTTCTTATAATTAGTACATATATCTTAACTTTAACTTTTTATCAATTTAACATCTTACTGTTTCAAAAACACATAAAAAAAATTAAGTTTTATTAATTAAAAGTCGTGGTCTTAAATATCTAATATAGTCGGCCAATTTTATAATCCTACCTAATCTCATGCATTGATATACGTCGCAATTGTAATTCGGGAAAACAATCTCGTAATATATAGGAGGACTCTATTTTAATACTCCATCAGTTCTAAAATTAGAGATATAATTTGACTTTTGAGATCAAACGACGTCATATTAAACTTCAAATTGATGTGAATTTATTTAATTTTAATTGATACAATTATTATAACTGTATAGTATATAACAACAATTATTAATCACAAAATTTAGTTCATTCTAAACTTTTATACGTCGTATTAATTTTAAAGTTTATTATGTTGTCACTTGATCTCAAAAGTCAAATCGTATCTCTAATTTTAAAACAGATGGATTATTAGATTTTCTTTACAATATTGATAATTAGAATTGTGTTTATTAGGAAAAGTATTTTTTAAAAAAAAAAAATCACAACATTAGATTTGCTTCGTCTCGGTCTTGCCTAAGCCTAGGTTAGTCTATTTTATTATTGCCAGCTTTTTCATTTGACTTTTGCAGTCTCGAGATGGTCTTCCCTAGTCGCGACCCTTATTAGTACAATTTACAGACTTACGGGTCGGAGATTTTGAATCACATGAATTTTGGAGATTTATGGGTTGTTTGATAAAAATTAAATAAATTTGAATTTTAATGAATTGAATTTGAATTTGAATTTGGATGATAAAAATTATTTAATAATTAATATGTTTGAAATATTTGAATGATATAATTTTATTATTTTACCTATCTGAAAAAATTTAAAGTTGTTGTAAATTTATTTAATATTACTTAATATAATAGTTAATATTTTTTTTATTTTTTTATAATTATTTTTACTTTATTGAGCTGCTTATTCAGTCAAAAAAAATTTATTTAGTCATTCAGCTCAATCATCTGATCGATTCAGTCATTCAGACGATTTTTTCCCAAAACAAGCGCACTTAATGGATAACTGATTCAGTCATTCAGCCATTCGGATATATTCAGTACTTTTTAAAATTGAATGATCAATTTAAAATATAAAAATATTTTAAATTAATTTCAAAAAATTGAGTCTAGTTTTATATTTAATAACCAAATGAGTAATATTCTAAGAAATTAAGTATATGACAGAGTAATGAAGGAATTCATATATTATTATTTATTTTATTACTTAAGATTTCAGATTAGTCACATTTTAAATTCATCATAAAATTAGTCCACATATTTCCTTATTAATAAACACAAATATCAACTTATTTTGTCAAAATACATGAAAAGATTCAGATCCCATTTGGGGGAGCTGTTGGGTGATCTAAAAGCAGTTATAAATTAAAGATAAAAATGTTTTAATATTTTTTTTTAATTGAAGTAGTAAATTTGTGTTTTTGACTGAACCACTTTTGACAATTGAAAGAAATACAAAATTATCATTAAAATGTTAAAAATAACATAAAATATCGTACTACATAATTATCTTAAATTTGTCATTATTTAACTTTTTTATGAAATCAATTTTTATTTTTATTTTTACAAACCTAAAAAAAGGTTTTTTTTTTCTTCTTCTTCAAAAGTTATGCGTTTTAAACTATTCTTCTCACTGCATCATACTCCCTTACTCCATCCGTTCTTTAATATAAATTGTTTTAGAGTTGTTGATTAAGGATATAATTATAAGGCATTAAATATAATATCAATTGTCTATATTATTCTTGTATTGAAAAATAAGATTGTTATTTATTGGACAAATAATAGTGAGAGAACTAAAGTTATACTCTCCCGTCCCTTAATATAGGACGTTTTAGAATTTCTTAGTTGTCCCTAATTATTTGACGTTTGTTAAAATCTAGGAGAATTTGTCACAATTTTTCCAAAATTACCCCTCATTACTCTAGCTCTAATTTTTTGATAAACTAAAGAATTGGATAAGTTATTTTATGAGGATGGAGAAAGACCAATGAGTAAATGAGACTAATGAGTTTTTAGGAGAAAATTATGAGAAAATGTGTGAGATGGAGTATGAAATAACTATGATAAGATAAGATTTAAGGGTATTATAGACAATTGATACTATATTTAATGATTTTCAATTATTATCTTAATTCTTGTACAACACTCTAGAACGTCTTATTTTAAGGGACGGAGGGAGTATTTAATACTTGTAGTAATATTAGAAATTAAGTAATTAATACTTACTTGAAATTCTCAAACGACTTATATTAAGGAACAAAAATATTTCTCTAAAACGACTTATATTAAGGAACGGCTGGAGTACTTGGTATGGCATGGCTCTGCTAGACGGACACTTATTTTTTTAACAGTTCTTAATTTTCTTAAAAACATAATTTATTATTAAAATGAGTGATGGAAAATAGAATCTAACCTTTGGTGCATAAGAAGTAGAGATGCACAAACAGGCTGCCTGGCCTGGCCTGGTTAGGCCTGCCAGGCTTTGACCGTTAACCAGGCCAGGCCAGGCCGGGTTTACTGGCTGAAATGATGGTCTGAGTGAGTCTGCCGGCCAGGCCCAAGCAAAGGCCCAGGGCAGTAGTCCAACCAACCTACAAAATTATCACCACCATCTCCAGCCACAACCAACAAAATATTTGGATATAAAAAAAAATTGGTTACTAAGCATTAACCAGTTGGATAATATTAGGCTACGAAATATTGTGTAAAGGCATTCAATTTGATAGAAAAAAGAATCAATCAGTACTATAAATTAACATTGAAAATCAAATTGAAACAAAATTCTTCAAACCCATTAAACCTAAAATAGAGAAACATCAAAAAAATTATCAATTAATCAAAAATATAAATGTATGCAGAGGTAGGGATTATTAGCATGCATATACCAGAAAGTGGGAGAGATGAAGGATGGTCCCAGCCATTCCAGGAGAGCAATTGAAGAGGGAGAGAACCATGATCCAGATTCCAGACGAAGAATAGGATGAAGATGTAGATCCTCCAAACCCTGGATAAGTGAATCACTCTGTGTTCTTGTTCAGATCTGTCTGTCGCCTTCCCCTTCACCGCTTCAGCCTTCACGTAGTAATGGGATTGGGTTCGTTGAAGGAAACCTTTTTAATTCTTAGAGTTGCTGGCTTAAATTAGTAAAGAAGTTGGGCTGGGCTTTGGGTTGGGCTGTAAAGAGTTAAGGTTGGCTTGGGGCTGGTGGCTGGGCCTGCAGGCCAGGCCATCTAGGCCACAGGCCAGATCAGGCTCAGGCCTTTTTCCAGGCCAGGCCACATGCTAAAAATGAGGCCTCTTTAGGGCCTTCAGGCCAGGCTTTTTCAGGCCGGGCATAGGCCAGACCAAGGCCAGGCCTCGGGCCTCAGGCCTTTTGTGCAACTCTAATAAGAAGTTGGTCTTATAAACTCGAAAATATTGTTAATAAGATAATATGTTCTCTTTCTCAACAAAATTTGATCTCTACACCTTCTCTTTTGAGAAATAGAGGATATGACAAGAGCTAAGGGTCATTAATTGGTATACTCTTTGGATCCGTTAATATATGTTGTTTTAGATAATTTTATTTTATTTTTAAATTATTTATCGTTTTATATAATTTAAGAAAATTAATTATAATCTTTTCAAAATTATCCCTCATGAAAAAATATTACTGATAACAAAGAGTATGAGATAAGTATGATAATATAAGAATTTAAGGATATTATAGAATATTGATATTATATTTAATGCTATACAATTATTTTCTTAATTTTTGTTCACAACCCTAAAACGACATATATTATGGGAATGTGGGAGTACAATCCACAAATCATAAATTGTAGAAAGAAAACTTAGTATTTCATAAACACTTGGTTTCCCCTCTCCACGCTTTTCTCCCGCATTTGACAAATAGTTAAAATTAAAACTTATTATTACGCCTTATATTGTAGTACTCCCTCCGTCCCATAATAAGTAGTAATATTTTAGAGTTGGGCACAATTATTAAGAAAATGATTGTATAGCATTAAATATAGTATCATTTGTCTATAATACCCTTTGTGTTAATAAGAAGAGAGAGAGAGAGTTAAAAGCATCTGGGTATTAAAGTAGGAGTAATGAGTGATAATTTTAAAAATATTATAATTAATGCTCCTAGATTTTCTAAAACATCAAATAATTTGAGACAAATAAAATCACCTAAAACATCACTTATTATGGGACGGAGGGAGTATTACATAATAATTTAATGTTATTATTTGTGGTTTTATATAATCAAGGAGAATTAACTACAATCTTTTCAAAATTATCTTTCACGAAAAAATGTTACGTATGAGAGAGAGTGTGAGATAAATATGATAATTACGAGAATTTAAGAATATTATAGACAATTGATTATATTTAATGTCATACAATCATTTTCTTAAGTATTGTGCACAACTCTAAAACGTTACTTCCTCCGTCCTTTAATATACAATTAGGGGTGTAAACCGAGCAGAGTAGCTCAGTACTCGACTCTAGATTGGTTCGAAAATATGATCTAAAACTCGAATTCGAAGTTGATTCGAGTTGAATCTGATCTATACTCGTTTTCTGTTTAATGATACACGAGTCGAATTCGAGTATACCAATGTTTGCTCAGATTAGGCTTCGAGTATTTTCTTTTTTTCTCGAACCATACTCAATACCTGCTCGATGGATCATATTCGAATGGTCTGATCCATACTAACAAGTTAAATATGTGATATTTGTATCAATCTTTATAATTTATAAAGTGTAGTATTAAATTGTGTAAACTTGTATTTGAATAAATCAATGAATTGATTGTCAATTTGTATTAAATTTTTTGCAATTTCTTTACACAAATAAAAGTAAAAATTTTTTATATATAAATATTAGTTCAATAATCAATTTAGTATGTAGTGGTTCAATATTAAGTGAAATGGTTCATATTCGAAACTCAATTTGAAGGTTCATGAGTAACTTATTTTGTAAACGAGTCGAGTACTTACGAGCCGAGTAGGTCCGAATAATGATCCGAGTCGAATCTGACATAAAATTAGAAATTCCTTATCGAATCCGAGTCGAATTCGAGCTCAATTTTTTCGAGTCGAGCCAAATCTGAGCATTAGGGTGTTCGCTGAGATTCGACTCGTTTACACCCCTATATACAATAAGTCTAAGGGGACATTTTTTTAGTGACATTCTAGTGAGTAAAATGTATAGCATTAAGGAAATAATTGTATATTGACAAGTCATTTTAGAGTTGTGCACAACCATTAAGAAAATAATTGTATAGCATTAAATGTAAAATCAATTGTATATATTGCTCTTGTATTGAAAAAAGAGAGTGTTGTTTATTGGACTAAAAATAATGAGAGAACTAAAGTTATACTCCCTCCATCCCATAATAACTGTCGTTTTAGAAGAAATTTTTTTTCCCAATTTATTTATCGTTTACAACTTTTTAGGAGAATAAATTATTTACTTTCCTATATCACCCCTACCTTCTCTCATTGTCCCAAAAAATTCTCTCCCTTGTATTAATAGTTTTCAACTTCCCATAAAAGGGTAGTGATTGAATTTTACACAAATTTTAATTAATAAATGATAGCATTAAATGACTTTCTTAATCCATGTGCATTGAGCTAAAACGACAGTTATTATGGGATGGAGGGAGTGTTTATTAGTTGGGGTAATATTAAAAACTAAGCAATTAATACTTACTTGAAATTATAAAACGTCTTATATTAAGGGACAAAAATATTTCTTTAAAACGTCCTATATTAAAGGACGAAAGGAGTATATATTATGTGACAGAGAGAATAATTTAGTTCAACAAAAACATCAAAACTAGAAACAATAAATACTTAAAAGTTTACAACCCAAAACAAGAGAAGTATCAATCTTCACTTCCACTCAATTGCATTAAAAAAAACATCAATAGCAACAACATTGTAAGCTTGTAATTAGTAATTACACTAGTCTTCACACTCCAAGTGGTCAGTATGTATAAACACTAAGAGTATCTTTAACAGTCTTTTCAATTATTTTGGATTTCTCAAATATGTGAGTCACATCAGAAAAATTCTTTTCAACAGCTTCTTCAACCTTAGTCATCAAATCTGCAACATCCTTCTCACTCTTCAAATCTGTAACCTCATTCTCACTCTTCAAATCTATAATTAAAGGTTAAAAATATTTATTACGTTTGATGGGTTTGATGAGTTTGATGTACACCTCATTGAATTGAAGAGACTGATGAGACACAAAATATGAAAGTAACAAATAATGTTTTCAAATTACCACGTAAGTCAACAAACTTCAATTTGAAAAATTATTTTTGTTACTATTCTTGAAGATGCTCTAAAACATAGTATGTACAAATATATACATATATAAACATACTCGCGGATCTCAATCGAGCATGCTCGATCGAATACATGGGAAAAACAAAGTATTAATCGTTCTCTCATATCCGGCTCATTTGAGGCATCAAGGATTAAATAGTGCTCACATTGGACTTGCATAGTAAACCAACTCATGCTCATATTAATTCGACTTTTTTTGAGTTGACTACGAGCTGAGCCCGAGCAATTCGACTCGATTTATAATCTTCTAAATAACGCACAATATTAGTGTCGGATGTATATGGAGGGCAGCATAGGCATGCCTATGCTGAGTTTTTTTTAAGTATAGGAATAGGGGCAAAAATATAAGGGGGTAGATTAATGGAACTTTATGCAACTTTCATTGAATTGATAATTATCTTTAAATATTTCATTTATCAATTATCTTTTCCATCAATGGCAGATAATGTTTTTGGCTATTATTTGATTAATTGAAGTGGTTGTTGGCATTGTAAATATTTACATTTTATTTTTTTCACTCGGAGTTTGCTCCAATTGAAAGTTGTAACTTGGTCTTTATTGTTTAAGTTTGAGTCTAGCATAATTTGAACTTTTACTTTGGGGTGTAATTTCTTACTTTGTTTTGGTTGTAGAAACTAGATGTATGATGATTTAGGTAATTATGTGGCACTAATTTTTTCAAGGTTTTGTTCTTAATTAATTACATAAAATGTGATAATAATTTTGTCAAAGCTAGTTATTGTTTTGTAAAGATGAATTGAGCACAATTGAGTTGAAGTTAGGATTTAATGTATGTTGTATTCTAGTCAAGATTATAGGGAATTCAATAGATTTCAAGAGTGGAAATTATATTTAAACTTTATCTGTTTGTCATGACCTTAGAAGAAAATGACAAGTAAACATGCATTTAACTAATGGATCCTGCATAATGTTTGGTGTTCTGAGTATAAATTTTGGATGATTTGTTTCTTTTATGTCAAGTAAAAGTTATTTGAAACTTATAAAAAGATACCAAAATTGGCTTATGTTTTGAAATTAATTCATGATTTAGTTTGAATATAGAAAATAAATTTGGTTTGAGACTTTGAGCATTTGGGGAATCATTCAAATTGAACTATGACAAGTAACCGAAATAAGTTTTTAAATTCTATCGAATTTTTTTTTTAGTTTGGATTATGAATATTTATTTGTTGTATAATATAGAATTCTATTTGTGTTGCATAAAATAATTGTTTGCTTGGGGTTGTTGTATACTTGTATTTTGATTAATTTAGACATCTATGATATGTGGTCAAAATTCAAACATTCCAAAAAATGAATCATCAACATCACAAAAAATTAGTAAAAATTTGTTCATGCCGAAAAAAATTCCTAAATCCGCCCCTACACAAGATACTACATGTAATGGTAACTATTGAACTAAAATATTAGAATTAAGAAAAAAATCTTATTATAACAATTTGACTTTTAAATGTTTCCATTTTGTCAAGTCAAATTACAATATTAGAAAGAAAACGGTAAAAAAAATTAAAGTCTATTAGAATATATCAAAAAATTTCAACATTTTATGAGTTGGATTGGTTTCTCGGGTTTTTTTTTAAAAATTTTATTTTTATAATCATTTGATGAAATTTATGCTTTTACATTTTAGTTTTAGGGTTGGAGGCGACTTGGAGGGAGGAAATATGAATATATATATATATATATATATATATATATATATATATACACGATAAGGATCTTAGGCTCACCCAACTAAAAGCTCACCCAAACTCATCCCCTTTAGCGACGGACCGGATGACGGTTCGTCCGTCGCTATATATACAACCGTCGTCTATATGTTGTTCGTCGCTAAAAACTAAGACGACGGTTGTATATATAGTGACGGACCAAACTGTCGTCCGGTCCGTCGCTAAAGGGGGTGAGTTGAGTGAGCTTTTAGTTAGATGCTTAAGATCCGGACTATATATATATATATATATATATATATATATATATATATATATATCAGTCCCTTTCTAAAGCGAACTGCTCCCAGCGAACCATCAACGGACTTTAAAAAAAACACGCGGGTCGCCGGGTTACTGAAGCGGGTTGATACAATATTGATATATTTGATACAATATTGATATATTTGAGTCAACAATATATCAAAATACATCATATTGATATATTTGATCCAATAATATATCAAAATTGTGATATTTTGATATATTTTGAAATCAAATATATCAAAATATTGATATATTTGATACAATATTGATATATTTGATATAATATTAATATATTTGATACAATATTGATATATTTGATACAATATTGATATATTTGATACAACATTGATATATTTGACCCAGTTCTATATTTGATATATTGATATATTTGATACAATATTGATATATTTGATACAATATTAATATATTTGAGCCAGTTCGTTCCGGGTTCGTCAATTCTGGTCCGTTGGAGAAAATTTTCCTATATATATATATATAAATAGAAATTTACCTTTGTGCTATAATTAAAGGGCCCATATTGTTTTCCCTAAATATAAACTTATATATGTGACCATGTACAACACAATGAGAAAATTTATTAGTATCTCCGTCTCACAATAAGTATTTTTTTAGGTTTAATATTTTTTTCCAAAATAAGTAATGTGTTAGAATTTCAATACAATTTTTATAATATTTTTTCATATGTGCCCTTATGCAACCAATGGTATTTATTGCGTATTTATTGGGAAGTTGAAAGGTTGAAGAAAAAGAAAGAGAGACCAAAATGCAATAAAAAAAGTCTCAAACAAAACAAACAAAGTATATTAAGGGTATTTTTGTCATTTTAGCTTGTGTATTGGTATGTGTGATTTAAACTAAAAAAGCACTTATTATAGGACGGAGGTAGTATTAAGTTATTACTTTTAGAATTTAAACCTTGATAATTTTTTAATCTTCAATGTATCACTTAGTTACATTTTTTGTTTGAAAACTAATAAATTCACAACAGAAAATTATATTTTTATATGAAAATCGTCGCTATAGATCCTATTGCGATACATTTATAACGACACTTTTAATGTGAAAATATCAAAAAATATTGTGAAAATATCAATTTCTTTTTCGTTTCTACCTATATATTAAAATGATGAAAAATTATATACTCCATCCGTCCCTTAATATATGTCGTTTTAGAGTTATATATAAGTATTAAAAAATGATTATATAATATTAAATATAATATCAATTGTCTATATTTTTTATATTGAAAAAAGAGTGTTATTTATTGGATAAAAAATAATAAGAGAACTAAAATTATATTTAATACTTGGAATAATATCAAAAATTAAGCTATTAATACTCAATTAAAATTTTCAAACGATAAATATTATAAAGAAAAAATACTTTTCTAAAATCACATTTAAAAAGGGTGAGGGTGGGGTTGGCGTGCGGGGCGGGGGAGTATATGACAATATTTATAAGTTATAAGCAAATAGTCGTACCATTCAAACAGTCAAACTATCAAATAGTATACTAATAAGTCTTAACTAGCCTATTTAATAACCCTACCTTGAGTAAAGAGTACTTAAATAATATTAATAAATAAATATGAATACTTTACTTATTTTCTTATTATATTTTTGTTACTAAAACAAACAATTTGGTTTAAAAATATGAAGCATATAATATCATTTAAAAAATAAAATAAGCATAGTAATGCAGTGTCAATAATTTAAGGGATCTGAGAAAGAAAGAAAAGTAGTCCCTAGTCTTTTTTTCGGACACACAATTGTTCAAAATGTAAAAAAAAAGTATATATAAAATTTAACTTTAAAAATTCTGAGCAATTCTTTTAAGTGGTTTAAAATATTAATTAGTGCATTAATAAATAAAAAATTTGCATCAATTTTAAAAGTTAAAATTTAAAATTTCGCAATTAACTAGAAAAATATTACTATTTTTGTGAAACAGAAAGAGTATTTCTTATTTGTATCATAGTTATTGGGCCCGTTATTAATATATTAAGTAGATTATAAAAAGATAAATTTGGAAAATTATTTTATAATGAATTATCTATTTTAACATTCTTTATTTAGCTAAAATAAAATTGTTGTTAACCCACTTTGGTGGACCAATGGAGATGTAACTATTGTATTGCCATAACATAAAAGAAACAGAGCATGAAAAAGAAAGCCATACAATTATACAAACAAAATTGGGCAAGAACATACAAAAATTGCATTGAAGTGAAAAATGTTACAAAAAATAGTTTCATAAAAGGAGAATTATCAATGGACATAAGGGCAGAAATTCTGGCATGAAAAAGATCAATTTTGCATTGAATCCTCATTTATTGCCTTCACCTACACTCGCCAATATTGAGAAGCTGCAGTTTCATTGCATTTACTTCCCCTCTGCTCTCTTTTTTCTCTCTCCTTTTTTTTCTCTCTCCTCTCATGTTCTTCACCATAACCAATCACTTCATTCTTGGCTGCTATACACCTACCCCCTTTACTCAATCCTCAATAATTTATAGACCCTTTTCAAGAAGTTTGCTAAAAGTCTAAAAAAACTGAGTGAGGGGGGGAAAATGAGCCAAAGATTTGAATAACTTCAAAGTTAGTTATATTTTGTGGATTCAAAATGTGCCCACAAGTTGGTTTCTTGGTTCTTGGCTAGAATGACAGGAAGAAGCATGGATTTCTCATAAGGCTGGTACTTTTTTGGTTGTTATGGCCTTATTTGAGATTATGGATTTTGCTAAGCTGGAAAATTTTGATCTTGGGTATTGGTAAGTTTGCTTGATTTACGTGTGTTTTGATTGGATTTCCTCTTCTGGTGCTGTATAGTCATGGAAGTGTATTTAATTGGTCTTTCTAATATTGGCCAAAAGGGATAATAAAAAATTGTTCCATTTTCTCAGCTGATTAATTTTTAAGTGGGAAATCTTAAGAATCAGACTTTGTCATGTGGGTTTGAAGGAAAAGAGAGAGAAATGCAAACTAAGAACGCCCATTTTAGCTGGGTGAATTTGATGGGTATTTTGGCGCTTTTTCTATAGTCTGGTTTGACATTTTTGTAATGGACTTTTGGAGGGGTTTGACTAGTGAAATCTTCTTCTGGGACTTGAAGATTTACACATGGAGAACTAGATTTCTTGTACAAACCATAATCTTTATGGTTTTTTCAGATTTATGGGGTTTGGTTTTAGGTCTAGGCTCCATGTCTTCCATTGCTGTTTCTTATGGAGAAAAGGGTCCTGTTTTTTGTGGTCTAAAGTCAGATGGTTCTCATCTTGTGACCTGTTTCGGATCGAATCCAGCTATAATCTATTCAACCCCTTCTCAATTACCATTTACTGGTCTAACTGCTGGTAATGGCTTTGTTTGTGGGCTTTTAATGAATTCCAACCAGCCTTATTGTTGGGGAAATAGTAATTTTATTGGTATAGGTGTTCCTCAACCAATGATTGAAGGTTCCGAGTACATGGAAATCAGTGCTGGAGATCAGCATTTGTGCGGTTTGCGCAAACCCTTGATGGGAAAAAGAAGAAACATTTCTCTTGTTGATTGTTGGGGCTATAATATGACTAAAAGCCATGTGTTTGATGGGCAAACCCAGTCTATTTCGGCTGGTTCGGAGTTTAACTGTGGGTTGTTTTCGCAGAATAGGAGTGTGTTTTGTTGGGGTGACGAGACTAGCAGCAGGGTGATTAGCTTAATCCCGAAAGGGATGAGGTTTCAGAAGATTGCTGCTGGTGGGTATCATGTTTGTGGGATTTTGGAGGGGGATGAATTCTCGAGCATTTTGTTGGGGAACGAGTTTAAGCCCAGAAGAGGAAATATCTGATGTGAATTTGGCTGAACTGAATGTAGATACTGCTCCAAGTGATCCAATGCTGTCGGTTGTGGGCGGAAAGTTCTATGCTTGTGGAGTTAAGAGCTACAATCGTGAGGTGGTATGTTGGGGCTATCTTATTGAGGGGAGTACTCCGGCTCCTAGCAGAGTTAGGCTTTATGATATCACTGCTGGGGATTACTTCACTTGTGGGGTTCTTGCTGAGAAATCTTTACAACCTGTTTGTTGGGGTTCTGGACTTCCCTCACAGCTCCCTTTAGCTGTTTCTCCCGGACTCTGCAGGCCTAATCCTTGTGTGCCTGGTTTCTATGAGTTTAACAATGGAAGTGCAGCCTGCAGCAAGTCTGGCTATCGGATTTGCCTACCGTGCAGCAACACCTGCCCTGCTGAAATGTATCAGAAATCTATATGCACTTCAATCTCGGATAGACAATGTGGGTACAATTGTTCTGGTTGTGTGTCAGATGAATGCCTCTCGGGTTGTTCTGATGTCAGTCCCACTACTGAAAAGAAGGACGAAAAGTACTGGTCACTTCAGTTGCCGGTCATCATTGCAGAGGTTGCGTTTGCTGTGTTGTTGTCAAGTATTGTGTCTTTGACTGCAATTTTATATGTCCGGTACAAGTTAAGGAACTGTCGATGCTCAGCAAAAGTATTGAAACCGAAGAGAAATAATGGCACTTGTTCGCAGAAAGATTGTGGGAAAGTCCAGCCTGATTTGGAAGAGATCAAGATTAGGAGAGCTCAGTTGTTTACTTACGAGGAGCTTGAAAACGCCACTCGCGGGTTTAAAGAAGAATCGCAAGTGGGAAAGGGAAGTTTTTCGTGCGTCTTCAAAGGGGTATTCAAGGATGGAACAGTCGTTGCAGTGAAACGGGCGATTATGTCTGCTGACATGAAGAAGAATTCCAAAGAGTTCCACACTGAACTGGATCTTCTCTCGAGATTAAACCATGCTCATTTGCTCAATCTGCTCGGTTATTGTGAAGAAGGCGAGGAGAGGCTTTTGGTTTACGAGTACATGGCCAATGGATCATTGCATCAGCACCTTCATGGCAAGAACAAGAACATAAAAGAGCAATTAGATTGGGTTAAGAGGGTCACCATTGCTGTACAAGCAGCGCGAGGGATTGAATATTTGCACGGTTATGCTTGTCCGCCGGTGATTCACCGCGATATCAAGTCCTCAAACATTCTCATTGATGAAGAGCACAACGCCCGAGTAGCTGATTTTGGTCTGTCTTTGTTAGGGCCTGCCAACAGTAGCTCCCCATTGGCAGAGTTACCTGCAGGAACACTAGGCTATCTTGATCCCGAATATTATAGACTTCATTACCTCACCACAAAATCCGATGTCTACAGCTTTGGGGTTCTACTCCTGGAAATTCTCAGCGGTCGAAAGGCCATTGACATGCAATTTGAAGAGGGAAATATAGTCGAATGGGCTGTCCCTTTGATCAAGGCCGGAGATATTCTGACAATTTTGGATCCCGTTTTGACACCTCCATCAGATATCGAAGCTTTAAGAAGGATAGCCAATGTGGCTTGTAAATGTGTTAGAATGCGAGGGAAGGAAAGGCCATCCATGGATAAAGTTACAACCGCCTTGGAGCGAGCGCTTGCATTGCTTATGGGCAGCCCGAGCAACGAGCAGCCTATTTTGCCAACCGAGGTGGTTCTTGGCAGCAGCAGAATGCATAAAAAGTCCTCCCAAAGATCCTCCAACCAGTCAGTGTCTGAGCCAGATGTGGCTGGAACTGAGGATCAAAGATTGGAGTTCAGGGCTCCTTCATGGATTACTTTTCCCAGCGTTGCTTCCTCCCAAAGGCGAAAATCTTCAGTTTCGGATGCAGATGTTGATGGGAAAAATTCAGAAGCCAGAAATTTGGCAAGTATGGGTGATGGGCTGAGGAGCTTGGAGGAAGAAATTGGTCCTGCTTCTCCCCAAGAAAACTTGTTCTTGCAGCACAACTTTTGAGGCCTAAAACTGCGAAAAATCGAGGTAAATTCGGAACTAATATTCAAGAATTCTTCATTCTACATTGTGGAAGTTTGATCTACTTGGTTGAAGGAAGAGATGTAAAGAGGAAAATTGTTAAGGAATTTGAGGGATGTGATTTTCTTGATTATTTCTTTTATTTTCTTCATGACTACCCCACTAAATCTTTCAATTTGTAAACATTCAGTTGGTTCTTTTTTATGAATTCAATTCCAACAGTTCTCTGCTCTTGTTCAGTACTTTTGGTAAATACTGGAAAAATCATTAAGCTCCTTCTCAAGATATCAAAAAAAAAAAAAATGAACTACTCCCTTCATCTGTTCTTTAATATAAGTCGTTTTAGAGTTGTGCACAAGTATTAAGGAAATAATTGTAAAGCATTAAATATAATATCAATTGTCTATATTGTCCTTGTATTGAAAAATGAGAGTGCTATTTATTGGACAAAGAATAGTAAGAGAACCAAAATTTTATTTCATACTTTGGGTAATATTGAAAACTAAGCAATTAATGCTTATTTGGAATTTTCAAACGATTTATATTAAGGAACGGATGAAGTATTTTTTTTTGCACAGAAAACCATTGGACTTTCAAACTGTCAAAAATGCTTGAAATTTGAGTCAACAGATACGTAAGCTCATATGATCAAGTTTTGGTCATTTTTGATAGTTTCTATAAGTTCATTATTTTTTGGTGCAAGAAAATAGTGTGTTTTGTTTTTGGAATTTCTTAACATGTGTCCTTAGGGTACATGCTAAATACACAGTTTAAGGAAATATTTCCTTGAATTATGTTCATATTCCCTTGAACTTGGTGCAAGTGCAAAAATCAAGAGAATATGCACACAGTTCAAGAAAATATTCTCTTGAACTGTGTGCTTAGCATGTGTCCTAAGGGCACATGTTAAGAGGACCCTTTGTTTTTTGATAGCTTGACAAAAGTCTAATAGTTTTTCTCGGTCATTAAATCCTAAAATTATATTTTGACTATACTGTACTCAAATTTTATGTCTTCATTTCCGGTTTATTTTTATTTTTATTTATTTATTTATATATTTTTAAAAAAAATTAACTTTAATTAAAAAAAAAACAATCATGGGTGCACGAACCTCTATGGAGCATTTGACTAATCCCACATGTACTCAAATTTATATCTCCATTTCAGTTCTTTTTGCCCATATCTAATTAATTCTGATGGAATTTGTATTGTGGCTGGATTTGGGAACTCCTCTGTCCATCCAAACCCATCAATTAGTTTCATGGTTCTTGTTTGCATAAAAAATAATAGGATTCTGATTTTTATTGGTTGCATCATCTTTGTTCTTCCTGAAATGAGCCGGGCCCCCTCCATTCTAAAAAAGGAGTCTTACTTTTTATGTTCACCCTCACCCCCCACCCCCCCCCACCCCGCACCCCACCACACCACATATTAAGGTTTGCATTAAACACATTTTTATCAATTAATAAGTTTAGTTTTCAAAGACTAATATTATAGAAAAATGTCAAATTTTAATTATGTAGGTGTTTAATGCAAATCCTAGCATTTGAAAAAACTTAACAAAGTATTAGAAAACTTGAAATAGAAACAAACCATCCAATGATAATATTTCTTTCTTCTACTTTCCCTAGTTTGTTCTTCAATTGAAATGGTCTATTCAGCCATGATTAGCGTCAAGTGACTGTTTGGAGGGGTGATGTGGTGGGCTTGCATTTAGATATTCTGTGTGTAAAACACCTTCAAAAGAAGCTAAAGATTTGGTGCTTTTTTGAAAATACATTTACATTACTTCAACCCAAAACTATTTAGTTTTTTTTATGAAAGCATAATTCCTATCGCTCGAATAATAAAAGTGTTTCATTTCATCGCGGCATCAAAAGAAAGTGTTAACGTCAAAATTCATCAATGCCTAATGCGCCTAAACGCGTTCAGCCTTCATAAATAATGAACTATTTTACTCGTATAACTTTACTATATTTATAGAGTATAATCTTACTTATATTCTACTCATATTTTTATGGGCTAATGACAAAATTATCCCCCAAGTTTGGACGAAAATCAATTTGATACTCAAAGTTTGAAATGTTCAATCAATACCTAAGTATTTTAAAACAACAAAAGTGTTCCTTTTTGGCCGGACCGACCAATTTTTCGCCGAATATGGTTTGACTACCTTTTTTTGTACTTTAACCTTCTCAATACATTTGACTTGTATTTAATAAGTATTTTCTCAAATAAGTGTTTGTTCATTTCTCTCAACATTTAAATTAAAAAAATAAAATCTTAACATTATTTATAAAATCAATGACAATAAATAATAAATTAAATATAAATATAATTTCTCTTTTGAGTGACACATTAGATCTACAAATAAAATATTTTCATGAATCTATAAATACAAAACAAATAAATAAATTATAAAAAAAATATTAAAATCATAAAGTCTCTTTAAAGAAGAAACTAAATAAAAATAAATTAAATAAATAAAACATCAATGATAAGAAGACAAAATTAAAAACAAAATCATAACTTACTTATAAAAAAAGCAATTACAAAATAACAACAAAATCATTTATATTTAATTACAAAAACATCAATGGTAAGAAGACAAAATTAAAAACATCAATACATTACGTAACATTATTTGAGAATTACAGAATAATGATGAGATATTTATCCAACCAAAGTTTTGTATTTGAGATATTTACAGAATAATTATCTTCTTTTTTTTATAATTTATTTATTTATTTTGTATTTATAGATTTCATAAAAATATCTTATTTGTAGATCTAATATGTCACTCAAAAGGGAAATTATATTTATATTTAATTTATTATTTATTGTCATTTATTTTATAAATAATGTTAAGATTTTATTTTTTTAATTTAAATGTTGGGAGAAATGAAAAAAATATTATTTGAGAAAATACTTATTAAATATAAGTCAAATATATTGAGAAGGTCAAAGTACAAAAAAGGTAGTCAAACCGGCGAAAAATTGGTCAGTCCGGCCAAAAAGGAACACTTTTGTTGTTTTAAAATACTTGGAGGTATTGATTGAACATTTCCAAACTTTGAGTATCAAATTGATTTTCGTCCAAACTTGGGAGGACAGTTTTGTCATTAGTCATATTTTTATTTGAACTATTTTTTATACTCAGATTTGAATCATATTATTAACGAATTCGAGTTTCGCTCATATTTTTTCCGAGTCGAGCTCAAATTGTTTGGTTCGATTTACAGCCATATATGTTAGACGTTGTGTTCACTCTCAAAAGGAGGTATGGATTCTTATCTTGACGATATTCTCTTTCTCGTCCCTTTGTAACTACTTAGACACTAAAATCACAAGGCTTTGGCCTTTGGGCATGAAATCTTGGACAAGAATGTTAAATTTCAATCGAAAATAACAAAAAAAAAAGATGGTTCAATTCATTCCAATCGCAACCAAACATAATTTTTTTTATTCCATAGGAATGATTCATTCCATTCTTACCTTTAGAGCTTACCAGTTCCTTGTCACAAGTACAAATGTCTCCCACCCCCAATCTTCTCCCATCCACCTCACAATGCGGCAATCGGCTAACCCCGTGTAAGGGCCACGCCCATGAACATCAAACTCCAAAGATTTCAGGGCCAAAAACTTCATCAACAAACACTTGATTCCCCCATTCCAATCGACTCAAGTTGTCTTTAGGCCAGTTTTCCATGACTTGATCATAAGGCGCAATGTCATTTCTCACTGGCCTAAAGTCATGACACCCCCAACAGGACTCATATCAAATGGATCCATGACAACAAATCCCAATGCTAGAAAAACAAAAACAAGAACCGGGTTTTGCAGAAAAACTTCATTTTCACCAAGATCATGTTTGTTTGGGATTATAATCCATGGGATTATAATCTCGGGATTATAATCCTTGCAAACAAACATGACCTTGGTGAAAAATGAAGTTTTTCTGCAATAATAACATATTTTAAACTATAATTTAAACTTATTTATACATCAAAGAATAATAAAAAATTAATTAAAAACTTTTAAATAAGTGGTTATATTATTCAGAAAATATTATTTTTTTTGAGAGGGGGGCGGGGGCGGGGGCGGGGTGAGGTGGGATGGTGTGGGAGTGTATACATAATCAGTAAATAATATTTTTTCGAGAGGGGGTGGAGGTGGGGGTGGGGGTGGGGGTGGGGCAGGGTGGGACGTGGAGGGGTGGGAGTGTATACATAATTAGTAAATATTATTTTTTAATTTTTGTGGGGTGAGGGGGGTGAGTGAGTGAGTGAGTGGGTGGGTGGGTGGGCGGGGTGGGGCTATACATAATTAGTAAATATTATTATTTTTTTAAGGGGGGGGTGGGGTGGGGTGGGATGTATATATAATCAATAAATATTATTTTTTAAATTTTTGTGGGGTGGGTTGGGGGGGGTGGGGGGGGGGGGGAGTAGGGTGGGGGTATATATAATCAGTAAATATTATTTTTTTAAATTTTTGTGGGGTGGTGTGGGGTGGGTGGGGTAGGGTGAGGTGTATATATAATCAGTAAATATTATTTTTTTTAATTTTTGCGGGGTGGGGTGGGGTGGGGTGGGGTGGGGTGGGGTGGATGTATATATAATCAATAATCATTAATTTTTAAATTTTTGTGGCGTGGCGTAAGGTGGGGGTGGCGTGGGATGGGGTGGGGTGGGGTGGGGTGTATATATAATCAGTAAATATTATTTTTTTAATTTTTGTGGAGTGGAGTGGGGTGGGGTGGGGTGGGGTAGGGTAGGGTGGGTTGTATATATAATCAATAAATATTATTTTTTTAATTTTTTTTGGGTGGGTGGGGTGGGGGTGGGGGTGGGGGTGGGCGGGGTGGGGGTGGGGGTGGGGTGGGAGTGGCAGAGTGTATACATAATCATTAAATTTTTTTTTTTTGAGGGGGTGGGGGTGGGTAGGGGTGCGTGGGGTGGGAGTGTATACATAATCAATAAATATTATTTTTTTTGGGGTGGGTGGGGTGGTGGAGGGCGGGTGGGTGGTGTGCGGGGTGAGAATGTATACATAATCAATAAATATTATTTTAAAAAAATAGATCGATTGATATATGGAAAGGATACAATAGGATATTAAGAAAAGGTCTAGGGGTAATTTTGTCTAGCAATTTTTAATCCCAAATGGTAATAATTATAATACCAGGTAGGAGATGATATTAAATAATCCTACATCCTAAGCTATTTTATAATCTCAGGACTAATAGTCTCAAGCTCAAATTTAAAAACAAACAAGTCACTTGGGATTAATAGTCTTATCCCAAGTGTAATACTTGCAAACAGACATAGCCTTAGACATATATATATATATATATATATATATATATAGAGAGAGAGAGAGAGAGAGAGAGAGAGAAATGATCTATAATAAATGGTAGCTATGAAACACTATTACAACAAACATATCTATCATCGTACAATGTGAAATCTAATGGGCGATTAGTTAGAACTAAAGCCCTTCCGCTAGTAGGAGTAGTCGTGGGCAAAAAATAAATTTAAATACATGCCTCTACTTTTTATGGAGTAATGTCGTAAATACCCCCACTTTAATTAGATTTAAATAATTTTAATATATTTATTTATATAAATAATTTATTATGTAATAAAACATAACATTTTCAAATAGTTTCAATGTATTTATTTCTATAAATAATTTCTTAAATAATAAAATTTAAAATCGTCAATTATATTCAATGTATTTATTTGTATAAATAATTTCTTAAATAATTAAATTTATCTTTGTCAATTATATTCAAAGTATTTATTTGTATAAATAATTTCTTAAATAAAATTTGATTTAATTAATAAAAGTTATATTACAAATAAATCACTATACAAAAGTTATCTCAACAATTATCTCCAACACTAAAGCGATCTCTGAATTTAACTAAAGGAATCACTATATATTGCTGTATGATCAATATAACATTGAATGTACCTAATATTTTAGATTCCAATTAGTCATTTTACAACAATTTAATTTCAACCTTTTACAAGGACTATACAAAAATTATCTTCACAAATATACTTTAGATCATCTTCAAATTAAATTATTTATTTGTTGTAAACAGTGGTATGGGGTATCATATTGGTATAGAGGGTATCATATAATATAAACAAAATTTTAACTGTGCATGAATATTATGAAATAAATAATCATTTTTTTTGAACAATTAACAAAATAAAAATCATATACGTTCCTAAAAACTAATTAATTATTCTATAAACTAAAATTCCTCCGATATTCTACATAAATAAATTGAGCAGCGTTTTCCATTATCGACTAATACTATCTTTGTTAAAAACTCCTATTTGTCATTTTTTCAATGATAGATGTCTAAAATAATATATTTTCCTCAAGTTTGTCATCTAAATTTTATATTTAGTGACTCAGAAAAATTCTTAAACTTTAATTTTTCTTTCAGTTTAACTCACGAGTTTGCACAACAAAAAACTTTTTAATCTAATAATAGGCAAAAAGTGCTATTAAAACCCATCAAAATTTTTAATGAAAAATAAATAAATTGTTGGTTAAATTAAAAAAAAAGCGTTTAAAATTCAAAGATTTTTGAAGTCATTAAGTCTAAATTTTATTTTTTGTCATTACATGTAAATTAATAATTTATTATTTTAGGAGTAACATGAAATATTACTAATATATATTTAATTGTAAATTTTGTAAATGACATTTTTTCCCAGATAAGTACTTGTTATTTACTTATATATATACACACATATAGAGTGAGCTTCAAGTGCGGACCAACCCGCATGCAGGACCGGGAAATATTTATGCAATACATGCACACACGTTTCTTCTTTAGTGAAATATGTACCTTTGAAAATGTAAGTGCGGACCGGAAAAATGAATGCAGATATGTAATTCGATAAGGCATGAATAAGGTTTTACAAGTGATCGATGATACCTTTTATTAATGGATATATTTCACTAAAGAAGACACGTGTATGCATGCATTGCATAAATATTTCCCGGTCCGCATGCGGGTTGGTCCGCACTTGAAGCTCGCTCGCTCTATATATATATATACATATATATGTATATAGATAACCTATCTTCTCGTTTTACCGATCTTGATTTGGGTTAGGTTGGGTTTCTAAGAATTACAATTTCATTACTCCAGCCCAATCTTCAATCGGGAGGACTTATTTTAAAATTATTTATAAGTTAAAATTTAAAATAACTTATAAGTCATATTAAGTGGTAGTTTATAAATAAAAGTGTTTGACACCATTTTAATTTGTAAGTCAAAAATTAAGTTAAAATAAAATATAAAAGTATTTGGTTAAAATAACTTATAAGTTAAAATAAGATGTAAACACTGTTAAAATAAGGGCAAAATAGTCTTCAGATTTGATCAAAGTTACTTATTTTAAAATGACTTTTAAGTTATTTTTTTAATAAGTCAGAATTTGTTACTTATCAAAAATGACAATTAAATATATATTAGAAGTATTTCATGTTTACTCCGAAAATAATAAATTATTAGTTTACATGAAATCACATAAAATAAAATTTAGACTTGGAAGGTGTAAGACCCCAACTTTTTATGAATAAGATTTAATTTTCTCTATATATTATTTTGAAATAGTAAGGTATTGATTTGATAAATCTGGTAAGTTATGGGTGGAATGTGCAAATTTTACAAAGTAAGCAAGTGGTCATAGAGTATTCGTTGTGTCGGGAAATATTCTTTTGTAGAAAAATATTCATACGACGACGCAGTCATTGGTGGACCCCACAATGAAATAATTGTCGGATATAGAAAGCGATAGAAATAACATTTTCACGGCAAAACTTTTACCGTTAAACTGTTAAAATACCCGATGATAAAAATACAGTAATACGCGTTGTTGCATAATAGTACACGGTATTGCACAGTATTTCGAATTATTGGTTCTTACGTAAGAAGTCACCTAGTATTCAATAATTGCCACAGTAGTTGCTGCATAGTATCTCATACTATTGATTCAATTATTGTCACAGTATTATCTACACAATACTTTAAAATATTAAATCAATAATTAACACAACACAGTTACTCATATTATTATTATTAGCATTATTGACAATGTCTAGAAAGTTCTGTCAGGAAAGGGGTTAGGTTATTTAATTGCGCGCCAATAAGGAGAAATCATTATCGGAAAGCCCCCTTTTTCCTGGGAATAATCTAGTTGTCAATTTTGTGAATTATAATATTAATGATGAATGGTTGATAAAAATATTTTCATTGTGTTGGAAATATTAATGTTAGTGAAAATCGACATTTATTTCGATAATAGTTGATTTTCAGATGTTAAATTGACCAAACGGAGAATTAATCAGATAAATGAGCAATTAATGGGTGGTTAACATGTGGGACCCACTTGTTGGTGGATAATAAATAGTTGGTGGGTGGTTGCAGGGATGGAGGTGCAAGATTTATAAACTTGAGGGACTAAATTAAAAATTGAGGCAAAGATGGAGGTACTAAAGTGTAATTAACCAAATTTTTTCTAGCCTATAAATAGCAAGCTAATTTAATTCATTTCTCACCATTCTTGAAGAGCAAAGTTATAATAGTGAGAGAAATTATAGAGAGAGAAAAAAGAATAGTATTCTGCTACTATACTATTCCAGTATTCAATCTTATACTGACGTAAGGGGTATTATTATTTTTATATTCATAAAGAATGCTATTTTTTTTTCAATACTCGTAAGGGTTGTTATTCTATTCTTTATTGATCTGTGGGAGTAACCTGTCTACGCGGACTACCGCATGCATGGTGAATAACCCTTCGTATTCATTCTTTATTGAATCTGTGGGAATAACCTGTCTACGCGGACTACTGCATGCCTGGTGAAAATCTTTTGTATTCATTCTATTCCTTATTAATCTGTGGGAATAACCTGCCTACGCGGACTATCCGCATACGTGGTGAATCACCCTTCGTATTCATTTCTATTAAATTGTGAAAATGATCTGTCTACGCGAATTACCGCATGACGGGTGAAAATTCAATTACAGTTTCGTATATTCATTCATACTCGTACGAAATATTATTTCACTAGAATATTGGTCTGAACTTTTTATGAAATTTTTATCTTTTCATGACAAGTTACTATTCACGATAAAAAAATATATATTATTTTTTTTCGTTGATTGGATCCAAGTTTTGAACTTCATTCTTGAATTTTGATCCACAATTGATTATTACGGAGTATTCTTGAACTTGAATAAACTAAATTACGAATCCCTAATCTTTGTTCTTTATCTCACTGGATTCGTTTTTATATTATTTTCATCATCCTCAGTCTTAAATGATGATACAAATGAATATCTTTGGCCTGTAGTGCAAAGATGAATGATTATTTGATGAATATCTTTGGCCTGTAGTGCAAAGATGATTACCTGATAAATTTCTTTGGCCCGTAGTGCAAAGATGGACAGGTGTTGAGATGAACATGACCACTGGTGATACAAATGAATATCTTTGGCCCGTAGTTCAAAGATGAATATTTGATTCGAGATATATATATTGATTGATGTTACAAGGATAAAATATTGATGATGGACTTTTAAATCATAGAAGATAGTTGACATCATTCTCTACTTAACTCTTCTAATGAATTGTTATTTCCGCTACAGTTGTTGATCTAAAACTTGTTATCCATAATATTTTATCTGATTTGTTAAATACTAACGATAATTTATTTTTCATTATCTTAGTCATATTATTCTTTACTGGGCTAGTTGAGCTCACCCTTTTCTTCCATTGTTATCTTCAGAAAATGAGAATATCGCGGATACTAGTCGAAGAATGGAGTGATGGTCCGAGTTAGAGCTGTAGAAGTCCTCACTATTTTTTGTAAAATAGTGTGATAATAAATGTAATGAGGACTTAATTTGAGTAGTTTATATTTTTTACATGTCCTATATTGACACTCACAGTTGTGTGGTCGTATTTTGCACGACCGTTTGATATAAAAGATTGTATTTGGATTCTGTACCATGTATTTGGCGACTCAGAATGGGTTGAGTATTGGACCAATTCTGGGGGCGTCACAGTTGGTATCAGAGCTTAGGGATATGATCTCTAGCGGAGATCTGGAATTAGAACTAGGAGGGGAGAGACGAGTAAAAACCTTTGCTAGTGTGTCCTACCTAAATTTATGTGTTATTTAATTGGTCGGACGAAATATAGGGTTAATATGTGACATGTTAATTTCTTTAATTACCCTTGTTTTGTGACAGTATTTGAGAGTGGCAGCTGAAAATCTAAGCAATGGAACATTTGAGACCACTGAGACACCTCTAATCACCAACCAGGATAATGTGATGTCGGGAGAAGAAGAATTAGAAATATCATGTAGTGATTGAAGAATTAATAGTTGCATCCGAGTTAGTCGCAGATGTAGCAGCTGAGAGTGAAGAAAAAGAGGACACTGAGGAGGATTTAGTAGGAGAGTTTTATGATCGAAATATAGAACTGCAAGATCGTATTCGTGAGTTAGAAGAGCAGGGTAAACAACGGCAGGCGGTTGTGGAACAAAGGGATGCAATAATTCAAGATTTTGCTACCCGATATGCAAAGCTTGAACAGAAGCTCCCTCTGGCAGAGCATATGATATTAGAACTAGAATCTGAGAATGTTATTGTCAAAATTCTGATAAAAGAAGAAACAACTGAATGAATGAAAATGGAGGATGCATGGGTAAAAGCCGCACAACGCGTTGATGTTGTAGAAAGAGACGTCCGATCCAAGAAGGTCAAAATAGACAATATGTATTTCACCTTTTGGACAGCAATTGAGAGGATCCAACACCGAGTGTGGAATTACCCTGCGCAGAGCGGTCAACCCCAATTCAATATGGATCGAAGAATAATGATTCAAATCATGGATCAGGAGTGCGACGAAGCAGTTGAGCGTGGAATGTACTCTATAGCGAAGTTAAGTCCAGCTGGAACGGTGACACCAAAGGCTGTTTCAGACAAGTCAAAGTCGGTGGTTCAAGGGAGAACATTTGTCGTGACTGCCCAACAAGCGAGGAACCCGAACGAGGTTATAATAAGGTAAGGTAATCATAAACTCTTGCGAAGTCTATACCTTATTAGATACCGGTTCTACCCATTCTTTTATTTCACTTGCTTGTGCTCAACGATTGACCTTGACCTCTAATAAATTAGACTTTGACTTATCTGTTGAAACTCCGTTAGGAGAAATCTTCATTACATCTACGGTTTACAAATCTTGATTGATTCAAATTGGCACCTTCACCCTACCTGTTGATCTTATATCTTTAAAAATACTTGCATTTGATGTGATTTTAGAATTGACTGGTTAACCACTTATCATGCCAAAATTGATTGTTTTCAGTAAGGTTGTTAGTTTTTATATTCCTAACCAACCTGTTGTGCGAATTCAAACAACCAAACCACTAAAATCAATCAATGTCATTTCAAGTCATAAGGCTATTCGTTTATTGAAAAACTGGATGTCAAGCTTTCTTAGCCCATGTCACTGATTTAAATCAGAATACGTCAGATTTGAATGATATTTCTATGGTTAATGAGTTTCCTGATGTATTTCTCGAAGAACTTCCCGGTCTAACCCCAGAACGTGAAGTTGAATTTTTTATTGACCTTGAACCCGGTACAAAACCCATTTCTAAAACCCCATATCGAATGGCTCCTATTGAACTTCAGGAGTTAAAGGTAGACATCGATTTTATACGTCCTAGTACATTTTCTTAGGGTGCTCCTATTTTATTCGTAAAGAAGAAAGACAGGAGTATGCGACTTTGTATTGACTATCGGGAGTTGAACCATGTCACCATTAAGAATAGGTATCCTCTACCTCGCATTGATGACCTGTTCGACCAGTTGCAAGGTGCGCAATTCTTCTCAAAGATTGATCTTCGTTCTAGATATCATCAGTTAAAGATTAAAACTGATGACATTCCAAAGACTGCCTTCAGAACTCGATACGGGCATTATGAATTCTTAGTCATGTCTTTTGGATTGACTAATGCTCCTGCGGCCTTCATGGATATTATGAACCGGATATTCAATGAATATTTGGATCATTTTGTGGTTGTCTTTATTGATGACATCCTCATTTACTCTAAAAGCTGTGAAGATTATGAGCACCACTTGAAGCTGATACTTCAAAAGCTTCGTGAAAATAAACTATATGCCAAGTTAAAGAAATGCGAGTTTTGGCTTGAGGAAGTAGCATTCCTTGTGCACGTGGTATCGAAACATGGAATATCAGTTAACCCGGCGAAGATTGAAGCAATACAAAGTTGGGAGCAACCTAAGTCGGTAACCGAAGTACGTAGCTTTCTGGGCTTAGCTGGATATTATCGAAGATTCGTGGAAGGATTTTCTTGAATCGCTACTCCATTAACTCAACTGACTCGGAAGGATACAAAATTCGTATGGAACGAGGAATGCGAGAAGAGCTTCCAAGAGCTCAAGAGGACACTTATTTCGGCACCTGTTCTGATAATATCATCTGGTTCGGATGGATTTGTCATATACAGCGATGCTTCAGGCAAAGGGTTAGGATGTGTTCTCATGCAACATCGAAAAGTCATAGCCTATGCCTCACGACAACTCAAAGAATATAAGAGGAATTATCCTACTCATGGTCTAGAGTTGGCAGCAGTCGTTTTCGCGTTGAAGATATGGAGACACTACCTGTATGGGGAGAAAGTGTAGATTTATACGGATCATAAGAGCCTTAAATATTTCTTCACTCAAAAGGAACTCAACATGCGGCAACGACGTTGGCTTGAGCTGTTGAAAGATTACGACCATACCATTCAATACCATCCTGAAAAAGCAAACGTGGTAGATGACGCGTTGAGTAGAAGATCATATGCGGGAACGAGTGCGATGCTGTCAACACAAAGGCCCATTTTGTGTGACTTACAAAGGATTGAGATAGAGTTCAAGACTTCGGAGACCCACGTGATGATGTCAAGTATACGCGTAGAACCAGCTTTGATTGATAAAGTTAAAGCTGCTCAGGCTACAGACCCGGAGCTGATGAAGATGAGGAAAAAGGTGCAAGAAGGTGCTATTCTAGAAGCAAGAATCGATGAAGAAGGAATACTTTGAGTCAACTCCAGACTTTGTGTTCCTAACGATTCTGACTTGAGGTATAGAATCATGATGAAGGCACACAAGAATCCGTTTGTAATCCATCTTGGGAGTACCAAAATGTATCGTGATCTTCGACATACATTTTGGTGGAGCAATATGAAGAGAGAGATCGCGGAGTTTATCTCGAGGTGTTTAACGTGTCAACGTGTCAAGGCGGAGCATCAGTGTCAAAGGGTCCATTGCAACCACTTGATATTCCAAAATGGAAGTGGGAACACATTACCATGGATTTCGTTAATGGTCTTCCCAAGGTTTCTCAAGGCATAGATGCGATTTGGGTTATTATTGATAGATTAACCAAGTCTTCTCATTTCTTGCCTATACGAGAGACTTATTCACTGGAACGTCTTGCTCGTATGTACATAAATGAGATTGTGAGATTGCATGGCATGCCAGTATCTATAGTTTCGGATCGTGACCCAAGATTCACTTCACGATTTTGGGTCAGTTTGCAGAAAGCTATGGGCATGGATTTACGATTCAGTTCGGATTACTATCCTCAAACGGACGGACAATCGGAAAGGACTATTCAAACTCTTGAAGATCTATTGAGACTGTGTGTTCTAGACTTCAAAGGAAGTTGAGATAAGTACTTACCATTGGTGGAATTCTCCTACAACAACAGTTATCAGGTAAGTATAGGCATGGCTCCATTCGAGGCATTGTATGGACGAAAATGTCTATCTCTAGTATGCTGGGATGAGGTGGATGAAGCAACATTGTTGGAATCAGAGTTAGTACGTATGACTACGGAAAGATTTAAATGATCCGACGACGTATACAAACAGCACAAGATCGACAAAAGAGTTATGCGGATCTTCATCGAAGAGACGTAGAATTTAATGTCGGAGATCATGTATTGTTACGTGTTACTCCATGGAAAGGAGTTACGAGATTCGAAAAGAGAGGAAAGCTCAACCCACGATTTATTGGTCCATTTGAGATCCTTGACCGGGTAGGAACTGTGGCCTATAGACTCGCCTTACCTCCAAGCATGTCTCGTGTTCATATCGTTTTTCACATATCCATGCTACGTAAATATGTGAAAGACCCAAACCACATTATCGAATTAGAACCAAACGAGATAGCTGAAGATTTAACAGTATGAGGAGGTACCTGTCAAGATCTTGGATAAGAAGGAACACATTCTACGCTCAAAGATTATACCTCAAGTCAAAGTTTTGTGGAGGAACCATGATGTTGAGGAAATGACCTGGGAGTTAGAATAGGAAATGAAAGCGAGGTATCCTCAGCTTTTCGATATACCAGGTACGTACGTCAATTTCGAGGACGAAATTTCATAAGGAGGAGAGTTTATAAGACCCCAACTTTTTATGAATAAGATTTAATTTCCTCTATATATTATTTTGAAATAGTAAGGTGTTGATTTGATAAATGTGGTAAGTTATGGGTGAAATGTGCAAATTTTACAAAGTAAGCAAGTGGTCATAAAATATTCGTTGTGTCGGGTAATTATTCTTTTGTCGGAGAATATTCGTATGACGGCGCAGTCATTGGTGGACCCCATAACAAAATAATTGTGGCTAATAGAAAGCGACAAAAATAACATTTTTACGGCAAAATTTTACAGTTAAACTGTTGAAATATCCGGTAATAAAAATACAATAATACGCGTTGTTGCATAGTAGTACACGGTATTGCACAGTATTTTAAATTATTGGTTCTTACATAAGAAGTCACTCAGTATTCAATAATTGCTACAGTAGTTGTTGCATAGTATCTCATATTATTGATTCAATTATTGTCACAGTATCATCTGCACAATACTTTAAAATATTAAATCAATAATTGACACAACACAGTTACTCATATTATTATTATTAGCATTATTGACAATGTCTAGAAAGTTCTGTCAAGGAAAGAGGTTAGGTTATTTAATTGCGCGCCAGTAAGGAGAAATCCTTATCGAAAAGTCCCCTCTTTTCTGGGAGCGATCTGGTTGTCAATATTGTGAATTATAATATTAATGATGAATGGTTGATAAAAATATTTTCATTGTGTTGGAAATATTAATGTTAGTGGAAATCGACATTTATTTCGATAATAGTTGATTTTCGGATGTGAAATTGACCAAACGGGAAATTAATCGGATAAATGAGCAATTAATGGGTGGCTGACATGTGGGACCCACTGTGACACTCCCAAATCCGGGTACTTCAATTCCACTGGATTTGGTGTTCACTGTACAAATATCATTTATCTATCTACCCATAATAAATGCAAACCATGCAATAGATAAAAATAAATCCTCCCTTATGGAGTTACAACATCTGAATATAAATACATCAATCCCAGGTTATACTAACCTTAAATCTCAAATACGGAAACGTAAACAATTAAATAGTCTTACACAACTTTAACATAAGTCTTAAACAATAACATATCAAATAAACAACAAATCTTCATCACTTGTTGACCTTGCCCTTGCCTTTGCTAGTAGAAGGCTCTTCGGACCTTTAGTTCTTAACTGCAATGTTATTATTACGTAAGAGTGAGCACGATTGCCCACAAGTATAACAATATGACAATAATATAATAACATGCGAGTAAATCAAGACATCTGAATAACGAAAACTCGACTTTTGACTCAAGAATGAATAACAAGAATGAAAGGAACATCTGAAGGTCATAAAACCTCGAACTATGTCCTAGGTTATAAAGTGTTTATACTTTAAACCTTTAATAGTCATAAGACTATGGACTCTACTTCTCGTACTTAGGAGGATCAGCCCTTAGTACCATAATGTGCACAATATCTCAATGCTAAAGCGTAAATAATCCCCTATACAGGGTTGTTCATTTCAGTTTGACATCAGAGTCCACACCAAAGAAAGTTTGGTTTGGATAGACTCAATAATAGTTCTAGAATTTAGAAGGCTCATCAACTATGGACTAGTCGAATCAATAAGGGTTCGCTAGTCTTACAAGGTTCAGCAATAAACGATATTCAAATTGAATAATAATTTCTCAAGAGTATACAATCGAATAAGTATTGTATAACTGGAATCATGCTTTTAAAGGTAATATAATATCTCATATGGAATCTCAACTTCATTAACAAGTATAAGAACTTGCATCATGATAGTATTTCAAGAATAGAAAACTTGTTCAATAAAAGTAAACTTTGAATTTAGTAACTTGCTTGACATAAGAATAAGGAATAGAATGCTTATTCAATTTAAAGAGTTTAGATAAGGAATTTGCTTAACGATAGTAAGTTAAGGATAGAATACTTGCCTCTTGCACAAGCTACAAATATAATTATAATTCACTTCCTCAACGTTCTACACATTACATTATGTTTATGACATCGATTAGTTTTCATAACTACCATGTTTAACTGTTGAACTATTCACTTAAGTTCAACTTACAACTTGGTTTATAATATTACTCAATGGCTAACCACATAACATGAATGTAAACTCACAACATGCATATCACACATGTATAACCCTTTAAACAATCATAATCAAGTTTTACAATTACGATATTCAAGTTCGCACTTAGTTTGTTAACTAGAACTTTCACATTATCTCATACATGTCAATAACTTAGTTTATTAATCATGAACTTCAAATCATATAATATTCATGTATGTAACTTAGAACAACATCTTTTATTATCGAGAACACTACACTTGTGTGCGTGCATGTCCGAAGCCCTCTGATTGCCTCCGAATACGCATCAGTCACAAATATGGCTATTTTTATCCATTTTAACGATTTTAAATCAAAAAACTTAAAGAATAAAAGTTGTAGGTCTACTCGTTATCTTTCCGAATCATTCTGAATCGCCTTAATCGGAGTTTGTATGAAAAGGTTATGCTTATTTTACTACAGGAGGTCAAAACAGAATTTTTTCTCTACACTACCCCCGCTGGGGCGGGTGTGGTGCTGCATGGGGCCCGCTGGGGCGGGCGTGCCTTGGAGGTTCAGTCCCAATTCGCGATTTTGACAGTTTTTAGCCCAAATACTCCAATTAAATGTAAATTAAACTAACACAGTGATTTCTATGAAGTATGAACTTCATAGAAACATCATACAATGTTACTAACATGTTTTTATCATCTTAAATCATGCAATTACTTGAATGAAATCATGAAATTTCACCGTTCTTGGTGTTCTTGACAGTTTTGAAGAAAAATACGAAAATCATCGTCACGGATTCGTTATAACTTCGAATCCGTTCGTTTAAAGTTTGTTTTCTTTATTTTAACATGTATAATCATAATCCGTTATCAAATCTAAGTTAAACAACCAATTTAAAGCATACAAATTGTATATAAGGCCATATATACGTGTTCTTCATATTTTTCATACTCTGTAATTCATGAAACTTTGATTAAAGCATGTTTACATGAAATTGATTACTCTAACATATGAATACATGATATAAACCATATAATATACATATGTTAACATATATATCATCACATCTTAAGTTAATTGTCAAAATAACTCTTCACAGAGAACTTGAATAGAGTTTTCATAGAAAATATATAAGAACATAAATTAAAGTTTGGGTAGAAGAGATTGCCCTTGCTAGTGTTTAGATAATTTGAAGATGATGAAGTTCTCTTCTATTTCTTCTTCAATTCACACTTTTTCTCAATTTTCTCTCTAAACTCTCTCTGTATTTCTCCCTTAACTTGTTCTGATATATGAATATATGGAAGCCTGATATAGATATAGACTAAATATAATATACGTATAGTTAATAGTCATGACTTAATGGGTCGTCAGTTAATCCCATAATGGGTTAACTGGCTCTAACCTCCACTAAGGCCTTGTTTGCTTGTCCCTTAAATTCTTCCTTTCTCATTTAACTTAATTAACTTCTTATAGCATAGTTTTAATGTCACACCTTTATAAACCAAATAATCTTATTTAAATTAATTAAATAAAATATCATAACTCCACATTAAATCATGTTATCACATAATTAAAATTCTCCTTTATTAATTATGTCAAATCTTTAAATCTCTAATTAATTATTAAATTAATTAGAATAACATTATGCTTATGAAATAATTAATTTAATCAAATAAGTTCAATTAAATACATACTTTGCACAATAAAATTCTCAATATTAATTTAATCAATGTAACACATAATTAAATTAATCTACCATAATTTCATCAATTAATTATTAAATTCAATAATTAAATCATCGAAAAATATTTATTTAATTCAATAAATATTCAAATTAAATTACAAAATCTCGTTCGTCACATCTTTCCCCCCTTAAAAGGATTCTGTTCTCAGAATCACGGTTCAATTAAATATTTCACCCCATTACATGCTCCCCCCTTACAAAGATTCTGTCCCCAGAATCGCTTACACATAAATCAAGCAAATAAATGCAGGTAATTCTTTAGCATATGCTCTTCGAGTTCCCACGTAGCTTCTTCAATGTTGTGGTTTCTCCAAATTACCTTAACAGAAGGTATAACTTTATTTTTGAGAACTTGCTCTTTCCTGTCAATGATCTGAACAGGAATTTCTTCATAGGATAAGTCTTTCTCAAATTGTAGGGGTTCATATTCTATCACATGTTTGTAATCGGGTTTGTAGGGACGTAAAACTAAAACATAGAAGACGTTGTGGATATTCTCTAGCGCCGGAGGTAAAGCTACCTCATATGCGACTTCTCCAATCCTTCGCAGCACTTCAAAGGGTCCAATGAACCTCGGGCTCAATTTTTCCTTCTTACCGAATCTAATCTTTCCCTTCCAGGGAGAGACTTTCAAAAATACAAAGCTACCCGATTCAAACTCAATATTTTTACGATGTGGATCGACGTATTTCTTCTGCCTATCCTAAGTTGCTGCCAGTCTTGTCCGGATCACTTTGACTATCTCTGCTGTTTGTTGTACCAGTTGTGGTCCTAGTAGCTGTCTCTCTCCAACTTCATTCTAGTATAGTGGAGTTCTGCACTTTCTGCCGTACAACGCTTTGTGAGGCAGCATGCCAATACTTGCGTGGTAACTGTTGTTGTAACCAAACTCCACGAGCGGTAGGTGATCATCCCAATTGCCTTTGAAATCCATGATGCATGCTCTCAACATATCTTCCAATGTCTGGATCGTTCTTTCACTTTGGCCATCTGTCTGAGGATGATAGGCCGTGCTCATTCTCAACTGTGTCCCCATGCATTCCTGTAGTCGCTTCCAGAAGTTCGATGTAAAGCGCGGATCCCTATCGAAAATAATTGACACCGGAATTTTGTGCCTCAAAACAATTTCTTTTACATATAGCTTTGCCAACTGGTCTAAGTTGAATCTGATTTTGATCGAAAGGAAGTGAGCTGATTTCGTCAGTCGGTCAACGATAACCCATACTGCGTTGTAGCCTCTCTGAGTTGTCGGGAGGCCAACCACAAAATCCATCGTAATATGTTCCCATTTCCATTCTGGGATCTCTAAAGGTTGTAGCAAACCTCTCGGTCTTTGATGTTCTTGTAAGACCCAGGATTTCAAGAAATAAAAGTATTAAAATTTTCTTATATTTATTATTCAGTAAATGGTTAAATTGATAAAAGATAAAAATTGAGGGTGATATATGTAAAATTTTCAAAATAAGCAAGTGGTTATAAAATATTCATTGTTGTCGGGAAATATTCGTTTGGTCGTGGAATATTCTTGCTGTCGGGGAATATTCGTACGATGGCGTAGCCATTTGTGGGCCACATAACGGAAAATTGTCGCATGAAAAAAATGACAAGAATAAGTTTTTTATAAATAACGGCGTAGTTGTTACCGTTAACACTGTTGGAATACCCGGTGGGTAAAGTAAAGTAATACGCGTTGTTGCACAGTAGCACACGGTATTGCACAGTATTTTTATATTATTGTTAATTCAATAATTGTCACTGCACAGTATTTTCCATTATCAGATCAATAATTCATATTATTTGAATAATATTATTAGATAACATTATTAGCAATGTCTAAGGAAGTTCTGACTAGAAGTGGTTATTTAATTGCGCGCCAGTAAGGAGAAATTCTTATCGGAAGACCCCCTCTTTCCTAGGAACGACCTGGTTGTCAATATTGTGGTTCTGTAATATTATTTGTGAATAATTAATTATTGGTAAAAAATGATAAGAAAATATTTATTTAATGGGGGAATTTTTAAAGAGATAATTTTGAAAATTGATATTTTATCTTTCCTGATAAAATAATTTATTCAAATATATTATTATAATATTACATTATAAGTGTATAATGTGATAATATAATAATATAATAATAGTGATATTTTTACAATAAATTCATGATTTATGAATAAATGAGGTGGAAGAGAGAAGATAGAATTGGAATTATTTAATAATTGTAAATATTTTAATATATATGTGTGTATATATATATATATATGTGTGTGTGTGTGTGTGTGTGTGTGTGTGTGTGTGTACGTATATGTGTGTGTGTGTGGAAGAAGTGGTGGGGGTGAGAGAAGAAAAGGGGGAGAGAGAGAGAGTTAGTGGAAGAATATGGAAAAGGAAGAAAGAGAAAGGGAAGAGAAGGAAATTGAAAAAATCATCCGTATGTGAATTTCGGTCATTTTTCGTTCGGAATTTGGAAAAACTTTCTTCTACAAAATTGTAGAGAATTAAATTTCCTATGGAATGAACATAAAATTTGTATTTTTATGATAAATAAATTATTTATTATGAATTATTGAAGTTTCTGAATAAAAGTTTTTTTTAAACATATGGTGGGCCCCACTCTTGTTTGTTGTAAAATAGGTGGGCTCCACTTGTGTGTAAAATGCTGAAATTGAAGATCAAGGAGGTGGGCGGAAGTTTTTAAAAAAAATATTATTTTATTAAATTTTCTGCGTTGGTGTTCTAAGCATTTTCCTATAAATAAGGTGCTTAGGTTAGAATTGAAAATCTCACCAGAATCAGAAGTTTTCTCTCTCTATAATATTGAGCGTATTTTTGTGAGTATTTTGATACTTTGAGAGTTGATAAGCAGTGCAAGTGTTCGTCAACATTATATCCGATATTCCAGTCAGAAGTACTTTTCTTTTGAGGTAAGGGATATCATTTTTGTAAGGGATGTTATATTTTTCGTAAATGATGTTATTGCTTTCAATATCATTTCATCGAAATATTGGTATGAATTTTATTATGAAATTTTTACCTTTTTCGTCGGGGTTACTATTCACGTATACGACACTATTCACGTATACGGCACTATTCACGAATACGGTACTATTCACAAGTACTATTCACAGAGTATGATTTTTCTTATGAAATTTTTATCTTTTTCATGTCGGGGTTACTATTTACGTATACGGCACTATTCACGTATACGGCACTATTCATGTATACGACACTATTTACGTATATGGCACTATGTACGTATACGATACTATTTACGAATACGGGATACTATGCACGGGTTACTATTTACAAATTACTATTCACGATAAAATTAGTTTCTTTTTCTAACCAAATTATTGTTGAGTTATGAATCTTACTCTTGAAATTAAATCCATGTTTTGATCACATTGTTCTTATTATCATATATAACCTTTTTATAATCCTGGTGATGAAATTTCTCTTTGACTTGAGTGTAAAGATGGGTAGATTATTTGTATGATCGTGACTATGGGTTCTCTTTGGCCAGTAGTGCAAAGATGAATTGTTAACTGGTATGATCATGACCATTGAATTTATAATTGAATATCTTTAGCTTAAGTGCAAAGGTGAATTGATCAACATGGTTATAATTATTGTTTATATAAATTCTGAAATGATTATATATTTCTTTGAGATATGAATATCTTTGGCCTGTAGTACAAAGATGACCTGTTGTTGAATATCTTTGGCCTGTAGTGCAAAGATGAACTGTTGATGAATATCTTTGGCCCGTAGTGCAAAAATGAATTTATTAATATGATTGTGAACACGAGTTGTGATTTGGTATAACCATGATCTTTGGTGTTTCAGGTAAAGACAGGTGATGAAAATTATCTTCGTCCTAGGTGCAAAGATAGGAATTTATCAACATAATTATGATTATGAACTATTTACATGATTATGGACAGGAATTGTTGACTGATGTTACAGGGATACAATATTGTTGGTGGACTTTTAACATGGACGAGATAATAGACATTATGGTCTATCTGACTCTTCTAATGGATTGTTCGTTCCGCTGCAACTATGGTTGAAAAGTTTTATTATCTACCATATGTTATAAATCTCTGATTTATTACTGATGAAAACTATTGATAATTTAATTATCTTTAGTCATGATAATCTTTACTGGGCTATTTGTGCTCACCCTTTGCTTCACAATTTCTTTCAGTTAATAAGAGTGTAGCTGGGTCGAGCGGGGATAACAAGAGAATAGAGTAATGGTCGGTGACTGTTGAGTTTCTCAATACATTATAAAATAACATGACAATATATAATTGTATTGAGAACTTTAAATGTGTGTGTCGTATTGTATACGCCATTTAGCAGTTGATTTTGGTGACCCAAATAAGGTGAGGTGTTGTCCAAGGTTGAAGCACCATGAGAGTTATATTTTGGTATCAGTGATATTTGTATTAAAACTCACAGTGTAACTGTGTTGGGTAAAATCTAGTTACGCACAACACGCAAGTATACGTGGTCAACAAGTAATAGAGTGAAAGTAGAGTGTCGATCCCACGAGGAATTATTTAACAAAAATCACCAAATACTAACCCGTAACCAACTCAATCTTATTTAAACGAATGAATTTCAAATTATATAATTAAACTACTATTAACTACCACCAATTACCCCTAGTTAATTAAGATTACGGAGATTTAAGATCACAACTTCACTTATCGATTCATCTAATTAACATACTTCTTATCAATTATTCTCTCTATTCTGAATTGTTAATCAAGAACACGAAAATAAATATAACCACCTCTCGATGCATCATACCATACTCACTCAAATCCACAGATGATAGAATTAAGCAAGACACCCTAATTAACTATTCCACTATATTTCTATGTGAATTACAATTAAAAAGGATTTAATCACAAGTTCTCTATTAGATTACATATGGCGTAAAGGAATAGCTCTATCCTAAACACGAATCATAATTTCTATCTATGCAGAAATCACAAACACATGCTATCATGATCAGATCTAAATCTATACTCCTCAATCAATTTCATATAGATTATCACGGTAATTGTTAGCTAGGCAATTAAGCAATTAATTCCAAATCACAATAGACAATTCACAACGATAGATCATAATAATTGATAGAGAAGCCTAATAAAATAAATTACACAATAAGATCTATTGCAATCTCAAACAAAGAATTAGTTCATTGATATTGAATTAAAACTAAGAATCCACAATTGAATACACATTAAAAGATAAGAAAAAGATTAAGGAAAAGAATTGAATCTGTTGCCGGCAAATTCGTCCTCCTTCTTGTTCTTGACCTGGATCTCTAATGGCTTCCAATTGCTTCAATCTCCAAATCCCCTTTCAACTAGGGTTTGTTTTATTTTATTGGAAAAGTAAACTAAAACTAAACTAAATAATGGAATCAAACTAAGCTATACTATATAATATATATATACAAGCTAATATCTTCCTAATAACTAAGCTAATCCAATATATATATATATATGTCCTTCCTCCCAGGTCCAGTTTTCTAATTGAATATATTATATATAATAACTAAACTATAATATATATTATATATCTCCTGCCCCTTTTCCAGGTTAAGTGTTCTACCATATTCCAAGTCCGAGAAGGATCGTGCCAGCTGCTCCTTTTATCCGGTCAATTCCCCTTTTTAATATTCATTGCCCCCACATATACTCCTTATTTCTCCAGCCCACTTGTATTTCTAAATGCATCTGAGTCCAAGCCGAAAGAAAGAGAAATAGAAATTAGCAGCTGGCCCATTCTTTATATATAATTAGCCCACAATCCGAATAGGAGTAGGAAAATCCGGCTGCTTCGTGGCCCTTTCTTTCAACATGTTACGTCCATATATGATCTATGCGTAGCCCACCAATTTCTCCAATTAACTTGCATCCCAATCCTACATGAAGTAGGATAATAGTCAAATCCGTGTAGAACTAGGAGTCATCAGCTTACCTTTTTATCCTCCACTTGCAACAGGTCAAGTCCTATTTAATATGCTGCCTTTATGTCCCTCATATAGCATATATTTGCTACCTTATCATTATTATACAACAAATTCGACTAACAAAGGAGAATTGAGCAGCTCGAGCGCGCCTCCCGGCCCCAGCGGGGAGTTTACTTCTTCATCACCCGCCCCAGCGGGATATCATTCTGTCCGCACAGCTTGAATTTGCATGCTCCATTTCGTGAGCTGCTATTAAACTTTGAGCTGCTCCACTTCAAAAACCAGACCGTGGCCCACTTGATTTACTTTAACTTTGCATGTAATAAAACCCAATTGATTTGCTTCCGAATTCTTTTCAAATCACAGACTTCTTTAATTGTACTCATCAAATTGAGCGGGTGAACCCTTCAAGTGTATTAAAAATTGTCCTTTTAAGCTCTTTTTACATCCCTTTCATATCCTGCACACAATAATATAAAACCCAGTAAAATGATGAAAAATTACTTGAAAATAACAAAAACCAAGCTATAACGAATACTGATTAGTGGGTATTAAACCCACTCATCAAATACCCCCAAACTTGAGACTTTGCTTGTCCTCAAGCAAACACAAATTATACAGAATCACTTTCTAGCAATGATCCACTCAAGCAATGAATCAATATGACCTTGAACACTGGCCTCAAAGGTTACAACAAATGATAACCCACAGAAAATTTCAAAACAATGTCATGTCTAAAAAATTCAACAACTTTCATTAGCTCCACATCTACTCATGATACTTTAAGTGCGTGTGTGCATCCACATGTTCAAACTAGTCATGATCTAGATAAAATCAACCAACACTCATAAAAGATTTTCAAAAATAACTCTCAAAACTTCTTATCACACCAATATCTGCTAATAAAGACAAAGCACAAGTTTCTTGAGGATCAACCGGATATTTAAATATTTAAGCACATATGAACCCTTCTCAAGTATTTCAAACACATATATTTTCTTTTCTTTTTGGTGAGTGCGTTTTACGCTCCATCTCACTTTCCAGTTCAATTTAAACGAGTGCATTTTACGCTCCATCTCGTGTCTGTGTTTATGGGGAGTGCGTTTTGCGCTCCATCTCAACCCACCACAAGATTCAATTATTCGACTCGGGAATGTTCCATTTTTTTTTCAAAAATACTCCAAGATTTCCCCTCAACTTATGTGAGTGCCTAATTTTCACTTTGAATGATGCTTAAATAAGATTTCTCAAGTTGCAATGATATCTTTCATAAGCATTTAGCCAAAAAAATTTTTTAATCCCAACTAGCTAAACAAATGGATATGTGTAAAATTTTCAAAAAAAAAATCGCAAGTAGTGTAAAAACTAATTACGGAGTCGAAATATAGACTAAGCATGCTCCTCAATTCTCCTAGAGTTAACAACATTAACCACCCACTTATCATTGGCCACAATCAAATTCCATCAAAACATTGCCCAAGTGAATACTAAACATGATAAATACCCCCAAACTTAAAACAGACATTGTCCTCAATGGCTAAGATAGAAAAAATTAAAAGAGAGGACTTCTCTGAAAATATAGCATTTTCCCCCTTATCTGCTAAGTCTGAAGAATAGGTTAGGCACATTGGAATGAATCGGGCACCACACTCGAGTTGGACTTGACTAACCTGTGAACATGATAGAATCACGTTTATTAAATCCTAAAAAAAATGACAAATCTAAAAAAAAATATAAAACCTAAAAAAAACTAAAAATAAAATTAAACTTGGGTTGCCTCCCAATAAGCGCTTGATTTATAGTCCTTCAGTCGGACTTTGTCTGGTCAACACTATCCAATTCCTCTTCGGAAGTTGAGGAACCCTGCATCCATCAGTAACAAATAATCCTTTGGGAAGTTCCCACACGCGATGGCCAGTGCATCAAAGTCACCTAGCATTCTCTTATTCGGTATGATCTTCATGAATAAGGACCAACAGCTAGGTGTTGTCTCCATTGTGTATGTGATCACTTTGGGGCATGGAAGCTTCTCACACACAATGGGCTCTTCGTCTATCTTCTCTTTCTTGTCCCACCATGGCTTCAAAATTGTACTCGCTCTTATGTCATCAAGAGCTTTGCCGACGACATGACTACCAATTGGGCATGGTTTTGCAAAACTGACTGACTCTTTGATCTTTGGTGGAGACCCATTTAGATCTTCGTCGACCTCTATTTCATTATCCCTATTTGTCTCCACACTTTCTATATCTTGTGGCTCATCCAGCGGGGTTCTCCGTCAGTTTCGTCATCCATGTCATAAAGCCTAGTGTTTGGAGGACAGTTGTTTGAGACGTTGGTGAGTTGTTCCATCTGATTATTAAGACCTTGACTTGACAACTCCTGACTAAACTTCCTCTCCTCTTGATCTGCTATGATGTTTGACATGAGTTCTTCCATATTTAACTTTTCTTCTTGTGGCTCATCCAATAGTAGATTTGATTCTGGCTCTCCATTAGTTTCTAAATCTATGTAATTAGGACCAGTGTTTGGAGGAATGTTGTTCACTGCTTTGGTCATTTGCTCCAGCTGAATTGCTAGATTCTTCATATCCGTCCGTAGAGATTTCCTCGCCGCGTCATTTTCTGTTTGGATTCTAGCCAAAGCCTCTTCCCAACCTAGCTTTTCTTCTTGTGGCAATGGAGGTGGACATGAAAATTCCGGTGTGTATGATGGATTTGGAGCATAGTATTGGTCATCATAATTGTAGCTCCATGAAGAATCCGGGTGATACCCCCAATCTTGGTGGTAGTTATGATCAGCATAGTTGTTTAGGTAATCACCACTATATTGTATCTGTTCAAAACTGACGGTGCATTGATGACTCGGATGGTTGCCAGCACAATAATCACACGTAACTGCCATCCTTCGACTCCGTTGGGCTGCGATAACCTCCAACGTCTTCGAAAGCTTTTCAATCTGTGCTAATATAAGTTCATCAATCCCTATTTTCCTTGGTTGAGTCATGTTCGTATATGGCCATTGATAATTGAATTCAGCCATGGTACCTGAAAAAGGAGTAAAATAGGAAGAGAATTAAATAAATAAATAAAAATATTTAAATTAAAACTAATTTGATTGAAATTAATATTGGTAAATAATTATTAAATTAATTCCCCGGCAACGGCGCCAAAAATTTGTTGGGTAAAATCTAGTTATGCACAACACGCAAGTATACGTGGTCAACAAGTAATAAAGTGAAAGTAGAGTGTCGATCCCACGTGGAATTATTTAACAAAAATCACCAAATACCGTAACTAACTCAATCTTATTTAAACGAATGAATTTCAAATTATATAATTAAACTATTATTAACTACCACTAATTACCCCTAGTTAATTAAGATTACGGAGATTTAAGATCACAACTTCACTTATCGATTCATCTAAGTTAACATACTTCTTATCAATTATTCTCTTTATTCTGAATTGTTAATCAAGAACACGAAAATAAATATAACCACCTCTCGATGCATCATACCATACTCACTCAAATCCACATATGATAGAATTAAGCAAGACACCCTAATTAACTAATCCACTATATTTCTATGTGAATTACAATTAAAAAGGATTTAATTACAAGTTCTCTATTAGATTACATATTGCATAAAGGAATAGCTCTATCCTAAACACGAATCATAATTTCTATCTATGCAGAAATCACAAACACATGCTATCATGATCAGATCTAAATCTATACTCCTCAATCAATTTCATATAGATTATCACGGTAATTATTAGCTAGACAATTAAGCAATTAATTCCAAATCACAATAGACAATTCACAACGATAGATCATAATAATTGATAGAGAAGCCTAATAAAATAAATTATACAATAAAATCCATTGCAATCTCAAACAAAGAATTAGTTCATTGATATTGAATTAAAACTAAGAATCCATAATTGAATACACATTAAAAGATAAGAAAAAGATTAAGGAAAAGAATTGAATCTATTGCCGGCAAATTCGTCCTCCTTCTTGCTCTTGACCTGGATCTCTAATGGCTTTCAATTGCTTCAATCTCCAAATCCCCTTTCAACTAGGGTTTGTTTTATTTTATTGGAAAAGTAAACTAAAACTAAACTAAATAATGGAATCAAACTAAGCTATACTATATAATATATATATAAGCTAATATCCTCCTAATAACTAAGCTAATCCAATATATATATATATATATATATATATATATATATATATATATATATATATATATATATATATATGTCCTTCCTCCCAGGTCCAGTTTTCTAATTAAATATATTATATATAATAACTAAACTATAATATATATTATATATCTCCTGCCCCTTTTCCAGGTTAAGTGTTCCACCAGATTCCAATTCCGAGAAGGATCGTGCCAGCTGCTCCTTTTATCCGGTCAATTCCCCTTTTTAATATTCATGGCCCCCACATATACTCCTTATTTCTCCAGCCCACTTGTATTTCTAATTGCATCTGAGTCCAAGCCGAAAGAAAGAGAAATAGAAATCAGCATCTGGCCCACTCTTTATATATAATCAGCCCACAATCCGAATAGGAGTAGGAAAATCCAGCTGCTTCGTGGTCCTTTCTTTCAACATGTTACGTCCATATATGATCTATGCGTAGCCCACCAATTTCTCCAATTAACTTGCATCCCAATCCTACGTGAAGTAGGATAATAGTCAAATCCATGTAGAACTAGGAGTCAGCAGCTTACCTTTTTATCCTCCACTTGCAACAGGTCAAGTCCTATTTAATATGCTGCCTTTATGTCCCTCATATAGCATATATTTGCTACCTTATCATTATTATACAACAAATTCGACTAACAAAGGAGAATTGAGCAGCTCGAGCGCGCCTCCCCGCCCTAGCGGGGAGTTTACTTCTTCATCACCCGCCCCAGCGGGATATCATTCTGTCCGCACAGCTTGAATTTGCATGATCCATTTCGTGAGCTGCTATTAAACTTTGAGCTGCTCCACTTCAAAAACCATACCGTGGCCCACTTAATTTACTTTAACTTTGCATGTAATAAAACCCAATTGATTTGCTTTCGAATTCTTTTCAAATCATAGACTTCTTTAAGTGTACTCATCAAATTGAGTGGGTGAACCCTTCAAGTGTATTAAAAATTGTCCTTTTAAGCTCTTTTTACATCCCTTTCATATCCCGCACACAATAATATAAAACCCAGTAAAATGATGAAAAATTACTTGAAAATAACAAAAACCAAGCTATAACGAATACTGATTAGTGGGTATTAAACCCACTCATCAAATACCCCCAAACTTGAGACTTTGCTTGTCCTCAAGCAAACACAAATTATACAGAATCACTTTCTAGCAATGATCCACTCAAGCAATGAATCAATATGAACTTGAACACTGGCCTCAAAGGTTACAACAAATGATAACCCACAGAAAATTTCAAAACAATGTCATGTCTAAAAAATTCAACAACTTTCATTAGCTCCACATCTACTCATGATACTTTAAGTGCGTGTGTGCATCCACATGTTCAAACTAGTCATGATCTAGATAAAATCAACCAACACTCATAAAAGATTTTCAAAAACAACTCTCAAAACTTCTTATCACACCAATATCTGCTAATAAAGACAAAGCACAAGTTTCTTGAGGATCAACCGGATATTTAAACATTTAAGCACATATGAACCCTTCTCAAGTATTTCAAACACATATATTTTCTTTTCTTTTTGGTGAGTGCGTTTTACGCTCCATCTCACTTTCAAGTTCAATTTAAACGAGTGCGTTTTACGCTCCATCTCGTGTCTGTGTTTATGGGGAGTGCATTTTACGCTCTATCTCAACCCACCACAAGATTCAATTATTCGACTCGGGAAGATTCCAATTTTTTTTCAAAAATACTCCAAGATTTCCCCTCAACTTATGTGAGTGCCTAATTTTCACTTTGAATGATGCTTAAATAAGATTTCTCAAGTTGCAATGATATCTTTCATAAGCATTTAGCCAAAAAAATTTTTTAATCCCAACTAGCTAAACAAATGGATATGTGTAAAATTTTCAAAAAAAAAATCGCAAGTAGTGTAAAAACTAATTACGGAGTCGAAATATAGACTAAGCATGCTCCTCAATTCTCCTAGAGTTAACAACATTAACCACCCACTTATCATTGGCCACAATCAAATTCCATCAAAACATTGCCCAAGTGAATACTAAACATGATAAATACCCCCAAACTTAAAACAGACATTGTCCTCAATGGCTAAGATAGAAAAAATTAAAAGAGAGGACTTCTCTGAAAATATAGCATTTTCCCCCTTATCTGCTAAGTCTGAAGAATAGGTTAGGCACATTGGAATGAATCGGGCACCACACTCGAGTTGGACTTGACTAACCTGTGAACATGATAGAATCACGTTTATTAAATCCTAAAAAAAATGACAAATCTAAAAAAAAATATAAAACCTAAAAAAAACTAAAAATAAAATTAAACTTGGGTTGCCTCCCAATAAGCGCTTGATTTATAGTCCTTCAGCCGAACTTTGTCTGGTCAATACTATCCAATTCCTCTTCGGAAGTTGAGGAACCCTCCATCCATCAGTAACAAATAATCCTTTGGGAAGTTCCCACACGCGATGGCCAGTGCATCAAAGTCACCTAGCATTCTCTTATTCGGTATGATCTTCATGAATAAGGACCAACAGCTAGGTGTTGTCTCCATTGTGTATGTGATCACTTTGGGGCATGGAAGCTTGTCACACACAATGGGCTCTTCGTCTATCTTCTCTTTCTTGTCCCACCATGGCTTCAAAATTGTACTCGCTCTTATGTCATCAAGAGCTTTGCCGACGACATGACTACCAATTGGGCATGGTTTTGCAAAACTGACTGACTCTTTGATCTTTGGTGGAGACCCATTTAGATCTTCGTCGACCTCTATTTCATTATCCCTATTTGTCTCCACACTTTCTATATCTTGTGGCTCATCCAGCGGGGTTCTCCGTCAGTTTCGTCATCCATGTCATAAAGCCTAGTGTTTGGAGGACAGTTGTTTGAGACGTTGGTGAGTTGTTCCATCTGATTATTAAGACCTTGACTTGACAACTCCTGACTAAACTTCCTCTCCTCTTGATCTGCTATGATGTTTGACATGAGTTCTTCCATATTTAACTTTTCTTCTTGTGGCTCATCCAATAGTAGATTTGATTCTGGCTCTCCATTAGTTTCTAAATCTATGTAATTAGGACCAGTGTTTGGAGGAATGTTGTTCACTGCTTTGGTCATTTGCTCCAGCTGAATTGCTAGATTCTTCATATCCGTCCGTAGAGATTTCCTCGCCGCGTCATTTTCTGTTTGGATTCTAGCCAAAGCCTCTTCCCAACCTAGCTTTTCTTCTTGTGGCAATGGAGGTGGACATGAAAATTCCGGTGTGTATGATGGATTTGGAGCATAGTATTGGTCATCATAATTATAGCTCCATGAAGAATCCGGGTGATACCCCCAATCTTGGTGGTAGTTATGATCAGCATAGTTGTTTAGGTAATCACCACTATATTGTATCTGTTCAAAACTGACGGTGCATTGATGACTCGGATGGTTGCCAGCACAATAATCACACGTAACTGCCATCCTTCGACTCCGTTGGGCTGCGATAACCTCCAACGTCTTCGAAAGCTTTTCAATCTGTGCTAATATAAGTTCATCAATCCCTATTTTCCTTGGTTGAGTCATGTTCGTATATGGCCATTGATAATTGAATTCAGCCATGGTACCTGAAAAAGGAGTAAAATAGGAAGAGAATTAAATAAATAAATAAAAATATTTAAATTAAAACTAATTTGATTGAAATTAATATTGGTAAATAATTATTAAATTAATTCCCCGGCAACGGCGCCAAAAACTTGTTGGGTAAAATCTAGTTATGCACAACACGCAAGTATACGTGGTCAACAAGTAATAAAGTGAAAGTAGAGTGTCGATCCCACGTGGAATTATTTAACAAAAATCACCAAATACTAACCCGTAACCAACTCAATCTTATTTAAACGAATGAATTTCAAATTATATAATTAAACTATTATTAACTACCACTAATTACCCCTAGTTAATTAAGATTACGGAGATTTAAGATCACAACTTCACTTATCGATTCATCTAAGTTAACATACTTCTTATCAATTATTCTCTCTATTCTGAATTGTTAATCAAGAACACGAAAATAAATATAACCACCTCTCGATGCATCATACCATACTCACTCAAATCCACATATGATAGAATTAAGCAAGACACCCTAATTAACTAATCCACTATATTTCTATGTGAATTACAATTAAAAAGGATTTAATTACAAGTTCTCTATTAGATTACATATTGCATAAAGGAATAGCTCTATCCTAAACACGAATCATAATTTCTATCTATGCAGAAATCACAAACACATGCTATCATGATCAGATCTAAATCTATACTCCTCAATCAATTTCATATAGATTATCACGGTAATTATTAGCTAGACAATTAAGCAATTAATTCCAAATCACAATAGACAATTCACAACGATAGATCATAATAATTGATAGAGAAGCCTAATAAAATAAATTATACAATAAAATCCATTGCAATCTCAAACAAAGAATTAGTTCATTGATATTGAATTAAAACTAAGAATCCATAATTGAATACACATTAAAAGATAAGAAAAAGATTAAGGAAAAGAATTGAATCTATTGCCGGCAAATTCGTCCTCCTTCTTGCTCTTGACCTGGATCTCTAATGGCTTTCAATTGCTTCAATCTCCAAATCCCCTTTCAACTAGGGTTTGTTTTATTTTATTGGAAAAGTAAACTAAAACTAAACTAAATAATGGAATCAAACTAAGCTATACTATATAATATATATAAGCTAATATCCTCCTAATAACTAAGCTAATCCAATATATATATATATATATATATATATATATATATATATATATATATATATATATATATGTCCTTCCTCCCAGGTCCAGTTTTCTAATTAAATATATTATATATAATAACTAAACTATAATATATATTATATATCTCCTGCCCCTTTTCCAGGTTAAGTGTTCCACCAGATTCCAATTCCGAGAAGGATCGTGCCAGCTGCTCCTTTTATCCGGTCAATTCCCCTTTTTAATATTCATGGCCCCCACATATACTCCTTATTTCTCCAGCCCACTTGTATTTCTAATTGCATCTGAGTCCAAGCCGAAAGAAAGAGAAATAGAAATCAGCATCTGGCCCACTCTTTATATATAATCAGCCCACAATCCGAATAGGAGTAGGAAAATCCAGCTGCTTCGTGGCCCTTTCTTTCAACATGTTACGTCCATATATGATCTATGCGTAGCCCACCAATTTCTCCAATTAACTTGCATCCCAATCCTACGTGAAGTAGGATAATAGTCAAATCCATGTAGAACTAGGAGTCAGCAGCTTACCTTTTTATCCTCCACTTGCAACAGGTCAAGTCCTATTTAATATGCTGCCTTTATGTCCCTCATATAGCATATATTTGCTACCTTATCATTATTATACAACAAATTCGACTAACAAAGGAGAATTGAGCAGCTCGAGCGCGCCTCCCCGCCCTAGCGGGGAGTTTACTTCTTCATCACCCGCCCCAGCGGGATATCATTCTGTCCGCACAGCTTGAATTTGCATGATCCATTTCGTGAGCTGCTATTAAACTTTGAGCTGCTCCACTTCAAAAACCATACCGTGGCCCACTTAATTTACTTTAACTTTGCATGTAATAAAACCCAATTGATTTGCTTTCGAATTCTTTTCAAATCATAGACTTCTTTAAGTGTACTCATCAAATTGAGTGGGTGAACCCTTCAAGTGTATTAAAAATTGTCCTTTTAAGCTCTTTTTACATCCCTTTCATATCCCGCACACAATAATATAAAACCCAGTAAAATGATGAAAAATTACTTGAAAATAACAAAAACCAAGCTATAACGAATACTGATTAGTGGGTATTAAACCCACTCATCAAATACCCCCAAACTTGAGACTTTGCTTGTCCTCAAGCAAACACAAATTATACAGAATCACTTTCTAGCAATGATCCACTCAAGCAATGAATCAATATGAACTTGAACACTGGCCTCAAAGGTTACAACAAATGATAACCCACAGAAAATTTCAAAACAATGTCATGTCTAAAAAATTCAACAACTTTCATTAGCTCCACATCTACTCATGATACTTTAAGTGCGTGTGTGCATCCACATGTTCAAACTAGTCATGATCTAGATAAAATCAACCAACACTCATAAAAGATTTTCAAAAACAACTCTCAAAACTTCTTATCACACCAATATCTGCTAATAAAGACAAAGCACAAGTTTCTTGAGGATCAACCGGATATTTAAACATTTAAGCACATATGAACCCTTCTCAAGTATTTCAAACACATATATTTTCTTTTCTTTTTGGTGAGTGCGTTTTACGCTCCATCTCACTTTCCAGTTCAATTTAAACGAGTGCGTTTTACGCTCCATCTCGTGTCTGTGTTTATGGGGAGTGCGTTTTACGCTCTATCTCAACCCACCACAAGATTCAATTATTCGACTCGGGAAGATTCCAATTTTTTTTCAAAAATACTCCAAGATTTCCCCTCAACTTATGTGAGTGCCTAATTTTCACTTTGAATGATGCTTAAATAAGATTTCTCAAGTTGCAATGATATCTTTCATAAGCATTTAGCCAAAAAAATTTTTTAATCCCAACTAGCTAAACAAATGGATATGTGTAAAATTTTCAAAAAAAAAATCGCAAGTAGTGTAAAAACTAATTACGGAGTCGAAATATAGACTAAGCATGCTCCTCAATTCTCCTAGAGTTAACAACATTAACCACCCACTTATCATTGGCCACAATCAAATTCCATCAAAACATTGCCCAAGTGAATACTAAACATGATAAATACCCCCAAACTTAAAACAGACATTGTCCTCAATGGCTAAGATAGAAAAAATTAAAAGAGAGGACTTCTCTGAAAATATAGCATTTTCCCCCTTATCTGCTAAGTCTGAAGAATAGGTTAGGCACATTGGAATGAATCGGGCACCACACTCGAGTTGGACTTGACTAACCTGTGAACATGATAGAATCACGTTTATTAAATCCTAAAAAAAATGGCAAATCTAAAAAAAAATATAAAACCTAAAAAAAACTAAAAATAAAATTAAACTTGGGTTGCCTCCCAATAAGCGCTTGATTTATAGTCCTTCAGTCGGACTTTGTCTGGTCAACACTATCCAATTCCTCTTCGGAAGTTGAGGAACCCTGCATCCATCAGTAACAAATAATCCTTTGGGAAGTTCCCACACGCGATGGCCAGTGCATCAAAGTCACCTAGCATTCTCTTATTCGGTATGATCTTCATGAATAAGGACCAACAGCTAGGTGTTGTCTCCATTGTGTATGTGATCACTTTGGGGCATGGAAGCTTCTCACACACAATGGGCTCTTCGTCTATCTTCTCTTTCTTGTCCCACCATGGCTTCAAAATTGTACTCGCTCTTATGTCATCAAGAGCTTTGCCGACGACATGACTACCAATTGGGCATGGTTTTGCAAAACTGACTGACTCTTTGATCTTTGGTGGAGACCCATTTAGATCTTCGTCGACCTCTATTTCATTATCCCTATTTGTCTCCACACTTTCTATATCTTGTGGCTCATCCAGCGGGGTTCTCCGTCAGTTTCGTCATCCATGTCATAAAGCCTAGTGTTTGGAGGACAGTTGTTTGAGACGTTGGTGAGTTGTTCCATCTGATTATTAAGACCTTGACTTGACAACTCCTGACTAAACTTCCTCTCCTCTTGATCTGCTATGATGTTTGACATGAGTTCTTCCATATTTAACTTTTCTTCTTGTGGCTCATCCAATAGTAGATTTGATTCTGGCTCTCCATTAGTTTCTAAATCTATGTAATTAGGACCAGTGTTTGGAGGAATGTTGTTCACTGCTTTGGTCATTTGCTCCAGCTGAATTGCTAGATTCTTCATATCCGTCCGTAGAGATTTCCTCGCCGCGTCATTTTCTGTTTGGATTCTAGCCAAAGCCTCTTCCCAACCTAGCTTTTCTTCTTGTGGCAATGGAGGTGGACATGAAAATTCCGGTGTGTATGATGGATTTGGAGCATAGTATTGGTCATCATAATTGTAGCTCCATGAAGAATCCGGGTGATACCCCCAATCTTGGTGGTAGTTATGATCAGCATAGTTGTTTAGGTAATCACCACTATATTGTATCTGTTCAAAACTGACGGTGCATTGATGACTCGGATGGTTGCCAGCACAATAATCACACGTAACTGCCATCCTTCGACTCCGTTGGGCTGCGATAACCTCCAACGTCTTCGAAAGCTTTTCAATCTGTGCTAATATAAGTTCATCAATCCCTATTTTCCTTGGTTGAGTCATGTTCGTATATGGCCATTGATAATTGAATTCAGCCATGGTACCTGAAAAAGGAGTAAAATAGGAAGAGAATTAAATAAATAAATAAAAATATTTAAATTAAAACTAATTTGATTGAAATTAATATTGGTAAATAATTATTAAATTAATTCCCCGGCAACGGCGCCAAAAACTTGTTGGGTAAAATCTAGTTATGCACAACACGCAAGTATACGTGGTCAACAAGTAATAAAGTGAAAGTAGAGTGTCGATCCCACGTGGAATTATTTAACAAAAATCACCAAATACTAACCCGTAACCAACTCAATCTTATTTAAACGAATGAATTTCAAATTATATAATTAAACTATTATTAACTACCACTAATTACCCCTAGTTAATTAAGATTACGGAGATTTAAGATCACAACTTCACTTATCGATTCATCTAAGTTAACATACTTCTTATCAATTATTCTCTATTCTGAATTGTTAATCAAGAACACGAAAATAAATATAACCACCTCTCGATGCATCATACCATACTCACTCAAATCCACATATGATAGAATTAAGCAAGACACCCTAATTAACTAATCCACTATATTTCTATGTGAATTACAATTAAAAAGGATTTAATTACAAGTTCTCTATTAGATTACATATTGCATAAAGGAATAGCTCTATCCTAAACACGAATCATAATTTCTATCTATGCAGAAATCACAAACACATGCTATCATGATCAGATCTAAATCTATACTCCTCAATCAATTTCATATAGATTATCACGGTAATTATTAGCTAGACAATTAAGCAATTAATTCCAAATCACAATAGACAATTCACAACGATAGATCATAATAATTGATAGAGAAGCCTAATAAAATAAATTATACAATAAAATCCATTGCAATCTCAAACAAAGAATTAGTTCATTGATATTGAATTAAAACTAAGAATCCATAATTGAATACACATTAAAAGATAAGAAAAAGATTAAGGAAAAGAATTGAATCTATTGCCGGCAAATTCGTCCTCCTTCTTGCTCTTGACCTGGATCTCTAATGGCTTTCAATTGCTTCAATCTCCAAATCCCCTTTCAACTAGGGTTTGTTTTATTTTATTGGAAAAGTAAACTAAAACTAAACTAAATAATGGAATCAAACTAAGCTATACTATATAATATATATATAAGCTAATATCCTCCTAATAACTAAGCTAATCCAATATATATATATATATATATATATATATATATATATATATATATGTCCTTCCTCCCAGGTCCAGTTTTCTAATTAAATATATTATATATAATAACTAAACTATAATATATATTATATATCTCCTGCCCCTTTTCCAGGTTAAGTGTTCCACCAGATTCCAATTCCGAGAAGGATCGTGCCAGCTGCTCCTTTTATCCGGTCAATTCCCCTTTTTAATATTCATGGCCCCCACATATACTCCTTATTTCTCCAGCCCACTTGTATTTCTAATTGCATCTGAGTCCAAGCCGAAAGAAAGAGAAATAGAAATCAGCATCTGGCCCACTCTTTATATATAATCAGCCCACAATCCGAATAGGAGTAGGAAAATCCAGCTGCTTCGTGGCCCTTTCTTTCAACATGTTACGTCCATATATGATCTATGCGTAGCCCACCAATTTCTCCAATTAACTTGCATCCCAATCCTACGTGAAGTAGGATAATAGTCAAATCCATGTAGAACTAGGAGTCAGCAGCTTACCTTTTTATCCTCCACTTGCAACAGGTCAAGTCCTATTTAATATGCTGCCTTTATGTCCCTCATATAGCATATATTTGCTACCTTATCATTATTATACAACAAATTCGACTAACAAAGGAGAATTGAGCAGCTCGAGCGCGCCTCCCCGCCCTAGCGGGGAGTTTACTTCTTCATCACCCGCCCCAGCGGGATATCATTCTGTCCGCACAGCTTGAATTTGCATGATCCATTTCGTGAGCTGCTATTAAACTTTGAGCTGCTCCACTTCAAAAACCATACCGTGGCCCACTTAATTTACTTTAACTTTGCATGTAATAAAACCCAATTGATTTGCTTTCGAATTCTTTTCAAATCATAGACTTCTTTAAGTGTACTCATCAAATTGAGTGGGTGAACCCTTCAAGTGTATTAAAAATTGTCCTTTTAAGCTCTTTTTACATCCCTTTCATATCCCGCACACAATAATATAAAACCCAGTAAAATGATGAAAAATTACTTGAAAATAACAAAAACCAAGCTATAACGAATACTGATTAGTGGGTATTAAACCCACTCATCAAATACCCCCAAACTTGAGACTTTGCTTGTCCTCAAGCAAACACAAATTATACAGAATCACTTTCTAGCAATGATCCACTCAAGCAATGAATCAATATGAACTTGAACACTGGCCTCAAAGGTTACAACAAATGATAACCCACAGAAAATTTCAAAACAATGTCATGTCTAAAAAATTCAACAACTTTCATTAGCTCCACATCTACTCATGATACTTTAAGTGCGTGTGTGCATCCACATGTTCAAACTAGTCATGATCTAGATAAAATCAACCAACACTCATAAAAGATTTTCAAAAACAACTCTCAAAACTTCTTATCACACCAATATCTGCTAATAAAGACAAAGCACAAGTTTCTTGAGGATCAACCGGATATTTAAACATTTAAGCACATATGAACCCTTCTCAAGTATTTCAAACACATATATTTTCTTTTCTTTTTGGTGAGTGCGTTTTACGCTCCATCTCACTTTCCAGTTCAATTTAAACGAGTGCGTTTTACGCTCCATCTCGTGTCTGTGTTTATGGGGAGTGCGTTTTACGCTCTATCTCAACCCACCACAAGATTCAATTATTCGACTCGGGAAGATTCCAATTTTTTTTCAAAAATACTCCAAGATTTCCCCTCAACTTATGTGAGTGCCTAATTTTCACTTTGAATGATGCTTAAATAAGATTTCTCAAGTTGCAATGATATCTTTCATAAGCATTTAGCCAAAAAAATTTTTTAATCCCAACTAGCTAAACAAATGGATATGTGTAAAATTTTCAAAAAAAAAATCGCAAGTAGTGTAAAAACTAATTACGGAGTCGAAATATAGACTAAGCATGCTCCTCAATTCTCCTAGAGTTAACAACATTAACCACCCACTTATCATTGGCCACAATCAAATTCCATCAAAACATTGCCCAAGTGAATACTAAACATGATAAATACCCCCAAACTTAAAACAGACATTGTCCTCAATGGCTAAGATAGAAAAAATTAAAAGAGAGGACTTCTCTGAAAATATAGCATTTTCCCCCTTATCTGCTAAGTCTGAAGAATAGGTTAGGCACATTGGAATGAATCGGGCACCACACTCGAGTTGGACTTGACTAACCTGTGAACATGATAGAATCACGTTTATTAAATCCTAAAAAAAATGGCAAATCTAAAAAAAAATATAAAACCTAAAAAAAACTAAAAATAAAATTAAACTTGGGTTGCCTCCCAATAAGCGCTTGATTTATAGTCCTTCAGTCGGACTTTGTCTGGTCAACACTATCCAATTCCTCTTCGGAAGTTGAGGAACCCTGCATCCATCAGTAACAAATAATCCTTTGGGAAGTTCCCACACGCGATGGCCAGTGCATCAAAGTCACCTAGCATTCTCTTATTCGGTATGATCTTCATGAATAAGGACCAACAGCTAGGTGTTGTCTCCATTGTGTATGTGATCACTTTGGGGCATGGAAGCTTCTCACACACAATGGGCTCTTCGTCTATCTTCTCTTTCTTGTCCCACCATGGCTTCAAAATTGTACTCGCTCTTATGTCATCAAGAGCTTTGCCGACGACATGACTACCAATTGGGCATGGTTTTGCAAAACTGACTGACTCTTTGATCTTTGGTGGAGACCCATTTAGATCTTCGTCGACCTCTATTTCATTATCCCTATTTGTCTCCACACTTTCTATATCTTGTGGCTCATCCAGCGGGGTTCTCCGTCAGTTTCGTCATCCATGTCATAAAGCCTAGTGTTTGGAGGACAGTTGTTTGAGACGTTGGTGAGTTGTTCCATCTGATTATTAAGACCTTGACTTGACAACTCCTGACTAAACTTCCTCTCCTCTTGATCTGCTATGATGTTTGACATGAGTTCTTCCATATTTAACTTTTCTTCTTGTGGCTCATCCAATAGTAGATTTGATTCTGGCTCTCCATTAGTTTCTAAATCTATGTAATTAGGACCAGTGTTTGGAGGAATGTTGTTCACTGCTTTGGTCATTTGCTCCAGCTGAATTGCTAGATTCTTCATATCCGTCCGTAGAGATTTCCTCGCCGCGTCATTTTCTGTTTGGATTCTAGCCAAAGCCTCTTCCCAACCTAGCTTTTCTTCTTGTGGCAATGGAGGTGGACATGAAAATTCCGGTGTGTATGATGGATTTGGAGCATAGTATTGGTCATCATAATTGTAGCTCCATGAAGAATCCGGGTGATACCCCCAATCTTGGTGGTAGTTATGATCAGCATAGTTGTTTAGGTAATCACCACTATATTGTATCTGTTCAAAACTGACGGTGCATTGATGACTCGGATGGTTGCCAGCACAATAATCACACGTAACTGCCATCCTTCGACTCCGTTGGGCTGCGATAACCTCCAACGTCTTCGAAAGCTTTTCAATCTGTGCTAATATAAGTTCATCAATCCCTATTTTCCTTGGTTGAGTCATGTTCGTATATGGCCATTGATAATTGAATTCAGCCATGGTACCTGAAAAAGGAGTAAAATAGGAAGAGAATTAAATAAATAAATAAAAATATTTAAATTAAAACTAATTTGATTGAAATTAATATTGGTAAATAATTATTAAATTAATTCCCCGGCAACGGCGCCAAAAACTTGTTGGGTAAAATCTAGTTATGCACAACACGCAAGTATACGTGGTCAACAAGTAATAAAGTGAAAGTAGAGTGTCGATCCCACGTGGAATTATTTAACAAAAATCACCAAATACTAACCCGTAACCAACTCAATCTTATTTAAACGAATGAATTTCAAATTATATAATTAAACTATTATTAACTACCACTAATTACCCCTAGTTAATTAAGATTACGGAGATTTAAGATCACAACTTCACTTATCGATTCATCTAAGTTAACATACTTCTTATCAATTATTCTCTCTATTCTGAATTGTTAATCAAGAACACGAAAATAAATATAACCACCTCTCGATGCATCATACCATACTCACTCAAATCCACATATGATAGAATTAAGCAAGACACCCTAATTAACTAATCCACTATATTTCTATGTGAATTACAATTAAAAAGGATTTAATTACAAGTTCTCTATTAGATTACATATTGCATAAAGGAATAGCTCTATCCTAAACACGAATCATAATTTCTATCTATGCAGAAATCACAAACACATGCTATCATGATCAGATCTAAATCTATACTCCTCAATCAATTTCATATAGATTATCACGGTAATTATTAGCTAGACAATTAAGCAATTAATTCCAAATCACAATAGACAATTCACAACGATAGATCATATAATTGATAGAGAAGCCTAATAAAATAAATTATACAATAAATCCATTGCAATCTCAAACAAAGAATTAGTTCATTGATATTGAATTAAAACTAAGAATCCATAATTGAATACACATTAAAAGATAAGAAAAGATTAAGGAAAAGAATTGAATCTATTGCCGGCAAATTCGTCCTCCTTCTTGCTCTTGACCTGGATCTCTAATGGCTTTCAATTGCTTCAATCTCCAAATCCCCTTTCAACTAGGGTTTGTTTTATTTTATTGGAAAAGTAAACTAAAACTAAACTAAATAATGGAATCAAACTAAGCTATACTATATAATATATATATAAGCTAATATCCTCCTAATAACTAAGCTAATCCAATATATATATATATATATATATATATATATGTCCTTCCTCCCAGGTCCAGTTTTCTAATTAAATATATTATATATAATAACTAAACTATAATATATATTATATATCTCCTGCCCCTTTTCCAGGTTAAGTGTTCCACCAGATTCCAATTCCGAGAAGGATCGTGCCAAGCTGCTCCTTTTATCCGGTCAATTCCCCTTTTTAATATTCATGGCCCCCACATATACTCCTTATTTCTCCAGCCCACTTGTATTTCTAATTGCATCTGAGTCCAAGCCGAAAGAAAGAGAAATAGAAATCAGCATCTGGCCCACTCTTTATATATAATCAGCCCACAATCCGAATAGGAGTAGGAAAATCCAGCTGCTTCGTGGCCCTTTCTTTCAACATGTTACGTCCATATATGATCTATGCGTAGCCCACCAATTTCTCCAATTAACTTGCATCCCAATCCTACGTGAAGTAGGATAATAGTCAAATCCATGTAGAACTAGGAGTCAGCAGCTTACCTTTTTATCCTCCACTTGCAACAGGTCAAGTCCTATTTAATATGCTGCCTTTATGTCCCTCATATAGCATATATTTGCTACCTTATCATTATTATACAACAAATTCGACTAACAAAGGAGAATTGAGCAGCTCGAGCGCGCCTCCCCGCCCTAGCGGGGAGTTTACTTCTTCATCACCCGCCCCAGCGGGATATCATTCTGTCCGCACAGCTTGAATTTGCATGATCCATTTCGTGAGCTGCTATTAAACTTTGAGCTGCTCCACTTCAAAAACCATACCGTGGCCCACTTAATTTACTTTAACTTTGCATGTAATAAAACCCATTGATTTGCTTTCGAATTCTTTTCAAATCATAGACTTCTTTAAGTGTACTCATCAAATTGAGTGGGTGAACCCTTCAAGTGTATTAAAAATTGTCCTTTTAAGCTCTTTTTACATCCCTTTCATATCCCGCACACAATAATATAAAACCCAGTAAAATGATGAAAAATTACTTGAAAATAACAAAAACCAAGCTATAACGAATACTGATTAGTGGGTATTAAACCCACTCATCAAATACCCCCAAACTTGAGACTTTGCTTGTCCTCAAGCAAACACAAATTATACAGAATCACTTTCTAGCAATGATCCACTCAAGCAATGAATCAATATGAACTTGAACACTGGCCTCAAAGGTTACAACAAATGATAACCCACAGAAAATTTCAAAACAATGTCATGTCTAAAAAATTCAACAACTTTCATTAGCTCCACATCTACTCATGATACTTTAAGTGCGTGTGTGCATCCACATGTTCAAACTAGTCATGATCTAGATAAAATCAACCAACACTCATAAAAGATTTTCAAAAACAACTCTCAAAACTTCTTATCACACCAATATCTGCTAATAAAGACAAAGCACAAGTTTCTTGAGGATCAACCGGATATTTAAACATTTAAGCACATATGAACCCTTCTCAAGTATTTCAAACACATATATTTTCTTTTCTTTTGGTGAGTGCGTTTTACGCTCCATCTCACTTTCCAGTTCAATTTAAACGAGTGCGTTTTACGCTCCATCTCGTGTCTGTGTTTATGGGGAGTGCGTTTTACGCTCTATCTCAACCCACCACAAGATTCAATTATTCGACTCGGGAAGATTCCAATTTTTTTTCAAAAATACTCCAAGATTTCCCCTCAACTTATGTGAGTGCCTAATTTTCACTTTGAATGATGCTTAAATAAGATTTCTCAAGTTGCAATGATATCTTTCATAAGCATTTAGCCAAAAAAATTTTTAATCCCAACTAGCTAAACAAATGGATATGTGTAAAATTTTCAAAAAAAAAATCGCAAGTAGTGTAAAAACTAATTACGGAGGTCGAAATATAGACTAAGCATGCTCCTCAATTCTCCTAGAGTTAACAACATTAACCACCCACTTATCATTGGCCACAATCAAATTCCATCAAAACATTGCCCAAGTGAATACTAAACATGATAAATACCCCCAAACTTAAAACAGACATTGTCCTCAATGGCTAAGATAGAAAAAATTAAAAGAGAGGACTTCTCTGAAATATAGCATTTTCCCCCTTATCTGCTAAGTCTGAAGAATAGGTTAGGCACATTGGAATGAATCGGGCACCACACTCGAGTTGGACTTGACTAACCTGTGAACATGATAGAATCACGTTTATTAAATCCTAAAAAAAATGAAAAATCTAAAAAAAAATATAAAACCTAAAAAAAACTAAAAATAAAATTAAACTTGGGTTGCCTCCCAATAAGCGCTTGATTTATAGTCCTTCAGTCGGACTTTGTCTGGTCAACACTATCCAATTCCTCTTCGGAAGTTGAGGAACCCTGCATCCATCAGTAACAAATAATCCTTTGGGAAGTTCCCACACGCGATGGCCAGTGCATCAAAGTCACCTAGCATTCTCTTATTCGGTATGATCTTCATGAATAAGGACCAATAGCTAGGTGTTGTCTCCATTGTGTATGTGATCACTTTGGGGCATGGAAGCTTCTCACACACAATGGGCTCTTCGTCTATCTTCTCTTTCTTGTCCCACCATGGCTTCAAAATTGTACTCGCTCTTATGTCATCAAGAGCTTTGCCGACGACATGACTACCAATTGGGCATGGTTTTGCAAAACTGACTGACTCTTTGATCTTTGGTGGAGACCCATTTAGATCTTCGTCGACCTCTATTTCATTATCCCTATTTGTCTCCACACTTTCTATATCTTGTGGCTCATCCAGCGGGGTTCTCCGTCAGTTTCGTCATCCATGTCATAAAGCCTAGTGTTTGGAGGACAGTTGTTTGAGACGTTGGTGAGTTGTTCCATCTGATTATTAAGACCTTGACTTGACAACTCCTGACTAAACTTCCTCTCCTCTTGATCTGCTATGATGTTTGACATGAGTTCTTCCATATTTAACTTTTCTTCTTGTGGCTCATCCAATAGTAGATTTGATTCTGGCTCTCCATAGTTTCTAAATCTATGTAATTAGGACCAGTGTTTGGAGGAATGTTGTTCACTGCTTTGGTCATTTGCTCCAGCTGAATTGCTAGATTCTTCATATCCGTCCGTAGAGATTTCCTCGCCGCGTCATTTTCTGTTTGGATTCTAGCCAAAGCCTCTTCCCAACCTAGCTTTTCTTCTTGTGGCAATGGAGGTGGACATGAAAATTCCGGTGTGTATGATGGATTTGGAGCATAGTATTGGTCATCATAATTGTAGCTCCATGAAGAATTCGGGTGATACCCCCAATCTTGGTGGTATTTATGATCAGCATAGTTGTTGAGGTAATCACCACTATATTGTATCGGTTCAAAACTGATGGTGCATTGATGACTCAGATGGTAGCCAGCACAATAATCACACGTAACTGCCATCCTTCGACTCCGTTGGGCTGCGATAACCTCCAACGTCTTCGAAAGCTTTTCAATCTGTGCTAATATAAGTTCATCAATCCCTATTTTCCTTGGTTGAGTCATGTTCGTATATGGCCATTGATAATTGAATTCAGCCATGGTACCTGAAAAAGGAGTAAAATAGGAAGAGAATTAAATAAATAAATAAAAATATTTAAATTAAAACTAATTTGATTGAAATTAATATTGGTAAATAATTATTAAATTAATTCCCCGGCAACGGCGCCAAAAACTTGTTGGGTAAAATCTAGTTATGCACAACACGCAAGTATACGTGGTCAACAAGTAATAAAGTGAAAGTAGAGTGTCGATCCCACGTGGAATTATTTAACAAAAATCACCAAATACTAACCCGTAACCAACTCAATCTTATTTAAACGAATGAATTTCAAATTATATAATTAAACTATATTAACTACCACTAATTACCCCTAGTTAATTAAGATTACGGAGATTTAAGATCACAACTTCACTTATCGATTCATCTAAGTTAACATACTTCTTATCAATTATTCTCTCTATTCTGAATTGTTAATCAAGAACACGAAAATAAATATAACCACCTCTCGATGCATCATACCATACTCACTCAAATCCACATATGATAGAATTAAGCAAGACACCCTAATTAACTAATCCCACTATATTTCTATGTGAATTACAATTAAAAAGGATTTAATTACAAGTTCTCTATTAGATTACATATTGCATAAAGGAATAGCTCTATCCTAAACACGAATCATAATTTCTATCTATGCAGAAATCACAAACACATGCTATCATGATCAGATCTAAATCTATACTCCTCAATCAATTTCATATAGATTATCACGGTAATTATTAGCTAGACAATTAAGCAATTAATTCCAAATCACAATAGACAATTCACAACGATAGATCATAATAATTGATAGAGAAGCCTAATAAAATAAATTATACAATAAAATCCATTGCAATCTCAAACAAAGAATTAGTTCATTGATATTGAATTAAAACTAAGAATCCATAATTGAATACACATTAAAAGATAAGAAAAAGATTAAGGAAAGAATTGAATCTATTGCCGGCAAATTCGTCCTCCTTCTTGCTCTTGACCTGGATCTCTAATGGCTTTCAATTGCTTCAATCTCCAAATCCCCTTTCAACTAGGGTTTGTTTTATTTTATTGGAAAAGTAAACTAAAACTAAACTAAATAATGGAATCAAACTAAGCTATACTATATAATATATATATAAGCTAATATCCTCCTAATAACTAAGCTAATCCAATATATATATATATATATATATATATATATATATATATGTCCTTCCTCCCAGGTCCAGTTTTCTAATTAAATATATTATATATAATAACTAAACTATAATATATATTATATATCTCCTGCCCCTTTTCCAGGTTAAGTGTTCCACCAGATTCCAATTCCGAGAAGGATCGTGCCAGCTGCTCCTTTTATCCGGTCAATTCCCCTTTTTAATATTCATGGCCCCCACATATACTCCTTATTTCTCCAGCCCACTTGTATTTCTAATTGCATCTGAGTCCAAGCCGAAAGAAAGAGAAATAGAAATCAGCATCTGGCCCACTCTTTATATATAATCAGCCCACAATCCGAATAGGAGTAGGAAAATCCAGCTGCTTCGTGGCCCTTTCTTTCAACATGTTACGTCCATATATGATCTATGCGTAGCCCACCAATTTCTCCAATTAACTTGCATCCCAATCCTACGTGAAGTAGGATAATAGTCAAATCCATGTAGAACTAGGAGTCAGCAGCTTACCTTTTTATCCTCCACTTGCAACAGGTCAAGTCCTATTTAATATGCTGCCTTTATGTCCCTCATATAGCATATATTTGCTACCTTATCATTATTATACAACAAATTCGACTAACAAAGGAGAATTGAGCAGCTCGAGCGCGCCTCCCAGCCCTAGCGGGGAGTTTACTTCTTCATCACCCGCCCCAGCGGGATATCATTCTGTCCGCACAGCTTGAATTTGCATGATCCATTTCGTGAGCTGCTATTAAACTTTGAGCTGCTCCACTTCAAAAACCATACCGTGGCCCACTTAATTTACTTTAACTTTGCATGTAATAAAACCCAATTGATTTGCTTTCGAATTCTTTTCAAATCATAGACTTCTTTAAGTGTACTCATCAAATTGAGTGGGTGAACCCTTCAAGTGTATTAAAAATTGTCCTTTTAAGCTCTTTTACATCCCTTTCATATCCCGCACACAATAATATAAAACCCAGTAAAATGATGAAAAATTACTTGAAAATAACAAAAACCAAGCTATAACGAATACTGATTAGTGGGTATTAAACCCACTCATCAAATACCCCCAAACTTGAGACTTTGCTTGTCCTCAAGCAAACACAAATTATACAGAATCACTTTCTAGCAATGATCCACTCAAGCAATGAATCAATATGAACTTGAACACTGGCCTCAAAGGTTACAACAAATGATAACCCACAGAAAATTTCAAAACAATGTCATGTCTAAAAAATTCAACAACTTTCATTAGCTCCACATCTACTCATGATACTTTAAGTGCGTGTGTGCATCCACATGTTCAAACTAGTCATGATCTAGATAAAATCAACCAACACTCATAAAAGATTTTCAAAAACAACTCTCAAAACTTCTTATCACACCAATATCTGCTAATAAAGACAAAGCACAAGTTTCTTGAGGATCAACCGGATATTTAAACATTTAAGCACATATGAACCCTTCTCAAGTATTTCAAACACATATATTTTCTTTTCTTTTTGGTGAGTGCGTTTTACGCTCCATCTCACTTTCCAGTTCAATTTAAACGAGTGCGTTTTACGCTCCATCTCGTGTCTGTGTTTATGGGGAGTGCGTTTTACGCTCTATCTCAACCCACCACAAGATTCAATTATTCGACTCGGGAAGATTCCAATTTTTTTTCAAAAATACTCCAAGATTTCCCCTCAACTTATGTGAGTGCCTAATTTTCACTTTGAATGATGCTTAAATAAGATTTCTCAAGTTGCAATGATATCTTTCATAAGCATTTAGCCAAAAAAATTTTTAATCCCAACTAGCTAAACAAATGGATATGTGTAAAATTTTCAAAAAAAAAATCGCAAGTAGTGTAAAAACTAATTACGGAGTCGAAATATAGACTAAGCATGCTCCTCAATTCTCCTAGAGTTAACAACATTAACCACCCACTTATCATTGGCCACAATCAAATTCCATCAAAACATTGCCCAAGTGAATACTAAACATGATAAATACCCCCAAACTTAAAACAGACATTGTCCTCAATGGCTAAGATAGAAAAAATTAAAAGAGAGGACTTCTCTGAAAATATAGCATTTTCCCCCTTATCTGCTAAGTCTGAAGAATAGGTTAGGCACATTGGAATGAATCGGGCACCACACTCGAGTTGGACTTGACTAACCTGTGAACATGATAGAATCACGTTTATTAAATCCTAAAAAAAATGGCAAATCTAAAAAAAAATATAAAACCTAAAAAAACTAAAAATAAAATTAAACTTGGGTTGCCTCCCAATAAGCGCTTGATTTATAGTCCTTCAGTCGGACTTTGTCTGGTCAACACTATCCAATTCCTCTTCGGAAGTTGAGGAACCCTGCATCCATCAGTAACAAATAATCCTTTGGGAAGTTCCCACACGCGATGGCCAGTGCATCAAAGTCACCTAGCATTCTCTTATTCGGTATGATCTTCATGAATAAGGACCAACAGCTAGGTGTTGTCTCCATTGTGTATGTGATCACTTTGGGGCATGGAAGCTTCTCACACACAATGGGCTCTTCGTCTATCTTCTCTTTCTTGTCCCACCATGGCTTCAAAATTGTACTCGCTCTTATGTCATCAAGAGCTTTGCCGACGACATGACTACCAATTGGGCATGGTTTTGCAAAACTGACTGACTCTTTGATCTTTGGTGGAGACCCATTTAGATCTTCGTCGACCTCTATTCATTATCCCTATTTGTCTCCACACTTTCTATATCTTGTGGCTCATCCAGCGGGGTTCTCCGTCAGTTTCGTCATCCATGTCATAAAGCCTAGTGTTTGGAGGACAGTTGTTTGAGACGTTGGTGAGTTGTTCCATCTGATTATTAAGACCTTGACTTGACAACTCCTGACTAAACTTCCTCTCCTCTTGATCTGCTATGATGTTTGACATGAGTTCTTCCATATTTAACTTTTCTTCTTGTGGCTCATCCAATAGTAGATTTGATTCTGGCTCTCCATTAGTTTCTAAATCTATGTAATTAGGACCAGTGTTTGGAGGAATGTTGTTCACTGCTTTGGTCATTTGCTCCAGCTGAATTGCTAGATTCTTCATATCCGTCCGTAGAGATTTCCTCGCCGCGTCATTTTCTGTTTGGATTCTAGCCAAAGCCTCTTCCCAACCTAGCTTTTCTTCTTGTGGCAATGGAGGTGGACATGAAAATTCCGGTGTGTATGATGGATTTGGAGCATAGTATTGGTCATCATAATTGTAGCTCCATGAAGAATCCGGGTGATACCCCCAATCTTGGTGGTAGTTATGATCAGCATAGTTGTTTAGGTAATCACCACTATATTGTATCTGTTCAAAACTGACGGTGCATTGATGACTCGGATGGTTGCCAGCACAATAATCACACGTAACTGCCATCCTTCGACTCCGTTGGGCTGCGATAACCTCCAACGTCTTCGAAAGCTTTTCAATCTGTGCTAATATAAGTTCATCAATCCCTATTTTCCTTGGTTGAGTCATGTTCGTATATGGCCATTGATAATTGAATTCAGCCATGGTACCTGAAAAAGGAGTAAAATAGGAAGAGAATTAAATAAATAAATAAAAATATTTAAATTAAAACTAATTTGATTGAAATTAATATTGGTAAATAATTATTAAATTAATTCCCCGGCAACGGCGCCAAAAACTTGTTGGGTAAAATCTAGTTATGCACAACACGCAAGTATACGTGGTCAACAAGTAATAAAGTGAAAGTAGAGTGTCGATCCCACGTGGAATTATTTAACAAAAATCACCAAATACTAACCCGTAACCAACTCAATCTTATTTAAACGAATGAATTTCAAATTATATAATTAAACTATTATTAACTACCACTAATTACCCCTAGTTAATTAAGATTACGGAGATTTAAGATCACAACTTCACTTATCGATTCATCTAAGTTAACATACTTCTTATCAATTATTCTCTCTATTCTGAATTGTTAATCAAGAACACGAAAATAAATATAACCACCTCTCGATGCATCATACCATACTCACTCAAATCCACATATGATAGAATTAAGCAAGACACCCTAATTAACTAATCCACTATATTTCTATGTGAATTACAATTAAAAAGGATTTAATTACAAGTTCTCTATTAGATTACATATTGCATAAAGGAATAGCTCTATCCTAAACACGAATCATAATTTCTATCTATGCAGAAATCACAAACACATGCTATCATGATCAGATCTAAATCTATACTCCTCAATCAATTTCATATAGATTATCACGGTAATTATTAGCTAGACAATTAAGCAATTAATTCCAAATCACAATAGACAATTCACAACGATAGATCATAATAATTGATAGAGAAGCCTAATAAAATAAATTATACAATAAAATCCATTGCAATCTCAAACAAAGAATTAGTTCATTGATATTGAATTAAAACTAAGAATCCATAATTGAATACACATTAAAAGATAAGAAAAAGATTAAGGAAAAGAATTGAATCTATTGCCGGCAAATTCGTCCTCCTTCTTGCTCTTGACCTGGATCTCTAATGGCTTTCAATTGCTTCAATCTCCAAATCCCCTTTCAACTAGGGTTTGTTTTATTTTATTGGAAAAGTAAACTAAAACTAAACTAAATAATGGAATCAAACTAAGCTATACTATATAATATATATATAAGCTAATATCCTCCTAATAACTAAGCTAATCCAATATATATATATATATATATATATATATGTCCTTCCTCCCAGGTCCAGTTTTCTAATTAAATATATTATATATAATAACTAAACTATAATATATATTATATATCTCCTGCCCCTTTTCCAGGTTAAGTGTTCCACCAGATTCCAATTCCGAGAAGGATCGTGCCAGCTGCTCCTTTTATCCGGTCAATTCCCCTTTTTAATATTCATGGCCCCCACATATACTCCTTATTTCTCCAGCCCACTTGTATTTCTAATTGCATCTGAGTCCAAGCCGAAAGAAAGAGAAATAGAAATCAGCATCTGGCCCACTCTTTATATATAATCAGCCCACAATCCGAATAGGAGTAGGAAAATCCAGCTGCTTCGTGGCCCTTTCTTTCAACATGTTACGTCCATATATGATCTATGCGTAGCCCACCAATTTCTCCAATTAACTTGCATCCCAATCCTACGTGAAGTAGGATAATAGTCAAATCCATGTAGAACTAGGAGTCAGCAGCTTACCTTTTTATCCTCCACTTGCAACAGGTCAAGTCCTATTTAATATGCTGCCTTTATGTCCCTCATATAGCATATATTTGCTACCTTATCATTATTATACAACAAATTCGACTAACAAAGGAGAATTGAGCAGCTCGAGCGCGCCTCCCCGCCCTAGCGGGGAGTTTACTTCTTCATCACCCGCCCCAGCGGGATATCATTCTGTCCGCACAGCTTGAATTTGCATGATCCATTTCGTGAGCTGCTATTAAACTTTGAGCTGCTCCACTTCAAAAACCATACCGTGGCCCACTTAATTTACTTTAACTTTGCATGTAATAAAACCCAATTGATTTGCTTTCGAATTCTTTTCAAATCATAGACTTCTTTAAGTGTACTCATCAAATTGAGTGGGTGAACCCTTCAAGTGTATTAAAAATTGTCCTTTTAAGCTCTTTTTACATCCCTTTCATATCCCGCACACAATAATATAAAACCCAGTAAAATGATGAAAAATTACTTGAAAATAACAAAAACCAAGCTATAACGAATACTGATTAGTGGGTATTAAACCCACTCATCAAATACCCCCAAACTTGAGACTTTGCTTGTCCTCAAGCAAACACAAATTATACAGAATCACTTTCTAGCAATGATCCACTCAAGCAATGAATCAATATGAACTTGAACACTGGCCTCAAAGGTTACAACAAATGATAACCCACAGAAAATTTCAAAACAATGTCATGTCTAAAAAATTCAACAACTTTCATTAGCTCCACATCTACTCATGATACTTTAAGTGCGTGTGTGCATCCACATGTTCAAACTAGTCATGATCTAGATAAAATCAACCAACACTCATAAAAGATTTTCAAAAACAACTCTCAAAACTTCTTATCACACCAATATCTGCTAATAAAGACAAAGCACAAGTTTCTTGAGGATCAACCGGATATTTAAACATTTAAGCACATATGAACCCTTCTCAAGTATTTCAAACACATATATTTTCTTTTCTTTTTGGTGAGTGCGTTTTACGCTCCATCTCACTTTCCAGTTCAATTTAAACGAATGCGTTTTACGCTCCATCTCGTGTCTGTGTTTATGGGGAGTGCGTTTTACGCTCTATCTCAACCCACCACAAGATTCAATTATTCGACTCGGGAAGATTCCAATTTTTTTTCAAAAATACTCCAAGATTTCCCCTCAACTTATGTGAGTGCCTAATTTTCACTTTGAATGATGCTTAAATAAGATTTCTCAAGTTGTAATGATATCTTTCATAAGCATTTAGCCAAAAAAAAATTTAATCCCAATTAGCTAAGCAAATGGATGTGTAAAATTTTCAAAAAGAAATTCGCAAGTAGTGTAAAAACTAATTACGGAGTCGAAATATAGACTAAGCATGCTCCTCAATTCTCCTAGAGTTAACAACATTAACCACCCACTTATCATTGGCCACAATCAAATTCCATCAAAACATTGCCCAAGTGAATACTAAACATGATAAATACCCCCAAACTTAAAACAGACATTGTCCTCAATGGCTAAGATAGAAAAATTAAAAGAGAGGACTTCTCTGAAAATATAGCATTTTCCCCCTTATCTGCTAAGTCTGAAGAATAGGTTAGGCACATTGGAATGAATCGGGCACCACACTCGAGTTGGACTTGACTAACCTGTGAACATGATAGAATCACGTTTATTAAATCCTAAAAAAAATGAAAAATCTAAAAAAAATATAAACCTAAAAAAAACTAAAAATAAAATTAAACTTGGGTTGCCTCCCAATAAGCGCTTGATTTATAGTCCTTCAGTCGGACTTTGTCTGGTCAACACTATCCAATTCCTCTTCGGAAGTTGAGGAACCCTGCATCCATCAGTAACAAATAATCCTTTGGGAAGTTCCCACACGCGATGGCCAGTGCATCAAAGTCACCTAGCATTCTCTTATTCGGTATGATCTTCATGAATAAGGACCAATAGCTAGGTGTTGTCTCCATTGTGTATGTGATCACTTTGGGGCATGGAAGCTTCTCACACACAATGGGCTCTTCGTCTATCTTCTCTTTCTTGTCCCACCATGGCTTCAAAATTGTACTCGCTCTTATGTCATCAAGAGCTTTGCCGAAGACATGACTACCAATTGGGCATGGTTTTGCAAATCTGACGGACTCTTTGATCTTTGGTGGAGACCCATTTAGATCTTTGTCGACCTCTATTTCATTATCCCCATTTGTCTCCACACTTTCTATATCTTGTGGCTCATCCAGCTGCAGATTTGGTTCGGGGTTCTCCGTCAGTTTCGTCATCCATGTCATAAAGCCCAGTGTTTGGAGGACAGTTGTTTGAGGCGTTGGTGAGTTGTTCCATCTGATTATTAAGACCTTTGACTTTACAACTCCTGACTAAACTTCCCCTCCTCTTGATCTGCTATGACGTTTGACATGAGTTCTTCCATATTTAACTTTTCTTCTTGTGGCTCATCCAATAGTAGATTTGATTCTGGCTCTCCATCAGTTTCGAAATCTATGTAATTAGGACCAGTGTTTGGAGGAATGTTGTTCACTTCTTTGGTCATTTGCTCCAGCTGAATTGCTAGATTCTTCATATCCGTCCGTAAAGATTTCCTCACCGCGTCATTTTCTGTTTGGATTCTAGCTAAAGCCTCTTCCCAACCTAGCTTTTCTTCTTTTGGCAATGGAGGTGGACATGAAAATTCCGGTGTGTATGATGGATTTGGAGCATAGTATTGGTCATCATAATTGCAGCTCCATGAAGAATTCGGGTGATACCCCCAATCTTGGTGGTAGTTATGATCAGCATAGTTGTTGAGGTAATCACCACTATATTGTATCGGTTCAAAACTGACGGTGCATTGATGACTCGGATGGTTGCCAGCACAATAATCACATGTAACTGCCATCCTTCGACTCCGTTGGGCTGCGATAACCTCCAACGTCTTCGAAAGCTTTTCAATCTGTGCTAATATAAGTTCATCAATCCCTATTTTCCTTGGTTGAGTCATGTTCGTATATGGCCATTGATAATTGAATTCAGCCATGGTACTTGAAAAAGGAGTAAAATAGGAAGAGAATTAAATAAATAAATAAAAATATTTAAATTAAGACTAATTTGATTGAAATTAATATTGGTAAATAATTATTAAATTAATTCCCCGACAACGGCGCCAAAAACTTATTGGGTAAAATCTAGTTACGCACAACACGCAAGTATACGTGGTCAACAAGTAATAGAGTGAAAGTATAGTGTCGATCCCATGAGGAAGTATTTAACAAAAATCACCAAATACTAACCCGTAACCAACTCAATCTTATTTAAACGAATGAATTTCAAATTATTTAATTAAACTAATATTAACTACCACTAATTACCGCTAGTTAATTAAGATTACGGAGATTTAAGATCACAACTTCACTTATCGATTCATCTAAGTTAACATACTTCTTATCAATTATTCTCTCTATTCTGAATTGTTAATCAAGAACACGAAAATAAATATAACCACCTCTCGATGCATCATACCATACTCACTCAAATCCACATATGATAGAAGTAAGCAAGACACCCTAATTAACTAACCCACTATATTTCTATGTGAATTACAATTAAAAAGGATTTAATTAAAGTTCTCTATTAGATTACATATGGCGTAAAGGAATAGCTCTATCCTAAACACGAATCATAATTTCTATCTATGCAGAAATCACAAACATATGCTATCATGATCAGATCTAAATCTATACTCCTCAATCAATTTCATATAGATTATCACGGTACTTATTAGCTAGGCAATTAAGCAATTAATTCCAAATCACAATAGACAATTCACAACGATAGATCATAATAATTGATAGAGAAGCCTAATAAAATAAATTACACAATAAGATCCATTACAATCTCAAACAAAGAATTAGTTCATTGATATTGAATTAAAACTAAGAATCCATAATTGAATGCACATTAAAAGATAAGAAAAAGATTAAGGAAAGGAATTGAATCTATTGCCGGCAAATTCGTCCTCCTTCTTGCTCTTGACCTGGATCTCTAATGGCTTCCAATTGCTTCAATCTCCAAATCCCCTTTCAACTAGGGTTTGTTTTATTTTATTGGAAAAGTAAACTAAAACTAAACTAAATAATGGAATCAAACTAAGCTATACTATATAATATATATAAGCTAATATCCTCCTAATAACTAAGCTAATCCAATATATATATATATATATATATATATATATGTCCTTCCTCCCAGGTCCAGTTTTCTAATTAAATATATTATATATAATAACTAAACTATAATATATATTATATATCTCCTGCCCCTTTTCCAGGTTAAGTGTTCCACCAGATTCCAATTCCGAGAAGGATCGTGCCAGCTGCTCCTTTTATCCGGTCAATTCCCCTTTTTAATATTCATGGCCCCCACATATACTCCTTATTTCTCCAGCCCACTTGTATTTCTAATTGCATCTGAGTCCAAGCCGAAAGAAAGAGAAATAGAAATCAGCATCTGGCCCACTCTTTATATATAATCAGCCCACAATCCGAATAGGAGTAGGAAAATCCAGCTGCTTCGTGGCCCTTTCTTTCAACATGTTACGTCCATATATGATCTATGCGTAGCCCACCAATTTCTCCAATTAACTTGCATCCCAATCCTACGTGAAGTAGGATAATAGTCAAATCCATGTAGAACTAGGAGTCAGCAGCTTACCTTTTTATCCTCCACTTGCAACAGGTCAAGTCCTATTTAATATGCTGCCTTTATGTCCCTCATATAGCATATATTTGCTACCTTATCATTATTATACAACAAATTCGACTAACAAAGGAGAATTGAGCAGCTCGAGCGCGCCTCCCAGCCCCAGCGGGGAGTTTACTTCTTCATCACCCGCCCCAGCGGGATATCATTCTGTCCGCACAGCTTGAATTTGCATGATCCATTTCGTGAGCTGCTATTAAACTTTGAGCTGCTCCACTTCAAAAACCAGACCGTGGCCCACTTAATTTACTTTAACTTTGCATGTAATAAAACCCAATTGATTTGCTTTCGAATTCTTTTCAAATCATAGACTTCTTTAAGTGTACTCATCAAATTGAGTGGGTGAACCCTTCAAGTGTATTAAAAATTGTCCTTTTAAGCTCTTTTTACATCCCTTTCATATCCCGCACACAATAATATAAAACCCAATAAAATGATGAAAAATTACTTGAAAATAACAAAAACCAAGCTATAACGAATACTGATTAGTGGGTATTAAACCCACTCATCAAATACCCCCAAACTTGAGACTTTGCTTGTCCTCAAGCAAACACAAATTATACAGAATCACTTTCTAGCAATGATCCACTCAAGCAATGAATCAATATGAACTTGAACACTGGCCTCAAAGGTTACAACAAATGATAACCCACAGAAAATTTCAAAACAATGTCATGTCTAAAAAATTCAACAACTTTCATTAGCTCCACATCTACTCATGATACTTTAAGTGCGTGTGTGCATCCACATGTTCAAACTAGTCATGATCTAGATAAAATCAACCAACACTCATAAAAGATTTTCAAAAACAACTCTCAAAACTTCTTATCACACCAATATCTGCTAATAAAGACAAAGCACAAGTTTCTTGAGGATCAACCGGATATTTAAACATTTAAGCACATATGAACCCTTCTTAAGTATTTCAAACACATATATTTTCTTTTCTTTTTGGTGAGTGCGTTTTACGCTCCATCTCACTTTCCAGTTCAATTTAAACGAGTGCGTTTTACGCTCCATCTCGTGTCTGTGTTTATGGGGAGTGCGTTTTACGCTCTATCTCAACCCACCACAAGATTCAATTATTCGACTCGGGAAGATTCCAATTTTTTTTCAAAAATACTCCAAGATTTCCCCTCAACTTATGTGAGTGCCTAATTTTCACTTTGAATGATGCTTAAATAAGATTTCTCAAGTTGCAATGATATCTTTCATAAGCATTTAGCCAAAAAAAAATTTTAATCCCAACTAGCTAAACAAATGGATATGTGTAAAATTTTCAATTTTTTTTTGCAAGTAGTGTAAAAACTAATTACGGAGTCGAAATATAGACTAAGCATGCTCCTCAATTCTCCTAGAGTTAACAACATTAACCACCCACTTATCATTGGCCACAATCAAATTCCATCAAAACATTGCCCAAGTGAATACTAGGAGTCAGCAGCTTACCTTTTTATCCTCCACTTGCAACAGGTCAAGTCCTATTTAATATGCTGCCTTTATGTCCCTCATATAGCATATATTTGTTACCTTATCATTATTATACAACAAATTCGACTAACAAAGGAGAATTGAGCAGCTCGAGCGCGCCTCCCCGCCCCAGCGGGGAGTTTACTTCTTCATCACCCGCCCCAGCGGGATATCATTCTGTCCGCATAGCTTGAATTTGCATGCTCCATTTCATGAGCTGCTATTAAACTTTGAGCTGCTCCACTTCAAAAACCAGACCGTGGCCCACTTGATTTACTTTAACTTTGCATGTAATAAAACCCAATTGATTTGCTTCCGAATTCTTTTCAAAATCACAGACTTCTTTAATTGTACTCATCAAATTGAGCGGGTGAACCCGTTCAAGTGTATTAAAAATTATCCTTTTAAGCTCTTTTTACATCCCTTTCATATCCTGCACACAATAATATAAAACCCAGTAAAATGATGAAAAATTACTTGAAAATAACAAAAACCAAGCTATAACGAATACTGATTAGTGGGTATTAAACCCACTCATCAAACTGTGGTCGTATTTTGTACGACAGTTTAAAAGTTATAATTTGAAGATTTGTATTTGGATTTTTGTTTAGTGTATTTCGTGGCGACCCAGAATAGGTTGGGTGGATTGGACCTATTTTAGGGGCGTTATAAGTTGGTATCAAAGCCATAAGTAAAGAGCCCTGAGCCTCTATCTGGTAACTTCCTGTGTATGGGGGATGCACCGAAGCCAGACTCTCCGTAGGGGACGCCGTTCTGAGGTGACAAACTGATAGGTGCCATTGTGAGGTGCTATCCAATGTGGGGATACGAGTTACAAGGTGGTATCAGAGCTTAGGGATATGGGCGCTGGCGGAGATCTGAGTCTAAACAAGGAGAGGAGAGACGAGTAATATACTTCGCTAGTGTGTGACTTACCTAAGCTGAATTTTCTTACTTGATAAGTTGACAAATTGTGATATGTCAATTAACCTTTGTTTTGAAGCTGTAATGTAGAATGAGCAATGGAGAAGTCATGATACAGAAGAAATGACCGGGAAGATAGAATCTGAAATGAAAGCAAGGTATTCTCACCTTTTCGGAATACTAGGTAAGTAAATTTCGGGGACGAAATTTCATAAGGAGGGGAAATTGTAAGACCCCGGATTTAATGAAATAAAAGTATTCAATTTTTCTAATATTTATTATTCAGTAAATGGTTAAATTGATAAAGATAAAAATTGAGGGTGATATATGTAAATTTTTCAAAATAAGCAAGTGGTTATAAAATATTCATTGTTGTCGGGAAATATTCGTTTGGTCGTGGAATATTCTTGCTGTCGGAGAATATTTGTACGACGGCGCAGTCATTTGTGGGCCCCATAACGAAAAACTGTCGGATGAAGAAAATGACAAGAATAAGTTTTTTATAAATAACGACGTAGTTGTTACCGTTAACACTGGTGGAATACCCGGTGGGTAAAGTAAAGTAATACGCGTTGTTGCACAGTAGCACACGGTATTGCACAATATTTTTATATTATTGTTAATTCAATAATTGTCACTGCACAGTATTTTCCATTATCAGATCAATAATTCATATTATTTGAATAATATTATTAGATAACATTATTGGCAATGTCTGTGGAAGTTCTGACTATGAAGGGTTATTTAATTGCGCGCCAGTAAGGAGAAATTCTTATCGGAAGGCCCTCTCTTTCCTGGGAACGACCTAGTTGTCAATATTGTGGTTCTGTAATATTATTTGTGAATAATTAATTATTGATAAAAAATGATAAGGAAATATTTATTTAATGGGGGAATTTTTAAAAAGATAATTTTGAAAATTGATATTTTATCTTTTCTGATAAAATAATTTATTCAAATATATTATTATAATATTACATTATAAGTGTATAATGTGATAATATAATAATATAATAATGGTGATATTTTACAATAAATTCATGATTTATGAATAAATGAGGTGGAAGAGAGAAGATATAATTGGAATTATTTAATAATTATAAATATTTTAATATATATATGTGTATATATATATATATATATGTGTGTGTGTGTGGAAGAAGTGGTGGGGGTGAGAGAACAAAAGGGGGAGAGAGAGAGTTAGTGGAAGAATATGGAAAAGGAAGAAAAAGAAAGGGAAGAGAAGGAAATTGAAAAAATCATCCGTATGTGAATTTAGGTCATTTTTCGTTCGGAATTTGGAAAAAAATTCTTTTACAAAGTTGTAGAGAATTAAATTTCCTATGGAATGAACATAAAATTCGTATTTTTCTGATAAATAGGTTATTTATTATGAATTATTGAAGTTTCTGAATAAAAGTTTTTTTAAAATATATGGTGGGCCCCACTCTTGTTTGTTGTAAAATATCTAGAAGGTGGGCCCAATTTGTGTGTAAAAAGCTGAAATTAAAGATCAAGAAGGTGGGCGGAAGTTTAAAAAAAATATTATTTTATTAAATTTTCTACTTTGGTGTTCTAAGCATTTTCCCATAAATAAGGTGTTTAGGTTAGAATTGAAAATCACACCAGAATCAGAAGCTTTTTCTCTCTATAATATCGAGCGTATTTTTGTGAGTATTTTGATACTTTGAGAGTTAATAAGCAGTGCAAGTGTTCGTCAACATTATATCCGATATTCCAGTCAGAAGTACTTTTCTTTTGAGGTAAGGGATATCATTTTTGTAAGGGATGTTATATTTTTCGTAAATGATGTTATTGCTTTCAATATCATTTCATCGAAATATTGGTATGAATTTTATTATGAAATTTTTACCTTTTTCGTCGGGGTTACTATTCACGTATACGACACTATTCACGTATACGGCACTATTCACGAATACGGTACTATTCACAAGTACTATTCACAGAGTATGATTTTTCTTATGAAATTTTTATCTTTTTCATGTCGGGGTTACTATTTACGTATACGGCACTATTCACGTATACGGCACTATTCATGTATACGACACTATTTACGTATATGGCACTATGTACGTATACGATACTATTTACGAATACGGGATACTATGCACGGGTTACTATTTACAAATTACTATTCACGATAAAATTAGTTTCTTTTTCTAACCAAATTATTGTTGAGTTATGAATCTTACTCTTGAAATTAAATCCATGTTTTGATCACATTGTTCTTATTATCATATATAACCTTTTTATAATTCTGGTGATGAAATTTCTCTTTGACTTGAGTGTAAAGATGCGTAGATTATTGGTATGATCGTGACTATGAGTTCTCTTTGGCCAGTAGTGCAAAGATGAATTGTTGACTGGTATGATCATGACCATTGAATTTATAATTGAATAACTTTAGCTTAAGTGTAAACGTGAATTGATCATCATGGTTATAATTATTATTTATATAAATTCTGAAATGATTATATATTTCTTTGAGATATGAATATCTTTGGCCTGTAGTGCAAAGATGACCTGTTGTTGAATATCTTTGGCCTGTAGTGCAAAGATGAACTGTTGATGAATATCTTTGGCCCGTAGTGCAAAGATGAATTTATTAGTATGATTGTGAACAGGAAACTGTGATTTGGTATAACCATAATCTTTGGTGTTTCAGGTAAAGACAAGTGATGAAAATTATCTTCGTCCTGGGTGCGAAGAGAGGAATTTATCAACATAATTATGATTATGAACTATTTACATGATTATGGACAGGAATTGTTGACTAATGTTACAGGGATACAATATTATTGGTGGATTTTTAACATGGAGGAGATAATAGACATTATGGTCTATCTGACTCTTCCAATGGATTGTTCGTTCCGCTGCAACTATGGTTGAAAAGTTTTATCATCTACCATATGTTATAAATCTCTGATTTATTACTGATGAAAACTATTGATAATTTAATTATCTTTAGTCATAATATTCTTTACTGGGCTATTTGTGCTCACCCTTTGCTTCACAATTTCTTTCAGGTAATAAGAGTGTAGCTGGGTCGAGCGGGAATAACAAGAGAATAGAGTAATGGTCGGTGACTGTTGAGTTTCTCAATACATTATAAAATAACATGACAATATATAATTATATTGAGAACTTTAAATGTGTGTATCGTATTGTATACGCCATTTAGCAGTTGATTTTGGTGACCCAAATAGGGTGAGGTGTTGTCCAAGGTTGAAGCACCATGAGAGTTACATTTTGGTATCAGTGGTATTTGTATTAAAACTCACAGTTTAACTGTGGTCGTATTTTGTACGACAGTTTAAAAGTTAGAATTTGAAGATTTGTATTTGAATTTTTGTTTAGTGTATTTCGTGGCGACCCAGAATAGGTTGGGTGGATTGAACCTATTTTGGGGGCGTTACAGTTCTGCTTTCACTTTCTGACATGTCAGACACTTAGCAACACATTCTGCCACATCTCGTTTCAAATTCGGCCACCAAAAATGCTGTCGAAGATCTTGGTACATCTTGGTACTACCGGGGTGTATCGAATACCGTGAGCTATGAGCCTCGCTCAAAATGTCCTCCTTAATCTCTGGCACTGACGGTACCTAAACTCTGCTCTCAAATCTCTGTAGTCCCACACTGTCCATCTTGAATCTCGGTTCGGTTCCTTCAGATATTTTCTTCTTTACTTTCTCACATTCTTTTTCCTGAAGTTGAGCTTCTTAACTCTATCCAGCAAGGTTGTACTAGCTTGTAGTTGAAACAGCTTCTCGTCAATCTCCATCGAACACTTCACTTCCAATTCCAGCTTTTCCATTGCTGAAATTAGCTCCTCTTGAGCAGTCAACATCTTTAATTCTCCCGACCCTTTCTGCTTAAGGCGTTGGCAACCACATTTGCCTTACCCGGATGGTATAAGATCTAGCAGTTATAGTCCTTAATTAACTCCAGCCATCTTCTCTGGTGCATATTCAAGTCCTTCTGTGTAAAAATATATTTCAGACTCTTGTGGTCTGTATATATTTCACACTTCTCCCCATAGAGATAGTGTCTCCAGATCTTCAAAGCAAATACCACTGCAGCTAACTCCAAGTCATGGGTTAGATACCCCTTCTCATAGTCCTTTAGTTATCGTGACGCATACGCAATGACTCTACCGTTTTGCATAAGCACACAACCTAGTCCTTTATGCGATCCATCACTATAAACCACAAAATTTCTTGTGTCATCCGGAAGAGATAACACAGGTGCTGTACTCAATCTTTTCTTAAGCTCTTGGAAGCTTTCCTCACACTTCTCCGTCTAAACGAATTTCACCGATTTTCTAGTCAAATTCGTCAGCAGAGTTGCGATCTTGGAAAAGTCCTGAATGAATCTTCTATAATAACCTGCCAATCTAAGAAAACTTCTCACTTTCGACGGCAGTTTTCGGCTGATCCCAGTTCATCACAGCTTCGACTTTAGAGGGATCTACCGAAATTCCGTCCTTGTCAATCACATGTCCAAGAAACTGCACCCATTCAATCCAGAATTCACATTTTAAAAATTTGGCGTACAACTTCTCTCTTCTCAATGCCTCTAGTGTTAATTTCAGATGTTGTACATGTTCTTCCTTGGTCTTTGAGTATACCAAAATGTCGTCGATAAAGACCACCACGAATTTGTCCAAAAACAGCTTGAACACTCCATTCATTAAGCCCATAAATGCTGCAGGAGCATTCGTTAGACCAAATGACATCACCAGAAATTCGCAGCGACCATATTGAGTCCTAAATGCTGTCTTCGGAACATCCTCTGGCCTCACCTTCAGTTGATGATAACCACTCCTCAAGTTTATCTTGGAAAAGTGTCTTGCTCCCTTCAATTTATCAAACAGATCGTCGATCCTCGGTAATGGATATCTATTCTTAATGGTGACCTTATTCAGTTCTCTGTAGTCGATGCAAAGCCGCATCGTCCCGTCCTTCTTCTTCACAAATAACACCGGCGCTCCCCACGGCGATGCGCTCGGTTGGATGTACTTCTTGTCCAGTAACTCTTGTAGTTGTACCATCAATTCTTTCATCTCTACCGGAGCCATCATGTACGGTGCCTTTGATATTGGAGGCGCTCCTGGCAATAAATCAATCACAAACTCAACCTCCCAGTCTAGCGAAAGTCCTGGAAGATCATCTAGAAATACGTCTATGAAGTCCCTCACGAATGGTATATCTTCCAATTTCGGGTTCCCTTTACGACTATCGACTATGTAAGCTAAATATCCTACACAACCTTGTCTTAACAACTTCCTGGCCTGCATCATCGTCAGACAACTCGCTTGTCTAGGCGACTTGCTTCCATAAAACACAACCTTTGACGGAGTCATAAGGTTAATACATTTCCTCTAGCAATCAATTACAGCCCCATAATTGAATAGCCAATCCATTCCCAGGATAACATCGAATTCCCCAAGCCTAATCGGGATAAGATCTACGTTAATCATGTTACCCTTAATATCCACCTTACAGTTCTTGTGTACGTACTTAACATGGATCACTTCTCTATTCGCAATCTCTATGTTCATGGGGTATTCTAACTCGTCCATAGGCAATTCTAAGTTCTTAGCAAAGTCATCGGATATAAATGAACAAGTAGCACCCGAATCAAATAGTACATAAACATTAACTTTATTGATCGGAATGATACCTGACACCACATCGCGAGACTGCACAACATCCTGCACTGTCATGTTGAAGGTCCTGGCGATCGGTCGGTTGGTTGCGGTTGGTCCCGTGATAGTTAGAGCACTACCACTGCTGTTTCCCCTGTTCCCTCCTGATCCTGCCCCTCCAAATCCCTTCTTGGGACAGTCCCTTTCCAGATGGTCCTTTGAGCCGCAAGTGAAGCAAGCGCCCTTCTTTGGGTTAGGACAGTTAGGTGCTATGTGGCCTTCCTGACCACAATTATAGCACACCCGTTTTCCCTTCATACAAACCCCCAGGTGAGCTTTCCCGTAGGTCGGACATGCTTTAACCCTCTTCTTTTGACCCCCTTGCTGATTTCCAGTTGGCGAGTTGGCAGTCCACCTCCTCTTCTGATTGTTACTTCCTCCTGTGTTGCTACCACTAGCTTTGTTATTTCCTTCACTTTCACTCTTCCTCTTTTTCTGAATCTTGGTTATACTTTGTAACAACGTCACTCCCGCCTTCAGCAAGAATGGCTTTCTCCAGCACCCCAGCAAAAGTGTTTAATTGGAACATTGACACTTTGCTATACAACCAGGGCTTCAGGCCCTGTTCAAACCTCCTTGCCTTCCTTTCATCAGTGTTCACTTGATACATGGCAAACCTAGCCAACTCGTTGAATTTCGCCGCATAGTCTGGTACGAACATATTTGTGACACCCCCAGAATAGGTCCAGTCAACCCAACCTATTCTGAGTCACCAAACACATGGTACAGAATTCAAATACAAACTTTTATATCACACGGTCAGTGCAAAATACGACCACACAACTGTGAGTGTCAATACAAATATGTAGAAAATATTAACATTCAAACTAAGTTCTCATTACAATTATTATCACACTATTTATTAGAAATAGTGAGGACTACTACTGCTCTAACTCGGACCATCACTCTGTCCCCCGACTAGTTCCTGCGACATTCTCATTTCCTGAAGAGGACAATAGATGAAAAGGGTGAGCTCAACTAGCCCAGTAAAGAATATTATGATTAAGATAATGAAAAATAAATTATCGTTAGTCTTCAACAATTCAGATAAAATATTATTGACAACAAGTTTTAGATCAATATTCGCAGCGAAAATAACAATTCATTAGAAAAGTTAAGTAGAGAATGAAGTCTACTATCTTCTATGATTTAAAAGTTCATCATCAATATTTTATCCCTGTAACATTAATTAATATACATCTCGAATCAAATATTCATCTTTGCACTACGGCCAAAGATATTCATTTGTATCACCAGTGGACATGTTCATCTCAACACCTGTCATCTTTGCACTACGGCCAAAGATATTCATTAGGTAATCATTCATCTTTGCTCTACAGGCCAAAGATATTAGTTATATCACCATTTAGGACTGAGGATGATGAAAAGCAATATAAACACCGAATCCAATGAGATAAAGGACAAAGACTAAGTATTCGTATTTTAGTTTATCCAATTCAAAAATACTTCGTAGTAATCAATTGTGGAGCAAAATTCAAGAATAAAGCTCAAAACTTAGATCCAATCAAAGATAGTAACCATAACAGACAATTTGGATAAATAGAAGAAAGTTTAATTTTTTCGTGAATAGTGCCGTATACGTGAATAGTAATCCCGACAAAAAAAGTAAGAATTTCATAATAATCTCCATGCCAATATTTTGGTATAATGATATTGAAAAGAATAACATCATTTACGAAAGAAAATAACATCCCTTACCTCAAAAGAATAGTACTTCTGACTAGAATATCGGATATAAGGCTGAAGAAAACTTGCACTGAATAGCAACACTCAAAGTATCTAAATACTCACAAAAATACGCTCGATATTATAGAGAGAGAAAACTTCTGATTCTGGTGTGATTTTCAATTCTAACATAAGCATCCCTATTTATAGAAAAAGCTTAGGATGCCAAAATAGACTAAATTAATAAAATATTAATATAAAAAATTTACGCACACTTCCTTGACCAAAATATCAGCCACCACCAGTGGGGTCCACCAAAATCAGCATTTTCCACACCAACCAAAAGTGGGGCCCACCATTTTACTAAAAAAATATTTATTTTCTGAAACTTCAATAATTCATAATAAATAGCCTTTTGTCAGAAAAATACAAATTCTATGTTCTTTCCATAGAAAATTTAATTTTTTACAACTTTGTAGAAGGAAGATTTTTCAAATTCCAAACATAAATTATCCAAAATCCATAAACGGATGATTTTCCACACCAAAATACTGATAAAAATACATCAGTACTAATTTCTTCTTTTATATCCATAAAATAAATATTTTCTTATCATATAAATCAATAATTAATTATTCACAAATAATATTACAGAACTACAATATTGACAACCAGGTCGTTCCCAAGAAAGAGGGGGCCTTCCGATAAGGATTTCTCCTTACTGGCGCGCAATTAAATAACCTCTCCTAGACAGAACTTTCCTTAGACATTGTCAATAATGCTATCTAATAATATTATTCAAATAATATAAATTATTGAGTTGATAATGTGAAATACTGTGCAGTGACAATTATTGAATCAATAATACAAAATATCAACGGTAGCAATTATTGAATCAATCATATAAAATAGCAACGTAGCAATTATTGATATAAAATATCAACGTAGCAATTATTGAATCAATAAAATATTATGCAATTATTGAATCAATAATATAAAATATTGAACAGTAATTACTGTAACAATAATTGAGTAAGTGCCTTCTTATGTAAGAATCAATAATTCAAAATACTGTGCAATACCGTGTGCTACTGTGCAACACCGCGTATTACTGTATTTTAACCACCGGGTATTTCAACAGTACTAACGGTAACAACTACGCCGTTATTTTATAAAAAAAAAGGTTATTTCTGTCGCTTTCTATATCCGACAGTTATTCTGTTGTGGGGCCCACAAATAGCTGCGTCGTCGTACGAATATTCTCCGAACAATAAGAATATTCCACGACCAAACGAATATTCCCCGACAACAATGAATATTTTATAACCACTTGCTCATTTTGAAATATTTGCACATTTCACCCATAACTTTTCACATTTATCAAATATACACCTTACTATTTTGAAATAATATATAAAAAAAATTAAATCTTTATTCATAAAAGTTAGGGTCTTACAATATTCTCCTGTTTCAGCTCCTAGAAATTGGACCTCCATTTGGTTCTGCTGAACTAGACAGAAAATACATCTCGAAGAATATCTCCTTGAACCTCTCTCAGGTAATCACACCTTCTCCTCCCCGGACCTTATTTGCTTGCCACCAATAACTGGCTTCGGATTTCAGCATGAACGTTGCGTAGGTGGTTTTCTGGTCCTCTCTGACTCTGGCGACGTCAAAAACTTTTTCCATCTATATAACCCAAGTTTGAGCTTCTATCGGGTTCATGGTGCCTTTAAACTCTGGCGGTCCCACCGCTTTGAAGTCCTTAAACGAGGTATTTGGTGGAGATTGAGGCTGATTGTTAATTGCTCCGGCCAGTAAGTTCATCAACTACTGCACGGGGTTAGCGTTAGCATTGGCGTCGTTGTTATTGTTTGTTGACCCTTCTTGGGCCTGTTAACGGTTAGGTCGTCTCCTTGGCGGCATATTTTTGTTAAGATATACGCTTATTAGATCTTTATTCAATCTTTTAAATATTTAAGGCTTAACTTAAACATTTAAACATAATCACTTAACACATTATCTCAAATAAACTCTGATATATAATTTAATCAAAAGTTTTAACATAATACGATAGCATCACTGCTATTACATCAACTATCCTGAGATAAAGAATCTACAGGATTTAAAACATCAAAATATTTCTCTGTTTATAAACACATCAGAATTTACATTATTAACTACCTGATAGGTTTTCACATAATTAAACTATTCCTATCACTGCCTGCTAAGGCGTTGAATAGCTTTGCTACGCTCTTCTTCCATAATGCGGGACATCTTCCTGCGATCTAGCATGTACGAGGGAAGTCCTTCGAATTGGATTGGGTATCTCATAACCCAATCTTGGACCTCATCAATCGCATTCTGAAGCGTAGAGTGCGTCTCCTCAAGCTTGGCCTTCTTCGCCCGACAGTTATCTTCTGTAAGATCTGCACGTCGTGATTCCCTTACCCAGGCCTCCTCTGCTATGGCCAGCCTTGCTGATTCCTCTTTCAGTTCATTCTTTAACTCCTCTATTTCCTCTGACATCTGCTCGATTTGGCCCTTCTCGTGAACCAAATCCCACTCTACGTCTCCCAGACGTGTGTGAAGAGCCTCAACCTCTCCATCCTTCTGCTCGATGGTAGACTGTTGAGTAACCGTCCGCTCCCTCAGCTCCTAAACAGTATCATGTAACTCTATGTTACGGTCATACAGCTCATCGTACATCTCGGCACTGATAGAGTTTGGTGGGAACTCTTCAGGGTCTTCCTCCTCCTCTTCGGCTGCCTCAGCCTGAACCTCAATCTCCTCAGAGTCTTCCTCAGAGTCCTCCTCTGAGTCAAACACCTGCACATGCTCCTGACCAACGACTGTGATCAAGGGAGATGGCTCTCGTCGAACTAACTGCTCCCAGACTGTGTGGATGTCTCGGGGCTCCTCCTCTCGGGGTACAATGTCCCTTAGGCTGACTAGGGTTCTCCAGCATCCGTCATCCTGACAAATAAAATTTTAAGTCTTAGTTATTAAGTGATGCTAATCGATACTCTCGCAAGTATATAAGTATAAGCATATAGCACATAAGTTAATTTATTTTCTTTCTTAGAACTCGATAAGAGTTATCATTACTATGTTCTCAATCTCTTACAAAGGCTACTATCCTAAGGTTTTCCCCCACCTAAGGTTCATAACCTACAGCTCTGATACCAACTTGTGACACCCCCAAATCCGGGTACTTCAATTCCACGGGATTTGGTGTTCACTATACAAATATCATCTATCTATCTACTCATAATAAATGCAAACCATGCAATAGATAGAAATAAATCCTCTCCCTTATGGGGTTACAATATCTGAATATAAATACATCAATCCCAGGTCATACTAACCTTAAATCTCAAATGCGGAAACGTAAATAATTAAATAGTCTTACACAACTTTAACATAAGTCTTAAACAATAACATATCAAATAAACAACAAGTCTTCATCACTTGTTGACCTTGCCCTTGCCTTTGCTAGTAGAAGGCTCTTCGGACCTTTCGTTCTTAACTGCAATGTTATTATTACGCTAAGAGTGAGCACGATTGCCCACAAGTATAACAATATGACAATAATATAATAACATGCGAGTAAATCAAGACATCTGAATAACGAAAACTCGACTTTTGACTCAAGAATGAATAACAAGAATCAAAAGAACATCTGAGGGTCATAAGATCTCGAACTATGTCCTAGGTTGTAAAGTGTTTATACTTTAAACCTTTAACAGTCATAAGAGTATGGACTTTACTTCTCGTACTTAGGGGGATCAGCCCTTAGTACCATACTGTGCACAATATCTCAATGCTAAAGCGTAAATAATCCCCTATATAGGGTTGTTCATCTCAGTTTGACATCAGAGTCCGCACCAAAGGAAGTTTGGTTTGGATAGGCTCAATAATAGTTTTAAAATTTAGAACGCTCATCAACTATGGACTAGTCGAATCAATAATGGTTCGCTAGTCTTACAAGGTTCAGCAATAAACGATATTCAAATTGAATAATAACTTCTCAAGAGTATACAATCGAATAAGTATTGTATAACTGGAATCATGCTTTTAAAGGTAATATAATATCTCATATGGAATCTCAACTTGATTAACAAGTATAAGAACTTGCATCATGATAGTATTTCAAGAATAGAAAACTTGTTCAATAAAAGTAAACTTTGAATTTAGTAACTTGCTTCACATAAGAATAAGGAATAGAATGATTATTCAATATAAAGAGTTTAGATAAGGAATTTGCTTAACGATAGTAAGTTAGGGATAGAATACTTTCCTCTTGCACAAGCTACAAATATAATTATAATTCACTTCCTCAACGTCCTACACATTACATTATGTATATGACATCGATTAGTTTTCATAACTACCATGTTTAACTGTTGAACTATTCACTTAAGTTCAACTTACAACTTGGTTTATAATATTACTCAATGGCTAACCACATAACATGAATGTAAACTCACAACATGCATATCACACATGTATAACCCTTTAAACAATCATAATCAAGTTTTACAATTACGATATTCAAGTTCACACTTAGTTTATTAACTAGAACATTCACATTATTTCATACATGTCAATAACTTAGTTTATTAATTATGAACTTCAAATCATATAATATTCATGTATGTAACTTAGAACAACATATTTTATTATCGAGAACACTACACTTGTGTGCGTGCATGTCCGAAGTCCTCTGATTGCCTCCGAATACGCATCAGTCACAAAGATGGCTTTTTTTACCCATTTTAACGATTTCAAATCAACAAGCTTAAAGAATGAAAGTTGTAGTTCTACTCGTTATCTTTCCGAATCATCCCGAATCGCCTTAATCGGAGTTTGTATGAAAAAATTATGCTTATTTTACTACAGGAGATCAAAACAGAATTTTTTTCTCTGCACTACCCCTGCTGGGGCGGGGGTTAAGCTCGCTAGGGCGGGTGTGGTGCTGCATGGGGCCAGCTAGGGGCGGGTCTAGAGCCGCTGGGGCGGGTGTGCCTTGGCGGTTCAGCTCCAATTCGCGATTTTGATAGTTTTTAGCCCAAATACTCCAATTAAATGCAAATTAAACTAACACAGTGATTTTTATGAAGTATGAACTTCATAGAAACATCATGCAATGTTACTAACATATTTTTATCATCTTAAATCATGCAATTACTTAAATCAAATCATAAATTTTCACCGTTCTTGGTGTTCTTGACAGTTTTGAAGAAAAACACGAAAATCATCGTCACGGATTCGTTATAACTCCGAATCCGTCCGTTCAAAGTTTGTTTTCTTTGTTTTAACATATATAATCATAATCCGTTATCAAATCTAAGTTAAACAACCAATTTAAAGCATACAAATTGTATATAAGGCCATATATACGTGTTCTTCATATTTTTCATACTCTGTAATTCATGAAACTTTGATTAAAGCATGTTTATATGAAATTGATTACTCTAACACATGAATACATGATATAAATCATATAATATACATATGTTAACATATATATCATCACATCTTAAGTTAATTGTCAAAATAACTCTTCACAGAGAACTTGAATAGAGTTTTCATGGAAAATATATAAGAACATAAATTAAAGTTTGGGTAGAAGAGATTGCCCTTGCTAGTGTTTAGATAATTTGAAGATGATGAAGTTCTCTTCTATTTCTTCTTCAATTCACACTTTTTCTCAATTTTCTCTCTAAACTCTCTCTGTATTTCTCCCTTAACTTGTTCTGATATATGAATATATGGAAGCCTGATACAGATATAGGCTAAATATAATATACGTATAGTTAATAGTCGTGACTTAATGGGTCGTCAGTTAATCCCATAATGGGTTAACTGGCTCTAACCCCCATTAAGGCATTGTTTGCTTGTCCCTTAAATTCTTCCTTTCTCATTTAGCTTAATTAACTTCTTATAGCATAGTTTTAATGTCACACCTTTATAAACCAAATAATCTTATTTAAATTAATTAAATAAAATATCATAACTCCACATTAAATCATATTATCACATAATTAAAATTCTCCTTTATTAATTATGTCAAATCTTTAAATCTCTAATTAATTATTAAATTAATTAGAATAACATTATGCTTATGAAATAATTAATTTAATCAAATAAGTTCAATTAAATACATACTTTGCACAATAAAATTCTCAACATTAATTTAATCAATGTAACACATAATTAAATTAATCTACCACAATTTCATCAATTAATTATTAAAGTCAATAATTAAATTATCAAAAAATATTTATTTAATTCAATAAATATTCAAATTAAATTACAAAATCTCGTTCGTCACACCCACTTATTGGTGGATAATAAATAGTTGGTGGGTGGTTGCAGGGGTAGAGGTGCAAGATTTATAAACTTGAGGGACTAAATTAAAAATTAAGGCAAAGATGGAGGTACTAAAGTGTAATTAACCAACCTTTTTCTAGCCTATAAATAGCAAGTTAATTTCATTCATTTCTCATCATTCTTGAAGAGCAAAAATTATAATAGTGAGAGAAATTATAGAGAGAGAAAGAAGAAGAGTATTCTGCTACTACACTATTCTAGTATTCAATCTTCTACTGAGGTAAGGGGTATTATTTCTTTTATATTCATAAAGAATGCTATTTCTTTCAATACTCGTAAGGGTTGTTACTCTATTCTTTATTGATCTGTAGGAGTAACCTGTGTACGTGGACTACTGCATGCATGGTGAATAACCCTTCGTATTCATTCTTTATTGATCTGTGGAAATAACATGTCTACGCGGACAACAGCATGCCTGGTGAAAACCTTTTGTATTCATTCTATTCCTTATTAATCTGTGGGAATAACCTGTCTACGCGTACTACCGCATGCTTGGTGAATCACCTTTCGTATTTATTTTTATTAAATTGTGAAAATAATCTGTCTACGCGGATTACCGCATGACGGGTAAAAATCCAATTACAGTTTCGTATATTCATTCATACTCGTACGAAATATTATTTCACTAGAATATTGGTCTGAACTTTTTATGAAATTTTCATCTTTTCATGACAAGTTACTATTCACGATAAAAAAAATATTATTTTTTTTCTTTGATTGGATCCAAGTTTTGAACTTCATTCTTGAATTTTGCTCCACAATTGATTATTACGGAGTATTCTTGAACTTGGATAAACTAAATTACGAATCCCTGATCTTTGTCCTTTATCTCACTGGATTCGTTTTTATATTATTTTTCATCATCCTCAGTCTTAAATGATGATACAAATGAATATCTTTGGCCTGTAGTGCAAAGCTGAATGATTATTTGATGAATATCTTTGGCCTGTAGTGCAAAGATGATTACCTAATGAATATCTTTGGCCCGTAATGCAAAGATGGACAGGTGTTGAGACGAACATGACCACTGGTGATACAAATGAATATCTTTGGCCCGTAGTGCAAAGATAAATATTTGATTCGAGATATATATATTAATTGATTTTACAGAGATAAAATATTGATGATGGACTTTTAAATCATAGAAGATAGTAGACATCATTCTTTACTTAACTCTTCTAATGAATTGTTATTTTCGCTGCAGTTGTTGATCTAAAATTTGTTGTCCATAATATTTTATCTGATTTGTTGAAGATTAATGATAATTTATTATTCATTATCTTAGTCATAATATTCTTTACTGGGCTAGTTGAGCTCACCCTTTTCTTCCATTGTTCTCTTCAGGAAATGAGAATATCGCGGGTACTAGTCAGGAAATGGAGTGATGGTCCGAGTTAGAGCTGTAGACGTTCTCACTATTTTTTATAAAATAGTGTGATAATAAATATAATGAGGACTTAGTTTGAGTGTTTATATTTTCTACATGTCTGTATTGACACTCACAGTTGTGTGGTCGTATTTTGCACGACCTTTTGATATAAAGATTATATTTGAATTCTGTACTATGTATTTGGCGACTCAGAATGGGTTGAGTATTGTACCAATTCTGGAGGCGTCACAGAAGGTATTCAGCAATAACTTATAAGTTGGTCAAACCAATTTATAAGTCATTTTGCACTATTGGCCTTGTTCGGGAACAACTTATAAGGCCATGTTCGGGAACAACTTATAAGTTGGTCAAACCAACTTATATGTTATTTTTCATTATTAAGGTGTTTGACAACCACTTATTTTTTAATTTATAAATTAAGTTTTAAGTCAAAAAAATAAGTAACTATTTGTGACTTATTTAAAATTACTTATAAGTCATTTTAAAATAAGTTAGTTTGACAAAATGTAATGTTTATTTGTCCATCTTCTATTTTGCCCCTCTTTTTATTAATGTCATTATTAGTAATCTTTACATTTATTTTAACTTTAAGTCATTATGAGCCGATTACCTTCATAACTTATTTTAACTTAATTTTTGACTTATAAGTTAAATTAATATCGAACGCTTTTATTTATAAGTGACAAATTAAAAAAAACTTATAAGTCAACTCTTATTTCAACTTATAAGTCATTTTAAAATAAGTTATTCCCGAACAAGCCCTTAAGTTGGTCAAACCAACTTATAAGTTGTTTTCACTATTAAGGTGTTTGGAAGCCACTTATTTTTTGACTTATAAGTAAAAAAAAAGTAACTATTTGTGACTTATTTTAAAATGACTTATAAGTCATTTTAACATAAGTTGGTTTGACCAAAATGTAATGTGTATTTTGCTCCTCTTATATTTTGTCTCTCTTTTTATTAATGTTCTTTTTATTAATCTTTACATTTATTTTAACTTATAAGTTATTAGGTCTATTCGAGAATTACTTATTTTAAAATAACTTATAAGTTAAAATATAAGTTGACTTATAAGATATGGACTTATAAGTAAAAGCGTTCGACATCAATTTAATTTATAAGTCATAAATTAAGTTAAAATAAGTTATGAATGTGTTCGACTCATAATGACTTATAAGTTAAAATAAATATAAAAATTACTAAAAAAAACATTAATAAAAGAGGGGCAAAATAGACATTACATTTGGTCAAAATAACTTATTTTATAAGTCATTTTTAAATAAGTCACAAATAGCTACTTCTTCTTTTTACTTCAAACTCAACTTATAAATCAAAAAATAAGTGGTTGTCAAACACCTTAATAGTGAAAAATAACTTATAAGTTCTGAGTCGAACTACCTTCTTAATTTGTTTTAACTTAATTTCTGACTTATATGTCAAATTGATGTCGAACACATTTGTGACGCCCCGAAAATAGGTTCAATACCAACCCATTCTGAGTCGCCAAATACATGGTACAGAATTCAAATACAATCTTTTATAACATAAGGTCGTGCAAAATACGACCACACAAACTATGAGTTTCAATACAAATCGTATATAATACGAAATATAAATACTCAAATTCATTCCTTATTAATTACAATCATTATCCCACTATTTTATAGAATAGTGAGGACTTCTACAGATCTAACTCTGACCATCACTCTGATCCCCGACTAGTCCCCGCGATTTCTCATTTTCTAAAGAGAAGAATGGAAGAAAAGAGTGAGCTCAACTAGCCCAGTAAAGATTATTATGACTAAGATAATGGAGAATAAATTATCGTTAGCCTTCAACAAATCAGATAAAATATTATGGACAACAAGTTTTAGATCAACAACTGCAGCGGAAATAACAATTCATTAAAATAGTTAAGTAGAGAATGATGTCTACTATCTTCTTTGATTTAAAAGTCCATCATCAATATTTTATCCCTCTAACATCAATCAATATATATCTTGAATTAAATATTCATCTTTGCACTACGGGCCAAAGATATTCATTTGTATCACCAGTTGATCATTTTCATCTCAACACCTGTCTATCTTTGCACTACGAACCAAAGATATTCATCAGGTAATCATTCATCTTTGCACTACAGGCCAAATATATTCATCACGTAATTATTCATCTTTGCACTACAAGCCAAAGATATTCAGTTATATCACAATTTAGAACTGAGGATGATGAAAAACAATACGAATAACGAATCCAGTGAGATAAAGGACAAATATTAGAGAATTTATCCAGAGTTCAAGAATGAAGGTCAAAACCTAGATTCAATCAAAGATAATTTGGAAGAAAAAAAAATATTTTTTTTACCGTGAATAGTACCCCATGAATATTAACTTATGAATAGTAACTCGACATGAAAAGATAAAAATTTCACAAGAAAGTTCAGACCAATATTCCAGTGAAATGATATTAGATGAAGCGCAAAAAACTCAAGGAATTTCTGATCATTTCAGGAATTATAGAAGCAATACTTACCGTAGTAAGTTTAGAGTTAGGAATCTGAAATGAAACAATATACGAAACTGCAATTGGATTTTCACCCGTCAGGCGGTAGTCCGCTCAGACAGATTATTTTCACAATTTAATAACAACTGAATACGAAGGGTTATTCACCAGGCATGCGGTAGTCCGCGTAGACAGGTTATTCCCACAGAATAATAAAGAATGGAATAACAACAAGATTTCACCATGCATGCGGTAGTCCGCGTAGATAGGTTATTCCAACAGAATAATAAAGAATGGAATAACAACCATTACGAATATTGAAAGAAAATAACTCTCTTCATGAATACGAAAGAAATAATACCCCTTACCTTAAAATTTGAAAACTGCACTAGTGTAATAGCAGAATACTCTTCTTCTTTCTCTCTTATTCTCTCTATACTTTCTCTCTCTATAGCTTTAGTGAATTGGTGAGAAATAATGATGAAATGATCTTCTATTTATAGGCTCGGCAGAGTAAGGGTAAAATAGTCTTTTCGCCATAATTTATGACATCATCGCTTACATCATCGATCCTATGATATCATTGATTACCTCATCAGTCCGATGACATCCTTGCTTAACTAATCCCTCCGATGACATCATTGTTTGCATCATAAGAGTTCAAATTTAATTTGCACTCTTCCACCTCGTTTAACTTTTATACCATGAATTTACTATAATAATGTTACCATTCAAATTATAAAAATCATACTATTATATAATCATATCATACTACTATAATGTAATATTATAATAATATATTTGAATGAATTATTTAATCGGACAAGATAAAATACCAACTTTTAACAAATATCACATGTTAAAAATTTCTCCGTTTAAATCCACATTAAATAAATATTTTTTTATCATATATATCAAAAATTAATTATTCACAAATAATATTACAGAACTACAATATTGACAACCAGGTCGTTCCCATAAAAGAGAGGACCTTCCGATAAGGATTTCTCCTTACTGGCGTGCAATTAATCAACCCCTTTTCTAGACAGAACTTCCTTAGACATTGTCAATAATGTTATCTAATAATATTATTAAAATAATATGAATTATTGATTTGATAATTTGAAATAATGTGCAATGACAATTATTGAATCAATAATATAAAATAGCAAAGTAGCACTTATTGATACAAAATATCAACGTAGCAAATATTGAACTAATAAAATATTATGCAATTATTGAATCAATAATATAAATTATTGAATAGTAATTACTGTAACAATAATTGAGTAAATGTCTTCCTACGTAAGAATCAATAATTCGAAATACTGTGCAATACCGTGTGCTACTGTGCAACACCACGTATTACTGTATTTTAACCACCGGGTATTTCAACAGTACTAACGGTAACAGTTTTGCCGTTATTTTAATAAAAAAGTTACTTCTGTCGTTTTCTATATCCGACATTCATTTCGTTGTGGGGTCCACCAATGACTGCACCGTTGTACGAATATTCTCCGACAAAAAAGAATATTCCTCGACCAAACGAATATTCTCCGACACAACGAATATTTTATAACCACTTACTTACTTTGTAAACTTTGCACATTTCACCCATAACTTATCACATTTATCAAATCAACACCTTACTATTTCAAAATAATATATAAAGAAAATTAAATCTTATTCATAAAATTTGGGGTCTTACAACCTCCCCTCCTTATCAATTTAATGAGATGCGAACCGGGATAACTCCGCGAACTTAGCCTCATACTGGGACACAGTCATGTTATTCTGTTCCAGTTTGATAAACTCTACCTCCTTCATATGACAAATACTTTCTGGAAGTACTTGTCATTGAAAAATTTCTGGAACGCCCCCCAAGTCATCTTGAGTGCGGCAGGCTGGGTACGCTTCACAGATTTTCACCAATAATCTGCTTCTCCACGGAACATAAAGGTGGCAAATGGAACCTTCTGTTCCTCCGTGCATCCCAAGACATCAAATATCTTGATAATTTACTTAATCCAATTTTCTGCTTTGATTGGATCTGGCTTTCCCTGAAACTCTGGTGGTCCCAACTCTTTAAACTGCTTGGCAGTGGCAAGCCACGAGTTGTTATTTCCACCAGTATTATGAACACGAGTCTCCCTCGTTTGGTTTTGCATGAACTGCAAAAATCTTCTAAACATCCCATCATTTATCATTTCATCGGTAGGGTTGTTTATAGGAGGAATATAGCCTTCCTGTTGCACGTTCTCCTCGTTGGTGATTAAAGGTGCCTCAACGGTCTCATTCACTCCATTGTTTAAATTTTCAGCTGCCATTCTCAAATACTGCCACAAAACAAGGGTTAATCAAACAAATTAACATATCACATATTAACCCTATATTTCAACCGACCAATTAAATAACAATTAAGCTTAGGTAGGACACACTAGTGAAGGTTTTACTCGTCTTTCTCCTCCTAGTTCTATTCCCAGATCTCCGTCAGAGATCATATCCCTAAGCTCTGATACCAACTGTGACGCCCCCAAAATAGGTTCAATACCAACTCATTCTGAGTCGCCTAATACATGGTACAAATTCAAATATAATCTTTTATAATATAAGGTCGTGCAAAATACGACCACACAAACTATGAGTTTCAATAAAAATTATATATAATACGAAATATAAACACTCAAATTCATTCCTTATTAATTACAATCATTATCCCACTATTTTATAGAATAGTGAGGACTTCTACAGATCTAACTCTGACCATCACTCTGATCCCCAACTAGTCCCCGCGATATTCTCATTTTCTAAAGAGAACAATGGAAGAAAAGGGTGAGCTCAACTAGCCCAATAAAGAATATTATGACTAAGATAATGGAGAATAAATTATCGTTAGCCTTCAACAAATCAGATAAAATATTATGGACAACAAGTTTTAAATCAACAACTGCAGCGGAAATAACAATTCATTAGAAGAGTTAAGTAGAGAATGGTGTCTACTATCTTCTTTGATTTAAAAGTCTATCATCAATATTTTATCCCTGTAACATCAATCAATATATATCTTGAATCAAATATTCATCTTTGCACTACGGGCCAAAGATATTCATCACGTAATTATTCATCTTTGCACTACAAGCCAAAGATATTCAGTTATATCACCATTTAGAACTGAGGATGATAAAAAATAATATGAATAACAAATCCAGTGAGATAAAGGACAAATATTAGAGAATTTATCCAGAGTTCAAGAATGAAGATCAAAACCTAGATCCAATCAAATATGATTTGAAAGAAAAAAAATATTTTTTATCGTGAATAGTAACTCATGAATAGTAACTCGACATGAAAAGATAAAAATTTCACATGAAAGCTCAGACCAATATTCCAGTGAAATGATATTAGATGAAGCGCAAAACTCAAGGAATTTTTGATCATTTCAGGAATTATAGAAGCAATACTTACCATAGTAAGTTTAGAGTTAGGAATATGAAATTAAACAATATACGAAACTGCAATTGGATTTTCACCCGTCAGGCGATAGTCCTCTCAGACAGATTATTTTCATAATTTAATAACAACTGAATACGAAAGGTTATTCACCAGACATGCGGTAGTCCGCGTAGACAGGTTATTCTCACAGAATAATAAAGAATAGAATAACAACAAGATTTCACCATGCATGCGGTAGTCCGCGTAGATAGGTTATTCCAACAGAATAATAAAGAATGGAATAACAACCATTACGAATATTGAAAGAAAATAACTCTCTTCATGAATACGAAAGAAATAATACCCCTTACCTTAAAATTTAGAGACTGCACTAGTGTAATAGCAGAATACTCTTATTCTTTCTCTCTTATTCTTTCTATACTTTCTCTCTCTATAGCTTTAGTGAATTGATGAGAAATAATGAAGAAATGAGCTTCTATTTATAGGCTCAGCAGAGTAAGGGTAAAATAGTCTTTTTACCATAATTTATGACATCATCGCTTACATCATCGATCCTATGACATCATTGCTTACCTCATCGCTCCAATGACATTCTTGCCTACCTCATCGCTCTGATGACATCATTGTTTGCATCATAAGAGTTCAAATTCAATTTGCACTCTTCTACCTCGTTTAACTTTTATACCATGAATTTACTATAATAATGTTACCATTCAAATTATAAAAATCATACTATTATATAATCACATCATACTACTATAATGTAATATTATAATAATATATTTGAATGAATTATTTTATCGGACAAGATAAAATACCAACTTTTAACAAATATCAGATGTTAAAAATTCCTCCGTTTAAATTCACATTGAATAAATATTTCCTTATCATATATATTAAAAATTAATTATTCACAAATAATATTTCAAAACTACAATATTAACAACCAGATCGTTTCAAGGAAAGAGGGGACCTTCCGATAAGGATTTTTCCTTATTGGCGCGCAATTAATCAACCTCTTTCCTAGACAGAACTTTCTTAGACATTGCAAATAATGTTATCTAATAATATTATTCAAGTAATATGAATTATTAATTAAAAATAATGTGCAATGACAATTATTGAATCAATAATATAAAATAGCAAAGTAGCACTTATTGATATAAAATATCAACGTAACAAATATTGAACCAATAAAATATTATGCAATTATTGAATCAATAATATAAATTATTGAACAGTAATTACTGTAACAATAATTGTGTAAGTGTCTTCCTACGTAAGAATCAATAATTCAAAATACTGTGCAATACCGTGTGCTACTGTGCAACACCACGTATTACTGTATTTTAACCACCGGGTATTTCAATAGTACTAACGGTAACAGTTTTGCTATTATTTTAATAAAAAAGTTACTTCTGTTGCTTTCTATATTCAACATTCATTCCGTTGTGGGGTCCACCAATGACTGCGCCGTCGTACGAATATTCTCCGACAAAAAGAATATTCCTCGACCAAACGAATATTCTCCGACATAACGAATATTTTATAACCACTTGCTTACTTTGTAAACCTTGCACATTTCACTCATAACTTATCACATTTATTAAATCAACACCTTACTATTTCAAAATAATATATAAAACAAATTAAATCTTATTCATAAAATTTGGGGTCTTACAACTTTTACTTATAATCAACTTATATTTTAACGTATAAGTCATTTTAAAATAAGTCATTCCTGAACATGCCCTTAGGACTGAATACATCTGAATGACTGAATCGATCAGCCATTAAGTGCGTTTGTTTTGGAAAAAAATGGCTGAATCGGTCAGATGATTGAGCTGAATGGCTAAGTCAGTTTTTTTTTGGCTGAATGGCTGAAAGAGCAGCTGAACAAAGTAAAAAATTAAAAAAAATTATTAACTATTATATTAAGTAATACTCCCTCCGTTCCTTAAAGACTGTAGTTTTAGGAGAAAAAATTATTCCTTAAAGAATGCAGTTTTAGGAACCCAATATAACTTTTGTATGTTTTTTTCAAATATGCCCTTGTTCAACAATAACTAAGCAATTAATGCTTACTAAAATTCTCATTTATTGGTAAGGCTAGCTTTGTCATTTTATCTCACTTATTGATTTGTGCACTTTTTGCTAAAACTGCACTCTTTAAAGAACGGAGGGAGTATTAAATAAATTTACAACAACTTTAATTTTTTCAGAGGGATAAAATAATAATATTATGTCATTCAGATGTTTCAGAAATATTAATTATCAAACAATTTTTTCATTCAAATTCAGCTCGTTCACATTCAGATTAATTCAATTTTTATCAAACACCCACTTAGTGTTTGACAGTAATTATTTTTTTACTTATATGTTATAATTATTAATAAGTAGCAATTTCTAGATTATTAAGGAATGAGTCATTCCTAATAAGTTGATTTGACCAAATGTAATATTCATTTTGCCCCCCTTCTAGTTTACTAAATTACATTATAGCAATATCCTTCAAAAAAGTCCGGCCTAGCTAGAGGCCTATACCGGCCCAAGGCTTATGCCTAGAGTTTGGCTCCTTACTTGCTTAAACCTTTTATACGGATAACTTCCTTAGACAATTATAACAATCCAACGTGGGACTTCGTCATCATTTAGAAAAAATATGTGGTGAGGATTGTAGTTATAGTTGTAATGTTCAATTCAAGTTTAACTCGATGCGGGACTTTGAGATTTTAGACTTCAACTCATTATAAAAGGTTTTTGCACTATTGTTGGGTTGATCAACAAACCTGTTTTTTTTTGTGCATGACTAGTCATGGGCCTGTTGCAGCAAATATGAGAATATGATGGGCTCTGTTGCAGCAACATTTCTTATCAAGACTTTCTTGTGAGAAACTAAAGAACTGTTTGTTTAGGGCTGAATATATCTGAATGGTTAAATGGCTGAATCGGTCAGCCATTAAGTGTATTTGTTTTGGAAAAAAATCGTCGCTGAAATCGGTCAGATGATTGAGTTGAATGGCTAAGTCAGGTTTTTTAATAAAGTAAAATAAATAAAAAAATATTAACTATTATATTAAGTAATATTAAATAAATTTACAACAACTTTGAATTTTTTCAGAGGGGTCAAATAATAAAATTATGTCATTCAGATGTTTCAGATATGTTAATTATCAAACAATTTTTTTCATTCAGATTCAGATTCAGCTCATTCAGATTTAGAGGTTGTTTGATAGCAGCTTAATGGATATGAATGGATAAAAAACTGAGCGAATCAGTCATTAACAGTGTTTGTTTACGAGTTTGAAAATCTGAATTGGGTTGAACAGCTCTGAGCTATTCTTTTAAAAAAAATTGGCTGAATGGGCTGAATAACTTATTTTTACCCAAATAGCCATAACACACTTATAACACACATACTCTCTATCTCTCTCAATATATATATATATATAATTAAAAATAATATGGACAGATGATAATAATATTAAATTAAGTGAAAATAAGTGACTCATTGAAATTAATGTAATTTTATTATTATGTTGACATATTTATTTAACTCGTTACATTTCTTATTTTCTATGAAACTTGGGTTAAAATTGTTTGAATTATTCAATATTTTGTTTGATAATTTGTTTGAATTATTTATTTTTATTTGTTGTACAATGAATATTGTATTTAATTTTTTTAAATACGTCAAGACAAAATTATATACTTATTCAGTATAGTTTAGAGGGGTAAAATAGTAAAAGATAGTTATTCAGATGTTTCAGACGTATCAATTATCAAACAACTTTTTTCATTCAGATTCAGATTCAGATTCAAATTCAGATTCATATTCAAATTCAGATTCATTCAGTTTTTATCAAACAACCCCTTAGATTTAGATTCAGATTCATTCAATTTTTATCAAATACCACCTAAGACTCCTAAACAGCACCTAGCAAGGGTAGCATAACATCATCACTTCTTATCACAATGTTCAATTTAAACTATAATAGATAATTGATGCATTGTTATTATCTCCACCTGGGTACTACTATAGCAAAGTTGTTTTCCTTCTGGTGTGTATGATTATAAAAGTTATATTAGTAGGAATAATTGTGATTATTGTTTTGAATACATGTATGAATAGGGATGGTTCCCATTATTAATTTAAATTTATTGTAATGAATTGCAATTATAAAAATTTATTACTCAAATTGATTATCCAAGTAGGAATAAGAAAAGTTTCTAATAATTTTTCACACCTCAACTCGGTTAACTCGGTACGAAACTCGGGATCAAATTTGAATGAGCTTTTTGATTCTATAATCGATAGATTGGATATACCGCATAGTTCTTTCCTTGTTTCCTTTTTATGTTGTGTAATTTTAAGTTATTGAACTGATTGATTGAAGAAAAGGAAAGGAAGATACACATTATCTTTGTCCCACAGACACTTCAAGAAACATATGTTTAACAGGAAGCTATAAGAATGAGAGACCTATGGTCCAAATGCATTTTTGTTTCAAAGTCCGACGTTGGTTAATTTACTTTTCTTGTCTTATCTTTGTTTTATAAATAGAGAAGAGTAAGTTAATTTTTAATAGTTAAGCTTGGAAGTTTGGAGTAGAAAACCAGTCGCTGAAATGGCTGGACTTGATCAAGAACTGGCAGGACTTGGCTTGAAGGCCTTACAATGTGCCAAGTTTGGCTTGGCTTGGCTTAGCAGTTCAAAAGAGTAAGACAATAAAATTGTTGAAGGCATTTTATTAAAAATTATTTCAAATATTCGGAAGTACATTATTAATATTTGGATTTGGAAGTACATTTTTTTTGCTAGTTTAAACACTCTTCTTTAGCTATTGCTAAGGTTGTCCCTGCCTTTCGTTTGTTTTTTTGTTTGAATTTGGGAATTTGCAGTGAGGGAAAATTAAAGGGGTTGACTTGGTAAGTTTTGTCTGTAAAGCACTATAGACCGAAAGGGGACATTAATTAGGGACACCTATATGAGATTGGCCTCAGAATGCCCTACCCCTCTACAAACATATAGTTTGGTCCTGCAGTAGATTTTAACTTCTTTGTCTTTAGGAGATACCAAGTGTTTGAGAACCATTCTTTTTGCATACAATTGTTGTGGATGGTCCTGCAGTAGATTTTAACTTCTGTTAATTGGGAGTATTTGCTAATTTCTCAGTACTTGTTTTGGTAAATCTGTGTCTGAGAGCTCCAATTGATAGCGACTGGTTTAGCAGTGAACAAAAAGCCAGTGTATAAAGAAGCTACTAAATTTGCTTTACTTATCATCTTCAGCTCTTTCCACCAGTCAACATTATCACTTGACTCAGCATAGTTAGTACTTTCTTATACCGTGACCCCTCTTTCTTTAAAATTCAACCCCTTTTCTTGGTTATTTTCTTGAAAAAATTGTTGCCTAGTTGAGTAAAGGTTGCGATGGAAAAAGGGTCGAGCTCAGAAGCTTTAAAAAATTTGAGACTAAAAAGGGTGGAAAATTGAGTTTTATGCTACCCAATATGGAGCCATTTATACCACGAAGAGATCACAATCCGAGAGAGTTAATGTCTTGGGCTAAGAGGACTAGTTTTCATTCTAATTTCTCTGGAGAAATTGGGGTTAGTGTGAGTGAAAAGAATGATAGTGATGGGTTTGATTTGGAGAAGGGTATGGAGAAAAAGGGGTCAATGTCGCCCAGATTGAGATTGATCCGGTTCTGGGGAGAGCTAGGGATAGAGGGATTGAAATTGATCAGATTGTTTGGATCGAGGGATGGAGTAGTGAGAGGTGAGCATAAGAACAATAGAGCTGAGATTGAGCCAATTTTGAGAGCTGGGAATGCGGAAAGAAGAGTTGGTTCGAATGGAAATGGTAATAGGGCTAAAAATGGTGATGGACATGGAGTTTTGGCTACTAGTAATCTGGTCACTGAGCTGAAGAAAGGTGATGAAAATGTGGACAGAGATGTGGGAATTGGAATGCATCAAGATGGTGAGGAACCTGGTCATGAAGGTGGGCAACAGTCATCCACAATGAAGTGTGGGATGAGAGAAAAACCTTGTTTTTGTGAGTATAAATTTGCAGTTTGAATTTCCTGATTTGGTTTTGTGTTAATTCTTTTGTTTTCCTTGACAATTTTATATATGGTTATATGATTTGTAATGAAATTGAAATGTTAGATAAGATTAAAAATCTAAAATTAGAGAGTATTCAAAGTAAGCAATTGAGCAGAAAGAAACATTTGTTATTCACCAAATAATGCATCCAATCACATTACTTGTACGTTAAATGTGTAAATTTTGTTAACTTAAAATTGGATTCTTATGTCTACCTTAACAAGTTATGTGAGAGCTGGTTGAGCTATATTTTTTTTGAAAGTCCACTAGATGCAGCATAATAGGAGAAGTCCAGTAAGATTGTGGACATGAATATACTCTTCCATATGTTGGTTGTGGCATAATTGGTCACCGCACGCTTTATACTTGAAATTGAAATAGAATTACTTTAGAAGGTTATAGGCACTGATTAGTTTAGTTTGATGTGACTAGTTATAGAATATGATTGGCAATAGTCCTCAAGGCTTGGGATTGATTAACCCAGAAAATAGTCCTTAATGAAAATGTTAACGCCAATATCCTCTTACGCGCTTCAATCATCAAAAGCGCGTTCAATTCTGCACAGAAAACGAGTCAGCACAGAGATCTGACGGCTTTGGGCTGCCGGGGATCGCTCCGGTGTGAGAATAAGTACAGGTCGAAAAAAGGTTAATAATAGAGGTGTGTGCTCTAGTGTCTGATAGAAAAAAATGTATGTTTCATATTACCTTCCATTGTGTAGTGCCTTGTACTTTGTATTAGTCTCACCGCCTTGGCATGCAAGCACCGTCCATGACATCAGCTAATTGCATGCAATCCCCATCAAATCAATGTTTTCCACTAACTCCTCCACTAACATAGGATTAAACCAAATCCTTATCAATTAAGGTAATGGACTCTCAACCCGACACCTGTCCACACCAACAATTCTTCACCCAAGCCTAAATAAACCATCATTAAATAATAGCCCAACACTCCAAAGGTCCAAATAAGCTTGAGCCGATAAACCCAAGTAATTATGGCCCAACAGAAAACATACAATAGACTAAAGTGTGAAAAAATATCAAACCTTCACATACATTGTGTAACAGTAGGGAAGAAGAATCTTGCCTCTAGTTTGGATTTGAAGAATTAATCATAACACTGGGCTTGGTCTTTCAAAGATTTACAGAAAAAAGTGAAAGGTACAAGGATATAGCTCAACCTCTGTTGCTGCATCTACTGTCATCAGTCATCACCATTAGACTTTTACTCGTACAAGAACTGTATCGTTTGTTCCGAATAGAAGATATTCTCCTTTACAATAATGTAGGTTAATTACTGACGTTTTCCAGTTTGTTTTTTTTATCTGCAGTACCACTTATATGTTTCGGTTTTTACAGCATTATATATCACTGGCATGGCTGGTTCTATGATTTTTATCCCGTTGATCATTGTACCTGCCATAGGTTGAACTGATGTGAGGATGAGAGTTCATAAATCATAGTGTTTTGTTTCTTGTGCAACTTAGATGAGAGATGTTGATTCAGCATGTATTAAAATCTCTATTCTCTGATGATGATAGAAGGATATAACGAAGGTCATCTCAACAATGCTGTTATGTTGTGGTTGGTTGGTGGGAATGGAATGGAATGGAATGGGCTAGGAATGGAATGACCATTCCTTAAGAAATGACTTAAAACATGTTTGGTTAGTCAATTAGAATGACCATTCCATTCCTTTAGTTATTCCCTTTCAAATTTGAAAGTTATTTTTCATTCTTTTCTAAATAAGTGGGTCATTTCTGGGCCAACCTCCTTCCCCTCTTCTCTTCTCTTATCTATCTAGCATCATTTCTTTTATTTTTCTCCCTTTTTTATGCTATTTCATTTTCCTTATAAAAAACGTTATGTTTATGTTTATTTTGAACTATTTTTTTTGAATTATTTTCAGACTAATAATTTTTTGACTTCTTTAATTTCTAATATTGTTTTAATAATTATTTTCAGACTAATATTGTTTCTTAATGTTAAACGTAAAAATTAAATAAACAAAAAATACATCATTATTAACCATCTTAATGCATAAAACTGACAGATTATATTTACTAATTATGTGTACACCCAGGCCCCCCCCCCCCCCCCCCCCGCCCCAGCCCCCACCCCCACCTCCTGAAAAAAAATATTTATTGATAATGTGTACACCCCCACCCCACCCCAACCCAACCCCCACTAAAAAAAAAAATATTATTGATTATATATATACACCCCACCCCCCCCACCCCCCCCACCCCACGCACCCCCACTCAAAAAAATATATTTACTGATTATATATACACTCCACCCACCCACCCACCCCTCCCACCCCACTCAATCCAGCCCAGCCCAGTCCCCCACCCCTACCCCCACTCCCACTCCCATTCCCATCCCCATTCCAAATAATATATACTGATTATGTATACACCCTCACGTCCCACCCTTTCAAAAAAATAATATTTATTAAATAATATAACAACTTATTTAAATTTTTTTAATTAATTGTTCATTATTTTTTGATGTATAAATAAGTTTAAATTATAGTTTAAAATATATTATTATTGGCAATGGTATAATAGTTCAAACGATATTTTTTTAATCCAATCTTTTAATTAATCATGGAAAAAACAAACATAACATAAGATTATTTTAAGTTATCCCATGAATAATCCCATAAAAAATAAACATGTGACTAGGACTATTTAATCCTAGGATTAATAGTATTGGGATTAAAATCCTTACATACAAACATGATTCCTAAAGTAGAATGGTAATTTTATTTCCGAATGAATAAATGGACAAACCAAACATAAAAATGAGAATGACCATTCTATTCTCATTCTCATTCTATTTCTTAAGTCATTCATGCATGTCAAGGAATAAGAACCAAATATAGCAAGTGTCTGGCGTTACCACAATGAATAATTCTAGGGGGACAGGGATTGGGGACCGGGTGTGGCGACCGGGTGATGTGGCACAGCCATATCAGTATAAGCAAAGCTACTGCACGAGTATAGAAATTCGCCTTATATAGTACTCAACTTTAGTTATATCTATAACTTTATAAGGGTAATAATTTATATGTACAAATTTATACACTATATTTTTTTTTAAAAAGAGAGCATTTGATTGTGCTAATTTAGTGTCATTATGATAGAAAAACAATTATCAATTAACTAAACATTATATGGGCTATTGATAGACGAATTTCACCCTTTTCAGGTGTTAAAAAAATATTTAAATAAAAATTATAAGAATATGGATGAAAGAATAAAGAGTGAGTTTTTAAAATTAAAGAAAGAATAGAAAAGTTAAGAAAATTTGTAATTTTCCTTATAAGTTTTATTTTTGTGAGTTTTCTAAGTCAAGAAAGGTAAGAAAAGAATGCAAAAAATAAAAATTTTGAACCCCATTTTTCTAACCCAAATGATAGGAAAGCTAAGAAAAGAGAAATGAGTTTTTTAAAATTTGTTTAATGTGTTACAAATAATAACAACTATGGAATTAAAAATAAAATTTTAAACTTATTTCTTTTTCCTTAGCTTTCCTACCATTTTGGTCAGGAAAATATCTAAGAAAAATGGGGTTCAAAAGTATTATTTTTTCCATTCTTTTCTTACCTTTCTTGACTTAGAAAACTCACAAAAATAAAAATTATAAGGAAAATTACAAATTTTCTTAACTTTTCTATTCTTTCTTTAATTTTAAAAACTCACTCTTTATTCTTTCATCCATATTCTTATAATTTTTATTTAAATATTTTTTTAACACCTGAAAAGGGTGAAATTCGTCTATCAATAACCCATATAATATTTAGTTAATTGATAATTGTTTCTCTCTCAGTGACGACACTAAATCAACACAATCAAATGCTCTCTATAATTTTATACTGCTTCATTAGTGCAAAGGAACACGAATTTCTATACTCGTGCAGTAGCTTTGCTTATGCTGATGTGACTGTGCCACATCACCCCTGTCGCCACACCCGGTCCCCAATCCCTGTCCCCCTAGAATTATTCTACCACAATACTGCACTCATTACTTTTGTACCCGACTTACATTGGTCCAAGGGAGCTCATTTGTGTATCAATCCTTTTACACTGACCAGGGAATTCCAAAAAAAAATAATTTGGCCAGTTGTTAAACCGGTCGGAATTCCCGGTCCCCCCTAGGATAATTGTTTGTGTATTTAGCTCCGGCTTTGGTTATTATGAATTCTCGGGAGTATCGAAATCTGACAGAACATGTAATTGATGTTACATATTTAACTGCACGTAACATTTTTAATATTGTTGTTTGATATACATGTACTCTTTAAAATGTATGAAGAAATATTTGTTATAAACATGCCACAATATTAATACAAGATATATGTGGAAAAGCCAAGTGTTTGCAATAAAGCCAGCTTAAGCTGGTAAATACGAGAATGCCTTAAAGAACTGTGAACACTTAATTTTACAAAATAATTTTTTTTACTCAAGGAATAATTGAAAAAAATACTGGATGATATTTATATAAAGCCATCTTGGATGTAACCTTGTCCTTGGATTTAAGCACTACAAATTAAATAGAAAATATGTGGATGTAACCTCATACACGAGACTAGGCTTTTCTAAGACATGGAATAGAAAATCAGTTATGAGAAAGTAAGTCTCTTGGTCGTTGGTAATTGTTTTACATAATTCTCATCCATTACTTTTTTCTATCAGTGTTAGACCTGGCAAACGGGCGGATTGGGCCAAAAATGTCTGAGTTTTGCTGGACTAAAAATCTGTAGCCCAAAGCCCGACCTATGACGGGCGGGCCGGGCCGTGGGCCTAGACCATTTTATGCTTATTTTTTACTATTTGTTTGGGTTTGGCCCAAACGGACCGGGCGAGTGGCGGACCGGGCCAAAAACGGCTGGGCCAAAAAAGCCCGGATTTTGCTAGGCTAAAAATCTGCAGTCCAAAGTCCAGCCCGGCCCGGCCCGTGAGTTTGGGTCAAGTTTTGCCAGGTCTAATCAGTGTGGAATAAATACATTTATACACAAGTATAACTTTTTTAGTATTATGTTTTGAGTCCTTCTCCGGCGATCAGGAAGTGGCGATCGGTCCAAATTTTTTTTTTCTCTTGACTCCCCAAAAATGTATAATATTTATTCAAACTGGAATTTTTACAGAATCTAGTGATTTTAGGTGTAATTTGAATTTTTTTATATGTATCCAAATTACACCAAAATCACTGAATTCTGTAAAAATTCCAGTTAGAATAAATATTATACATTTTTTGAAAGTCAAAAGAAAAAAAAATTATTCAGGTCGGCCTAAAATTATTGTTATGTTTTAAACAGTTTCCCTCAAGCTCTCCGTATTATGGTTTGATTATCATCTGCATCCCTTGGAAAAGTTATTATGCTCGTGTATCAAATGGGTGGAGTCTGACTTATTTAGTTGGAGACATGTTATCTTGACAGGCATGGAAAAGTAGCGAGGCTATGCCATATGTTAGTGATATGAATCCTTCACCTTTATTTTTGTGGTTTTAATGCTCAACCTTCCTAAAGGGCATAGTGATAATTTATAATTATATTTTGTTGCACATTTATTTGTGTACCTAGTTATAAATTTATATACATAGGTACCAAGCTCTCATATTTTTTCGTTTTAATAATGTTTATCATTTAATTAGGGTATTGATATTTGCACGCACAAGTAAAATTTTATATTTTCACAAGTTTCTTCTCACATAAGTGGGACACATTTACTATTCATGTGAGACAAAGATCTTGTGTAATAACTTTTACTTGTGGAATCGTTTCTTTTTTTTCTTTCTAGTTTAATCTTTTGTCATATTCTTTTCATTAAAATATTTAAAGTTAAGTTTTGGTATGTTTTTTTCTTTAGCAGATTGAAGTTTACAAGACCAACCTTGCAGTGGAGAAAATTATGACAATGATACAAAGTTTTTATAGCTTGTTTTTCTTACCTCTTTACGTGTATTAATAATTAAATATCTTAGGTACTATGGCCTTCGGGACACCTACATTTGCTTTGATTACAAGCCTTGTACGTTTTGTTACTTGATTATAACATATTTAGTTATGGATTGTACAATTGGTTATTTATATATATAATGTTTTATTTGATGTTGATTACAAATTAATAAATAATTGAAAAAATTATTTTTAATTTGCAATGATTTGATTATTTAACAATAGCATTGTCGATGAAATTTCTTTTCGATAAAAAAAATCACAATATGTAATTAGTGAAGGAAATCAAACTTTGCTAAAGTAATATGTTCTTCACAAATTGTTATTTATGAAGAAAACATTTTTATTAATTATTTCAAAATGTTAATTGTGAGGAAATCATCTCCTCGCCAAACAAAAATAATCTTTTAAAATATATAATTTGTGAAGAAAATATTCTTCACAATATATCATTCACAAAAAATATTTAGTCACTAACTTAGTGAATGATACTTTTAGCGAGTACCTCTAATGCGAGGAATTACCCGAAGGAATTTTTTTCCTGCAATAAATCTCTTGTGAGTGATATAATATTTCTTGTGAAGGATATGTCTTTCATTGCAGACCCTTTTTTTGTGTAGTGATATAGAAATAAGAAAGAGTTTCATTAATGGATTGATAAAAGAGGAAGCGTCTATGCCGAAACCATTGGTGCGACTTCATCGGTGCGGTTTAGTCGATTTTTGATACGATTTCAGGGACGATTTCGGTTCCTTACTTACCCTTTGTCAAAACGTATATATGTAAAACAACGAGTTACAGGAAAAAATTCATATAAATTATATTAGAAATTAATTATATATTTTTTAAAATTATAAATGAGCGAATATGATCATTATAAACTATATCCAATTTACTACAAACACTATTTTTTGTAAATTAGAAAATATGTATATGTGTTCAATTTTAATTTCAAAAATTATAACTATGACAAAAAAAAATAATTAAAACTAGACATTTATTTTGAGGCAGAGAGTGTGAAACATTTGACTGTATAAAATTGCGTCCAAAAAAATAAAAATTTTAAAATACAAAATGATGCCTTTTGGGAAAAAAGGGAGGTCGAAACGTGCTTATTGGGTTTATCTTAATTTTAGGCAACAATTTACTAGTCATTGCAAAAAATTATACAAAATACGCAACGAAAAAAAATTTTTTTTTTGCCAATGAATGGGGGCCCATATTAGGCAACGAAATATAGCAATACAAAACTTTTTCGCTGCCCACGATGAGGAGAAATCACATCTGCAACAAAAAAGTAAATAGGCGAGGAATTTTTTTTCCTCGCCAACGAATTGGCAACGACCTATGAATTTCGTTACGAAAAATGAAAGTTTTTCACAAACTGAAACGAATGATAAATTTCGTTGCTAAACATGCATTTTTGGCAACAACTTTATAAGTCGTTGCTCGAAAAATCGTTGTTAAATGTCCATTTTCTTGTAGTGTGTAGTCTAGTTGAGTCTGTACGAGTTTTGTAAATCATATTGTATAATTTATGGAACATTAACTTATATTTGTAATTGTTAATGAGTTAGTAGATCATTTGCAATTGTTAGCTTATATTTGTAATTGTTAGCTTAGTTATGCTGTTGATGTTGAGATAAAACAAGTTTTTAGCGCTATGTTGAATGTGAAATATATTACTGTATGTCTGTGTTGGGTAAATAGGGTTGGTAGTACCCGCAAATTCCGGAGGTCCTACGCTCCTAAAGTCTATAAAGTTGGTTACTAGCACTACTTGTGGGTTATTACGTACTGGTTCATTGGTTCTCCCTCAAAGGGCTTCTCCTAACAAGTCGACTAGTCGTTGTATAGGATCTACTTGTTCCCTCTCATTGTTAACCGACTCCTCTGGTGCTGTTATTCTACGTCTGGGCGGCATTATCTGCATCACAAAATTTCATACTTATTATCTAATTATATTACTTAAGTATTTCTTTAGTGCAAAAAGGAAACAAAATTTTATTAACACGTTTTCTGAAATAAGAATATTTATATTCATATGCAAAATCATTACATCGATATGATCATTCCTAGCATACTTCTATAAATGCTAACATCTATCCCCTAATATCTCAGAAGACAGGGAATCCACAAATATACTACCACTCTAACACGGACCTACATGGGGTTTACATAATTATCCCATATCTCACACAAAAGATTGGGATTACATACATAACATATCTATACTACTGGATACCTAACTGAACAAGCTATCCCAATATCCCGCGCTCCACTACGCTCTTGTACTCCACATGTGATATGTGCGCCACCAAATCCCTGCTCATGGTGTGTTGGGTCTGGCCCTGCTCCTTCGGGTAATGGTGTACACCTTCAATCACTCTCTCTATGGTTATGCGAAAAACACAGCCCATCTTATTCATCTTCCTCTTCTTACATCTCACCTCATCCTCCAAATCTTATGTTCTATCATTAGCTCCTTCCCACTTCTCCTCGAAGTGGATCCTCTCCATCACTTCTAGCTCGAGCTGAGTGCGGAGAGCCTCCTTCTCAGCTTTCTCACTCAACTCCCTCTGCTCAAACTCCTCCAGTTTTCCCACCAAGTCCACGTTCCTAGATATCGAACGGTGGAAAAGAGTTCCCATTTGTATTCCCGCTTCTTTATGATAGTCAATTTCCACCTCCATCTCTTGCATCTCCAGTTTCCTTTTGTGGTGCTCATCCCTCAGCTTCTGCATCGCGATTTCTCTCTCCTGAGCCTCAACCTCTTACTCTTGGACTCTGCATTCCAACTCCAAGATTCGCTCCTCATACTATCCTAGCATCCGGTCCTCGAATGTAGCCTCGTCAGAATCTTCCACGGGCTCGTCCTCCATAGGTTCCTCCTCGGGATCCGACTCCACCTCTATCTCATCCTCGTCGTAGAACTCGGATAGGGCCACTACATGAACGGGTTCGGCTAACAAAGGTGCCTCACACACCACGTGTATATCACGCGGCTCTTCCTCTACTACTTTACTGGGTCCTCCCAAGTTCGTAATCCTACAACCACAAACATAAATCAACCAAACAACAACTCCATTAATACTGTTAAATAAAACATAAGTTCATTGTATAGAATGAAAATATATTTCATAACACGCTAATTTTCTAAGAAAACTCTACATGAGTTTTATCTTCCTCTATACTCTAAGTTCTTCTAAGGTTATAGTTTAAGGATTCTCATTCCTAAGATTTATAACTTAACGCTTTGATGCCAACCTGTGACACCCTTAAATTCAGACACTCTTAAATTCAGACACTCATATCTTGAATTCGGTGCATCACGATCTATATCTAAAATATCACACAACGGAATAATCGAATAATTTACATTGACATAATATAAATATTCTCGTCCCAAGGTCTCGTAACCGGTACTAAGACATTACATAATAAAATCCATAACATAATTTAATACATAAACCATAGTTAAATCCTATTACAGCTTAATAATAAACTTCTAGCATAGAGGACTAAAGTTAATCCATAGCTTTGCCCTTTCCCTTATCTTTGCCTGAGGGTTCACCACGTTCTGCCTTAATTGTAAGGTTTAAAGGAAGCAAGAATGAGCAACAAATTTGCTCAGTAAGTATATAATAATAAGGGTGAACATGCATGATGTAAATTTAATAAACTCAAATGTATAATAATCAAAGATAGGTCAAGGGTTAAGAAAGAATACTGTAAACAAAGAAATATCAATAGCTTCAAAACTGTCCTTCGAATTTTAAACAATGAGTCATTATAGACCTGAAGATTTTAAAAGAATTCAAAGGTTTCAACACTGAGTAGTCACTATAGACAAATAACTCCTACTAGAATCAACAGTATTAAACTGATAATCCAATAAAAACAAGTATAATAGGTGATCAGCCCAAAATACCCTACGTTATTATGTATAACATTTAAACATATTGTTTGTGCGCACATCGGTTCCCCGGCAGTTTATAAAATTTCCCCTTTAATGAGGGTTGTTCATCTCAATAGATTTGTAAGAGTCTGCACCGATGCAACTGGTTTGGATAGCTTTCTAACTCATAGATATTTTGTCTAGCTGAATCAAATGGCTTAGACACTTCTCCCAATTCATTTAAGAACAAAAAGTTCAAACTTGCAACATGATTCAAATTTCAGAATATGAATAACGATTTGTACAAGTATAGATAATTTCTCAACATATATAAGGTTGATATAACAACAATTTGAATTCGCACAATATCCAAAGTTGTGAAAGTTAGGGAACTTGCCTCAAGCGTAGATTACAAATCTAAAGCTTAACATCACCGCAAGGTCTTATAGTATCCTATTTATGTACATATATATACACATTAGTTATGCAAACTCAATACATAAATCGACGATCCTACACGTACTCCATTACATATCTTAAGCACACACATTACATAATCAGATTATACGTTACTACATAATCAAACTGCATAGCTTTGTAATCGTCGTTGACTTAGCATTTTGAAAGTTTTAGAAACACTTATCAAATCTTAGTCTCCTATAGTCAACATATACATTAATACTTAAACATCCTCTTAATCATGTATTACAGTTTTAGGACATCAATATAAACATGCATCAAGTTCAGATTTACGAATAACCTAAACAGATTACACTGTAGGGCGGCGCGACCAGCGCTGTAATATGACTAGGGAGTGGCGCGGCCGCAGCTTCTCGCTGTCAAAACCAGAAACCACTTTGAGCCTGTATGAACCTAGCTCACTTACTAGCATACCTAGGAATCAACACGTAAAATTTCACATATTAAGGGGGTCCTTCTTTAAGTTTGCATTCAAATAATTTAGTTTCATTTTTATTTCAATCAACAAGATTTAACAAAAATCAAAGGATCAACGATATATGTCCTTAAACCTTATCTTGTTATCCATACGCCTTTAATACGCATGCCCGCATGTATAAAACTCGTTTACATCTAGGTTGAATAACTTAACACTTGAAATGTCAATTTTCATCATGTTTGACAAGTTTAAATCATGCTTAGATAGATGGTGAACGTATCGATCATGTCTAGATGCATAAAATATCTTATCATGATGGTTCTAAAGTTCAGAATACAACATAGGGTAGTTATCAATAAAGTTAGTTTTCAAACTTCTAAACTTTTCTTGAAAATCTCATGTTAATCAACTAAGCATGCAAGGCACTTTGGAATTCACATATCATAGCCATTACATACAACACTAAGCCATATAAGCATGCTTGAAAGTCAGAACTTAAAGTATACCATATTCATCAACTTTCGTTTTCGAACTTCAAGTTTCTTTTAGAAAATCAAGCTAACGTAACTCATATCATGCAAAGGGTTTTGGATTACATGTTATACTCATTTACTTACCTATATAAGTTTTTACATCTGTTCATAAATCAGAATACAAGTAAGGGTGTTTCCAACAATGTTTGTTCTTTCAAAATTATAAGTTTTCTTTAAAACTCCAACTAAAAGCTAGTTAAGGTGAGTGGCTACAAGTAAAGCAACTTATGTTAGCATGTCAGGGACATTTATAACTAGAATCAAGTCAAGCTAACATGCTCAACATAACAGAAAGCAACAAAATTGAATTTCATAACTGCCAGGCAGCGTAACCACGTTGTGTTTGTACTGGGAAATGGCGCGGCCGCGCCACTTCGGCACAGACACAGACTTGGCCTCTGCTTCTGCAAGAATCCAACCCATACTCAGAAATAATTACTCATCTTATGCTCAATATCAGTCACATTACTACCGTATATGCATATAAGCTCAGCTAGTATGTTGATAACAATTCAAAATTCAAATCATCATCAACTTAGGATAATTATAACAATTCTTAAAGCTTGAGTATGAACATTACCTTTGTGAAATGAGTTTGCTGGTTGTGCTTTAAATTCTCAGATTCCTCCCCAAATCAATATACTCACACTCTATATAAACTTAACAGAAAACTCAGCAATTTGAATTGAGAAGAGGGAGTCCCAATTTATAGAAAATCTAGTATCCATACAAAAGCTTTGTCCATTATTTTTCTTCAGCAGCAAGAAGAAGAAGTTGCTGGACAATAATAGTTTGGTAGCACAGTTGTAATTTACTGTGAAGGCCACTCCCCATTTCATCATTTGATTTTGCTGAGTTTGACATTGTAGAGGTAGCATAGGCCATTGGTCTGTGCACGTGTATTCGAGCAGAAGATGGGACTAAAATTATGGGACAAGACTTCAACAATGTAAATGAATACCAACATACTAAGGTTTTATCCCCTTTTTGGCTTACAATATAATTTTGATGAGTTATTATTATTACCTTGTGGTAATTTATGGGTATATATACACATAATCATATAATTCATGTACATTGGGTTAGTCCCAATAACATTTACAATTGGTCTGAATATAATTTAGTTGGGTATTAGCAACCTATTATTTTCCATATTATTTCTATTACACATAATTATTGAAATAAATATTTAATAATAAATTTTTATTTATTTAAATTTAATTTCTCCCATAAATTTAAAGTACACATTTAATTTACCCACCACACATCATGTAGTCACATAAGCTCGTTTATGTAACTTAGTAGAATTATATGATTCACCTAATTCTATCATATAGTTTTATATATCATGTAACCACATTGTAATGTCACACCTTATTTTATATTAAATGGATGTAGCAACTTTATAACATATGATCACACATTACATATTATTGTACATAGCAATAATTTAATAATAGAAATTAATTTATCACACCATTTAATTATTTACTCATTAATATGCAACCACAATTAGTTAAAGAATATAATATTAATTAATCATTCCACTTATTAAATCATTCATTCATTAATTTAATTAAACAATCACTTAATCCATCATCATGCCACACAAGGCATTCACATAGGCTTCTCTTAAATTCTCCACATTTCTCAATATCATATACTCAATTTAATTACCTCATCTCATGCCACAAAAATATTTATACTTAATAAATATTCAAACATTTACTATTTTTAATATTATTATTACTTATAAAATTCACGGGTATTACATTTTATTTTCGACAAAAATTCAATCGGATAAAGTTCAGTCGAAAATATTTTATCTCCAACGAAATTTTCGACGGACCTTAACTCGGACGCCTATATATACGACCGAATTTTTCGACGAAATATTCTCTCCGAAATAAGCTAATTCCGACGGAATAAGCTTAATTCCAGCGGAATATTCCGTCGGGATTAAGGTTTTTTCTTGTAGTGGCCTAAGATGATAGAATTATAAAGTTTGAGGACGAAATACAAGAAAATAATAATTATGAGACTAAACGTGAAACATAAATATCATTTTAGGGACTAATTAAGGGATTATCTCTTGAATCAAAGTAGGTATTTATCTTGTCCAATCAAAATATTCCTACGAAAAGTCAACTTGAAATATCTCCAACAATGATATTATGTGCAGAGGCGGAAGGAGGGGGGCGGGAGGGGGCATATGCCCCCCCAAGGCTGGGGGATGGGGGAGTAGGTATATCATTATTCATAACTGCAGCAGTGAGGTAGTGATATGGTTGAGTTTCAAATTTTTTTTTTAATTTTTAAAACTTTCTAAATGAAACGACGTCGTTTCATTTAGTAAGTTTTTAAAAAAAAACTTTATTCCCTTTTAAGTTTTAGCAGTCAACTTTATACCCTTTTAGCAGCCAAGTCCCGTTTCCTCTTTCTTCTTTAGTCTGATAGTTTATATTGAGAAGGATACTTTTTCAAAAATAAAAACGAACAAATTTTGAGACGTTTTCAAACTATGCAATGTCGCAGGATACAGTTGTCTCCTCTCAGTCGTACATTCGAAAGCAGCACTTCAAGCGTCAATAATTAATTTTTTTTAATGATGTATTTTGCCCCCCCCTCTGAAATTGTTATGGTTCCGCCACTGATTATGTGGTAGAAATCATATGCAGATTTCTAATATCAAGAATTTCTATTCCACAAGGAAGATTTTATGAATTCTCTCTTACATTATTAATTAGTATGTGTTTAACAAATTCACTTTTGGAATAACAACTTAATTTCTATTAAATTTGATTCAAACAAGAAATGGTTGTTTGCCTTTTTACACACTAATTTCACACTATATAATAAATCTAACATTCCTTGATTATAAGTAGAAGAAAGCTTACCCATTTTAATTCATCAAGATTGTTTCCCGATAAATTTACAGCTTCAACTAGCGTAGCTCTCCACATGTCTACCTTAACCATGTCAACCACGAAAACGTTTCTTATGTCATTCAAAAGCTTGTTCAAAACTCCCTATTTGGTAACATACATCCTTTGGATCAACCTTAACAAATACAGGAAGAACAAACTGTGCAATTGTTTTCCTACATTCGAATATCTTTATGAGCTGCTCAAGGCATTATGACGGATGTAATAAAGTATATATGGAGATAGGTGAATGATCAACAAAGGATCTACCATTTCTAGTAAAGGGAGAGAATGTTATATGTGATTCGATAAAGTGACAACTCGAAATTCCCTGGCCAGGGTTGATCGGAATACATATAATCAAATAAATAAAATTTGACAGTAATTCTATGTTTTATATTTGATTGGGAAATTGTATGGTAGAAGGATTGAATTGTACGATAACTATTCACGGAATAGGTTCTTTGTATTCTTTGTGATAATCCACAGATTAAACGTTGAATTCATATTATCCTGATAGTCATGATACATTATTTATAAGGTGTCACTCATGATGTAGAATAAATATTATTTATTTATATTTGAATTAAAGGAGTTGAATTCATTATAAATAATATTAGAATTATTCTAATTTATTTATTCTACTACTAGCTTAATATTAAACATAGAGGGTCACACATAAAAGGGAGTAATTTGATTTTAGAAATGATTGGCTTACTAATAATAAATTAAGTGTATTTAATTTATTAGTGGAATACATCAAATAACTTAATATTTATAATTTAGTACATGAAGGAAAACTAATTATAAATTAATAAGAGGAGTCTTATTATTTTATTATTATTAATATTTTGTTCCTTGGAATTAAATTAAAACCCCAACTTGTAAAAGGTTTAGGTATTAGGCTTAGTCTATAAATAAGAGGAGTTTTATTGTGGAATAGACTAATATAACTCTTGCAACTCATCTCTCTTGCAAGCATTTTCAAAACTCTAAGAAGTTAGGATAGAGAGAATTAGGGTTAGCCACCCCTAGTAGAATCTAAATTCATATCTTCAATCAATTACTCTTGGTGGATCACCTTCTGGGCGTTGCACACTATTGTAGCGAACGTTGGATCTGAGGATTAGAGAGATCGCGAAGGAGAAAATGATTCGACTTTGAAGAACGCATTAAAGGCTTAATCATTTTCAAAGGTATATCTTTTATCCTTCTTCAATTAATAATATTGTATAAGGTGATTCATGGGACTCTAGAAAATTTTAAATACAATTTATGCCATGCTTCGGCTTTAATTTATAATTCGATTGTAAATATGTCTTGTTTATGCAAACCAACAGTGGCATCAAAGTCATCCTTATGCAAATTATTAATTGTTTTATTCATTATATATGTTGATATGTGTTTAGAACAATTTTATTGGGCATAATTGTTAGTATAGAATCATATTTTTTGGAACGAAATATCAAAAATCTGATTTAAACCGAAAAAGTCACAAAGAAAACTAGAACAGGAGCATAGCGTTGTCACGCTGCCTAGCTGCGCCGCAGCACTAGGCCCCTGTATGCACAACGCCGCAGTGCTAGCCTATAGCGCCGCAACGCTAGGTCAGTTTTCAGGCAAAGCATCGGCTATAAGTGTTATTTGATCTATCCACCCCTTGAAATGAAAACGAGCTGAAGTAGTGAAGACGATCTTTAACCTCAGACAGGTATTTAACCATCCTTCCCTCCCGGGCTTCATACTCCCCTGAAATCTACTTGATCCTTAAACTTTGGTGGAGAAAGTACACGGGGCACTATCAAAATCGACTCATCTACGTTGGAACTCAAGGCTAGATCTTCGCCTGACCTTCTTTTCCTAGTCCCCACTTGTCTCCTCTCTTTCAACATCTACATCTTTAGGCTCATCCAGTTGCAGATTTACATGTGGGTAATCTATCAGTCTCAGGAACCATGTCGCTTTACAATTCACCTTCAGGGAGATTGATGATGGCATTCAAAAGTTGTCCCACCTGGTTCTCAAAATTTCGAATCGACATCTTCTAATTATTCATCTGCTCCTCCATCAAAACCATGTACTTGGAGAAATATTCCTCCATGTTTGACATCCTTTCTTCTCAATGTGGAGGGCTTGGATCCTGAAATTTTGGAGTGTATGATTGGTGTAGACACTCAAAATTTTCCTTGCACCAATACTAACATTGTAGGAGGGCAAAACCATCAATCAAGCCAACCCCAGTCCCGACACCAGACATCCAATATAAATCTGGCCACCAATGCCGGTCCTTCAGCCTAAATTCGATCACCAATATCGGTACTCCAGCCAACTTCGATCATCAATCGGATCATCAATCCAGCTCCGATAGTCAGTCGGACCATCAATCTAGCTCCGATAGTCAATCGGACAGTCAATCCAGTTCTGATAGTCAATCGAACCGTCTATCCAGCTCCAATCGTCAATCAGACTGTTCATCTAACTCCGATCGTCAATCGGACAGTCAGATCATCCCTAATCTCAATATCAGGACATCAGCTCAAACTCAATCACCAATATCAGGACAACCACAGCACCGATCAACCATATCAGGATGTCAACTCAGCCCCGATAGCAACCCGAGAAGTACAAATCAACCCCGGCAGCAACCCGGGAAGTACAAGTCAACCCCGACAGCAACCCAGGAAGTCAGGTCACCTTCAGACATAAACTTGAAGCATCACAACACCTCCAAAAGAAAACCTGGAACACCCACGTCAGCCACAGAGGCAACACTGGGGATAAACAGACTCGAATGGGATCCAAGTCTTGGAAACAGTTCCCGAAAGTCAACTAGAGGCCATGCCGACACTAAGGGCAACCCTGGGAGGGGAAAAATGGTTATTTTACTAACTCTCGGCTGATTCAGTCAAAATCAAATCGAATTGATGTCACCAAGGTCAGAAAGAACCGCACCGGTGATCCCGGGTGAAAATAGCACCAGACGGCTCGACGGGCAAACTGTGGGGAAATGAAGACCCGATCATGAACCCACCTTTGGGGACTTAAAAAGGGTTAAAACCAATGTCATTGTGACACTCTCAGCGAGCCCCAAATGGACGCTCCGATCAAAAGTTATGAAGTTTCGAACCTGACATCGCGTCGCCTGGTATGCACGCACCTCAAGATAACCAAACTGGGTATGTAGGCCCCACTTAGGGGAGCCGCACCTCTACCTGCGGCTGCCCTAGGTAGAGCTGCGGTTCCCTGGCCTATATATTGAGGTGCACCCCCGTTCATTTTCAACAATTCTGAAACGCAGCGAAGCCCTGCCTGTCTGATTTTCTGACTTTTACACCTCTTCTAAACCCAAATATTTTTACTCCAACACGTAGATATACCCACATACTACCACATATCAAAAATCCACCGATAGATTTGGACGTTTAAGGCCCATTAAGAGGCAAAAAGCCCATTTTGCAGGCTATTGTAAGTATTTTTATAATCAACAAGTTGCTATTACTACTTTGCACTGTTTTGCACTTGCACATGAAGTTTCATCTTCTAAATATGCCAGGAACTTAGTTCCATGGCCATTTTCGTCGAAATTTGGTACATTTCTGTACATAAACGCAGTTTTTTTACATTTCTACAACTCGAATTGACGATCCGTTAGCTCCAGCAGCTTCAATGCACTAGCACACACATTTTTGGCAACTCCGCCAGACTGGGTTATCTTCCCAGTCCGGGTTTGGCCCTTTTTTATATATATTTAACTGTATATTTACTAACATTTCAATTCTGTCAAGCCCGGATGTCAAATCCGTGATAATTTACCGCTTTTATATATATTTACGCATATATAAGCGACTTTCACCATCACTGGTTATCACACCAGTCCTGGTTGACTATATTTCTGTCAATATATATATATATATATATATATATATATTTATATATTTTCAGCCCGGCCTGGATTACTTTGTGGTCATTTTACTGCTTTTGTACACTTCCTCATACTGGGTGCTTTTCCCAGTCACTGGTGACTATTTTTTGTCAATTTCAATTCAAGTACGGGCACTGGCGTAAAAACCCATCGCCCTTTTCACTGTTTTTCTATATATATATATATATATATATATATATATATATATATATATTTTATTTACAGCCTGGATTATTTCATGACTATTTATAGTTTTTATAAATATATATATTTCAATTCCAGTCCGGACTTACGAGTGAAAACCCATTTCTCTTTTACAGCTTTTGTACATATATAACTATATAACTATATAACTATATATATATATATATATATATATATATATTGCTTTACTCCATCTATTCAAATGCTGCATTTAATATTCATTTTTTTATATGAATCTGCACTGACATAACTGCGGGCGGACTAGATTTATCCAAATCTTGCCAATTCTAACTTTCAACAGTTCAAATAGGTCCCGACAGAACCTGGAAGCTATAATGGCTGAGATTTCTTTAAATCTAGTTATTTTTATAGTTTCAGCTTCGAAAATAAACTCGAATCCCTTAGCTCGCTATCTAGTGGGAACGAGACGCTTTGGCCACGCGCAGCCAGGATTTACTGATGAATCTTTGGTTCCATTGCGACGTGATGATGTATATATTTATTTCTGTGCAAATTTGAACTGTGCAGGTTTATTGGCTACTCATATGTGAGCCTAGGAATCGTGGGATTCACGATCAAATCGATCGGGATCTGATTCCCATGATGGACAAACTCCAGTTTACAGATGTACCTTGCCAGTTTTTCTGTAAAATGTACATACACAGACCTTAAAACGGTTATCCGAATTTAAGGTCTCATCATAGTGAAAATATGAATTGTCGTGTCAGCGTCCCTCCGATGGTTTTCATACCCATGAGGAGACCGCCACTTGTATATTTTTGCGATCGAGGATGCTTCGCAGCCCGACACATCACCATTCACATGCAGCCTTAAGGCTATAAAGATAAAATTTGGAAGTATCAAAAGGCTTCAATTTTTATGTCAGCGTAGGGGTTTGATAAACAGCTTTCAAAACATCACTGTCAATTCAATTTCAAAGCTTTTTGCAAATCTAATCAAAATGCTTTTGCAAATCAAAGACTGATTTTCAAAATCAAACCAAACCCTTCATATATAGGTTCAACGAAGCAAAGCACTACTTTCAATCAATCAAATCAATAGGCCCAATTTTTAAACAGCATTCACTCACGCATTCGCAGTTTTAAGAGAAATATTGAAAAGATGAGGTACCGTGTTTACACAGGAGTCGTGGGGTGCCTAACACCTTCCCCACACTTAACCAAGCCCCCGAACTCAAAACTCCGATTTCAAAGATCAAGTTTCGACAGTATCCAGCAATTGGGCCTCTTTCAAATCAAAACTCGGTTGAGTTGGTACAACCATTTTCAAATCTACCAACTGGCGACTCTGTTAAATCAAATCAAATTGTCGACATAAACACATGTTGGTCCTCTTTTCTAAAAAACCCTTCAAAATCTTTTTTCTGAATAAAAAGAATAAGGGTAGAGAGAACTTAGGAAGATCGATTTGAGGAAACCCGGGTTATGAACCTGACCCGCGAAATTCTTAAATTTTCCAACGTCGACAATTGGCTTGGAGCAAAGGTTTGGACTTGATTGTCATCGCTCCATCAAAAATTTAGCGGATTCTCCAATTCATGATGATAATTACTGGAATAGTCATAATTGTTGGGGTAATCACCGAAGTTGCCACCATAATGTACCGACTCGAAATTGATAGGGCATTGATGACTCGGATGGTTTCCAACACAATAATCACAAATAAACGCCACACTTTGAATAGGTTGCGCTCCTAAAGCATCAATCTTCCTCAAAAGTGCTCCACCTGTGTTGATAATTCATCGAGTTCATAAATCCATGTCGCTCTTTGCTGAGTCATTCTCTTATAATGCCATTGTTTATCAAATTCAGCCTTGGTACCTGAAAATGAATTAAACAAGGGAGAGAAATAAATAATAAAAAAAAACGTTTAAAGTAAGAGTAATTTGATTGAAATTAATATTGGCAAAAATTTATTAAATTAATTCCCCGGCAACGACGCCAAAAACTTCTTTGCCTAAATCTATACTAGAAAAATACACAAGTATACGCAGTCCACAAGTGATATAATGATAAGAGAGTGTCAAACCCACATAGAATTATTTATAATAATTACCATGTACTAATTCATAATCAAATTAATTTCATTTAAACATTTTGATAAAAGTTGTTGAATTAAAAAAGTAAAGTACCTAACTAACTAATCACTAACTACCAAGAATTGAATTCAGATAACAGGGCTTAAGATTATAATTTCCCTTGACGATTCACTTTAATGTCAACACTTCTTGTTGAATTATATCAGTTAATAAGGATTGTTGATCAAGAACTCATCAATATCTATAAGCATTTTCTAAAGACCTTATAAACAAATATTCCTAAATCCAATAAAGATTATAATTAGAAAGAACACCCTAGCTAATCAACTCACTATATCTCTATATGACTTGGAATTAACAAGAATTTCATGCACATGTTCTCTTTAAGATCACATAAGGCATATATGTATATTTCTATCCTATATACAAATTACAAATTCCATCTCATGCAGAAATCATAATCTTATACTATTATATCCAGGTCTAAACCTATAATCCATATTCCAATTTCATATAAATTATCACGCTAATTGTTGATCAATCAATTAATCAATTGAACGAAAGACATAATAGATAATCCCAAATAATTAATAATAATAAAAAAGAAGCAAGTCAATTAAAGCTACTCATCAAGTTCCATTACAATCTTAAAAAAATTTAGTTCATAACTGAATTAAAAACTATAATCCACAAGTTAAACATTATTTAAGAATTACAACGTAAAAGATAAGGAAAAGAAAGGAAAAACTATTTTGAAGCAATCCTTAAACTTCTTCTTAGCCTTGTAAGTTGATCTTCCTTCGTGACAAATCTTTTTCCTTCAAGCCTTAATCTTCTTCAAAACTAGGGTTATCAAAAAATATCCAAGCTCCCCTTATTCTATGCCTCACATCATGTATTTATAGGTTACAAGTCCAATTTATAAGCTCAGGTGGAAAAATAATACAATTTGGAGTAATAAAACATGTAAAAACTCATCCCAACTTTTTGGCGCTACCGCGCTGATTCCCTGCATGGATGGCGCTCTCGCACCGGAATAGTACTAGGAAATGGCGCTGTCATGCCAGACAGTTTTCTATTGCGACGTCCTTTGGTAAAACAGCCATAACTTTTGATCCATGAGGATTTACGAGATTTACCACCTATTAAATTGAAGCACTCGACGAGATCTACAACTTTCATTCTTTGAGCATTGAGAGAAATTGGTTGGATCAAGGTCGAAATCGGGCTTCAAGTGGTTACTATGTAAATGACAACTCCAAACTTTGAGGTTCAACGTCTGTTGGTAAAAAGATCATAAATTTTTCATATGAACTCCGATTGGGACGATTCAAGATGTTACAAAAAGCAAAGAAGTAGATCTACAGTAAAATTCAAGTTCCAAGCCAAGAACATGCTTCCAACTTAGTATTAAAAGCTCTCTAATCTCCCCTTCTTGCATTTGCTTACATATTGTACTCCAAAAAATGTTTGGATTACTTTTCCTTGCTTCTTCATGTCAATGTCGTGTCATAGTCTACTTGTGCCTTTGTTTGCCATGCCTAGATCGAATCGCTTAGCTCCACCTGGACACTACTTTAGCCAAGTAGCTTCATTTTTCATATATTTGTTCTATTTTCCTTTTTTCCTACACAAGATCAATAAAATACATAAAAAAGAAAGAAAAATACCCGAAAACTCATAATTCATCAAACTAAAGATATCCAATTAATAGGTTCCTAGGAAAAAGAGGGTTTTCCGTTAAAAATGACACTTTGACGGCACACAATTAGACAACCCCAGTCTTCGTCAGAACTTTCTATATTATTAATACCCTCAATCAAATGTATAGATTTTATCAAATAATGTAACATAGATCAATAAACTTAACATCTACTGGCTTAAATGTAACTTAAAGACATAACACAATAAAAAGTGCAATAATTTAATGTATTAATATCCTGTATGTTAGTGTTCTTCAAATAATGAGTCCATCTAACTACTTAATACCCATGTCTTTTAATTACAAAATTTTCCATTACTACCTTTACTACGATGACAATTATTTGTAACATATTGTGCAGTTGATACTGTGACAATAATGCGAAATGATGTGCAATACCGTGTGTTACTGTGGAATGTCGTGTGCTACTTTAGAGTATCGCGCGCTACTGTTCATTTTATCATCGGGTATTTTAACAGTTAAAGATGATAGTACCATTGACAATTTTTATTAAAAAAATTATTTCTGTCACTTTTTCGTATCCAACAATTATATCGTTGTGGGGCCCACCAATGATTGATTGTTTTGGCGCTGTCGTACTTAACCGAATATTTTTCATTAAAACGAATATTCCCCAATATAATTTTTATCATATACTTTGCACATATCATCCTTAACTTTATCATTTTATCAATTTAACACATTACTGTTTAGCATAATAATTATAAGAAAATTTAAATTCTATTTATTAAAAGTCGAGGTCTCACAACTACAATTAGTAACAGATGACATATTTAAAGTTTTAATCTATGCCGTTGAATGTCATATGGGACGCTATTGATTGTATTTGTCATATAATGGTTCATAGCAAGTATTCGTTATAGATCATTACTATATATATATATATATATATATATAACTCTGTTGGTTACTTAATTAAAAAGTAATAACATTTGTAATACAAGGTATTACTAGTAATAAAAATATTGCATGTTATGTAGGTTATTTAATTGTACACGACTAATATAAAATCTTTTTTAAAGAATTTAATTTGAAAAAAGGAAGAATTTGAGTAAATGGGATAGTGCGGAAATGGGTTACTTGCTTTCGAGGACGGGTTGGGTTTGGGAGTAATGTACTCATTGGCAAAGCAAGTATCAAGTATGGGAGGGGTCTGCATGATCATATGATCCGTCCGTTGCCTAGTCTAGTTACTTCTCTTGATTCATTAAATCATGAAAAAAGAAATAATATATTTATCAGATATAAGTATAACATTTTCACATGATTTTTCTTACCTGAATATAGTGTATGAACCTTACAATATGTGAGGAGAACCATGCAAAAATAAACGTTAACAAATAATTAAAAAGTGCTGAATATAAACATTTATCATAAGGGTTAACATGTTTAAAAAGAAAAATAGTCACATTTTTTATAAAAAAATATTTATACCTTTTCCCCTTCAATTTCTTATTTAACCCTGGGGCTCAAATGAACGTCACACGTTTCACAAAAATATTTGTTCCTTCCCCCGCCCCCCCACCCCCCACCCCCACCCCCACCCACTCCCCTTTTATTTGCATTTTTTTTTATGAAAAAGAACATGAAACTTCAATTTTTATATAAAAAAATTACTTTATTTTTCCCCTTCATTTTTTTTATTTGGGGTGTATGGTTGATTATTGTTTTGATTCAGTGTTTTCATGAGATGGGCGTTGGGTCTCCACTTTTGTGTAATTTTGATGATAAAAAATAAAACTAGGAAAATAAGAAAAAGAAAGAAAACATTATAATCCTCTCCATAGGTTTTTCTTATTTCTTTTTTTATCTCAATAATTTGTCCAAAATTCCTTTTCTAAATTATTGAATATATTTCTATTAAATTTGATAATTTATGTCAAATGCTATGAAAATAAACTCGTAAAGTAACATTTTCGAATGCAAGAGAGTTTATTTAAATGATTTTTAATGGGTTAATTGCAAATTAGACCCCGAAATATACACCCTTTTACTATTCATATCCCGATATTTCAACGCTTTCATCCCGTTATCCAAAGTACAAATAAGAAAGAATAAGTGACCCATAGACATACCATAATTGTAGATTCCATAATCAGTGTATACACATTACTGTAATTTAGGAATTACCATAAATATAATTAGGATACTTGTGTATATATATCAATCCATGTAATAGAGAATCAATTCAATTTAAATGAGAAAAAACTTGTTCTTAGTTTCAACAGTCTCAACATGGTATCAAAGCCTTGATCGTTATCAGTTTCGCTGCTATTCTTACTTCTTCATAGAAACACAATCGAATCAGTCTATATAAAGATATTGAGAACATAATTAGTTTACCCAGTACCAATCGATCATCATACAGGAGTCAGATTTTTCACCCACTATCCCACGCGCCTCCACGCGCCTCCTCACTCCCGCCGTGCCGACGCCACGCGTCACCTTTGGCTGGCACGTGAGACTTTTCCGGTGACTCTTTGCCTGCGTAATTTCTTCTAGAGTGGTCGATTTCTCCTCCTCTTGCCATCTACAATGGTCTCGTCGTGTTTGATGCAGGTTTATTGAGGTTTTTTGTTGACAGTAGCATCCGGGAATAGTATAATGCTCTTTCATTGCTTTTCCTTTGTTGCTAGTGTTACGACCCCAAAATCGAGACTATTTTCCTTACCGATCTTACGCGTTAATACTATCGTATTCTAACTTTAAAACATTATTTAATGTTAAAATAACTAAAAATGTAGATTTTTTTTAATATCTTTCTGCCATTCATCCATTCCCTGAATCTTAACTTTTATGATTCTTCTTTATACTGAAATCATATTTTTTTATATTATTTATTCTATCAGAGTTATATGTATAAATATACAACTCAATCCTCAATACAAATTCTTTCTTATATAGTAATGTTACTATATCACTTTATTTAATAAAATATTCATTGCAATACATCTAAAACAAATATTCTTTATTGAATATTTTAAACTATACATAGTTTTTTTTTTGCTAAATAAACTAACATAGTTGTTAGTTACATATATCAGAACCATACATCATAGCTTTATACCATTTCTAACTCAAGAAAATGTATTCATTTCGTACATCATTCATCCTTCATCTTCCGCAAAGCAAATAATATTACATAACATCATTAACCTACAAAAAGTTTGTGTTTGCAAGATTGAGCTCGACGGCTCAGCAACTTTAATAGTCTATTATGCTTCACATAGCATACAACTCCATATTCACTATATAAAACATATTTTTTTTACTATGCATATCCTACATGCATCAATAATTTCGTGCAATGCATATATTCATGCATTATACATTTCTATGTAACATATTATCTTTACCATGCATATTCTATATGCATTAATAATTCTTTGCAATGAAAATATTCATGCATTGTATATTTCTAATTATCGAGTTACATCATACAACATTTGTTATCACATATCACATATAAATTGAGTTCCATAACCCAATTGATTTAGTCATATTTTGACTTTAACAATTCATAAAGCATGGTATGTAACTCACCACATAATCACATATAATCCACAAATATAATAGAACTGAAAAAACTTGTCTTGATTGGAGATTATCGCAAAATTTTATATAGCATTATTTCACAATTCCTATACAATTATTTTTTTACATGCACACACATATTAGATAATAAAATATGGCACCAAAGCATGCATGTTTAATCACTAATAATAATTATTAGTTTTATATTATTTATTCTTACTCAAAACGAATATTAGTTTATTTAGAAACTTAATTCGTTTTAACCTTTTTATGCACAATAAAGGTCTCTCACATTTTACCATGTAAATATTTTACATTCCAAGTTAAAATTATCTATATTCCACTCTAGGAATATCTTTTGCCTTTATTTGAGAATTCAGGTTCTAAACAGATATTATATATCTTTAATATTAAAAACTCAATTTACTATATTATTCCTTTAATATAAATAATTCTTATATCACTTCGCTTGTTCATGAGTCAATCGGACCATTTCTGTAAGACCCCAACTTTTATGAATAAAGATTTAATTTTCTTTATAACAGTAAGGTGTTGTTTTGATAAATATGAAAGTTATGGGTGAAATGTGCAAACATTTTTAAAATGAGCAAGTGGTTATAAAATATTCTTGTTGTCGGGGAATATTCGTTTGGTCGTGGAATATTCTTGTTGTCGGGGAATATTCGTACGACGGCGCAGTTATTTGTGGGCCCCCACAACGGAATAACTGTCGGATATAGAAAGCGACAGAAATAACTTTTTTATAAAATAACGGCGTGGTTGTTACCGTTAGTACTGTTGAAATATCCGGTGGTTAAAATACTGTGATACACGGCGTTGCATAGTAGCACACGGTATTGCACAGTATTTCGAATTATTGAGTCTTACGTGAGAAGCCATTACTCAATTATTGTTACAGTAATTACTGTTCAATATTTTATATTATTGACTCAATAATTGCTACGTTGATATTTTATATTATTGACTCAATAATTGCTGCATTGATATTTTATTGACTCAATAATTGTTACGTTGCTATTTTTTATGATTGATTCAATAATGGCTACAGTTAATATTTTGTAGTATTGATTCAATTATTGTCGTTGCACAGTATTTCACATTATCAACTCAATAATTCATATTATTTGAATAATATTGTTAGATAGCATTATTGACAATGTCTAAGGAAGTTCTGTCTAGGAGGGGTTATTTAATTGCGCGCCAGTAAGGAGAAGTCCTTATCGGAAGGCCCCCTCTTTCCTGGGAACGACCTGTTTGTTAATATTGTAGTTCTATAATATTATTTGTGAATAATTAATTATTGATTTATATGATAAGAAAATATTTATTTTGTGGATATTAAAGAAGGAATTGGCGCTGATGAGTTTTTATCAATATTTTGGTGTGAGAAATCATCTGTTTATGGATTTCGGATAATTCATGTTTGGAATTTGGAAAAACTTTCTTCTGCAAAGTTGTAGAGAATTAAATTTCCTATAGAAAAACATAGAATTTGTATTTTTCTGACAAATGGGCTATTTGTTATGAATTATTGAAGTTTCGGAAAATAAATATTATTTAAAAGGTGGGACCCACTTTTAGTTGGAAAAAATTGCTGATGGCTTTTTGGTAGCAGCCGGCGGCTGGAGGTTTTTAAAAAGAAATAATATTATTTTATTATTTTAGTCTCCTTTGGCATCCTAAGCTTTTCCTATAAATAGGGTGCTTAGGTTAGAATTGAAAATCACATCAGAATCATAAGTTTTCTCTTCTATAATAAAGAGCGTATTTTTGTGAGTATTTCTACACTTTGAGTATTAGTATTCAGTGCAAGTTTCCTTCGATATTATATCCGATATTCCAGTCAGAGGTACTATCTTTTTGAGGTAAGGGATGTTATTTTCTTTCATAAATGATGTTATTCTTTTCAATATCATTATACAGAAATATTGTCATGGATTTTATGTTAAAATTCTTACTTTTTCCGTCGGGGTTACTATTCACGTATATGGCACTATTCACGTATACGGCACTATTCACGGAAAAATTAAATTTTCTTCTATTTGTCCAAATTGCTTGTTAAGGTTACTATCTTTGATTGTATCCAAGTTTTGAGCTCTATTCTTGAATTTTGCTCCATAATTGATTATTACGAGGTATTTTTGAATTGGATATACTAAAATACGAATCCTTAGTCTTTGTCTTTTATCTCACTGGATTCGTTTTTTTTAAATGTTTTTCATCATTCTCAGTCCTAAAAGGTGATGTAACTGAATATCTTTGGCTTGTAGAGCAAAGATGAATGATTACTTGATGAATATCTTTGGCCTGTAGAGCAAAGATGAATGATTACTTGATGAATATCTTTGGCCTGTAGAGCAAAGATGAATGATTACTTGATGAATATCTTTGGCCTGTAGAGCAAAGATGAATGATTATCTGATGAATATCTTTGGCCTGTAGTGCAAAGATGACAGGTGTTGAGATGAATATGACCACTGATGATATAAATGAATATCTTTGGCCTGTAGTGCAAAGATGAATATTTGATTCGAGTTGTATATTGATTGATGTTACAGGGATAAAATATTGATGATGGACTTTTAAATCATAGAAGATAGTAGACTTCATTCTCTTTTTAATTCTTCTAATGAATTGTTATTTCCGCTGCGACTATTGATCTAAGATTGGTTGTCCATTATATTTTATCTGATTTATTGAAGACTAACGATAATTAATTTTTCATTATCTTAGTCATAATATTCTTTACTGAGCTAGTTGAGCTCACCCTTTTCATCTGTTGTCCTCTTCAGGAAATGAGAATGTTGCGGGAACTAGTCGGGGGACAGAGTGATGGTCCGAGTTAGAGCAGTAGTAGTCCTCACTATTTCTGATAAATAGTGTGATAATAATTGTAATGAGGACTTAGTTTGAATCTTAATATATTCTACATATTTGTATTGACACTCACAGTTGTGTGGTCGTATTTTGCACGACCGTATGATATAAAGTTTGTATTTGAATTCTGTACCATGTATTTGGCGACTCAGAATGGGTTGGGTTGAATGGACCTATTTTGGGGGCGTCACAGTTGGTATCAGAGCTTAGGGATATGATCTCTGGCGGAGATCGGGGAATAGAACTAGGAGGGGAGAGATGAGTAAATCCTTCGCTAGTGTGTCCTACCTAAGCTTATGTGGTATTTAATTGGTCAGTCGGAGCATATGGTTAATATGGGATATGTTAATTTGTTTAATTAACCCTTGTTTTATGGCAGTATTTGAGAATGGCAGCTGAGAATGTTAACAACGAAGTGAATGAGACCGTGGAGACACCTTTAATCGTTAACCAGGAGAATGTGCAACAAGAAGGCAATATTCATCCTGAAAATAACGCTGCTCAGACGATAAACGATGAGATGTTTAGAAGTTTTTTGCAGTTTATGCAAAATCAGACGAGGGAGACTCGTGTGCAACATACAGGTGGAGAATGAGGAACGTATGACGTGGATGTTTCTAAGAGGTTTGAAACCCAAAATACGTCAATACCTCATTTCTCATAAATTTTCTTTATATTCGGATGTAGTAAACAGGGCCCAGTTATTAGAACGAGATATTGATTATGTTCAACCGAGGGACCACAACCAAGGTCGTACCGGTGGCAGCAGTCATCGGAGCAATGACAACCAGCGAGGAGGAAAGTATGACAGAAGCGGTAACCACTCCAGTGGTTATCGTGGCCATGATAGTAGAAGAAGCGAATCGAGAGGAGATTTCAAGAAGAGAAGGTACAACAATGAGAACGTGAAGACGTCGACATCAGCACCAGCATCAACTGTTTCGAGGGGAGGAGAACGATCACCGGTCGTATGCTTTAAATGCGGGAAAGAGGGACATATCAGCCCAAACTGTCCACAACAATTCAAAGGATGCTATAACTGTGGAAAAGAAGGACATATAGCTCGAGATTGTCCTGTTGCGAAACCAAGTTCAGCGGGGGTGGTGATTCCAAAGGCGGTTGCAGACAAGTCAAAGTCGGTGATTCCTGGAAGAGCGTTTGTCGTGACAGCCCAAAACGCGAGGAATCCACACGAGGTGATTACGGGTAAGCTGATCATAAACTCTTGCGAAGTTTATACCTTGTTAGATACCGGTGCTACCCATTCATTTATTTCACCTGCTTGTGCTCAACGTTTGAACTTGACTTCTGATAAATTAAACTTTGACTTATCTGTTGAAACTCCGTTAGGAGAAACCTTTGTTACATCTACAGTTTACAAATCTTGCTTGATTCAGATTGGTACCCTTACCTTACCTGTTGATCTTATATCTTTGAAAATACTTGCATTTGACGTGATTTTAGGAATTGACTGGTTAACCACTTACCATGCCAAAATTGATTGTTTTCGTAAGGTTGTTAGTTTTCATATTCCTAATCAACCTGTTGTACGAATTCAAACCACCAAACCACTAAAATCAGTCAATATCATTTCAAATTCCAAGGCTATTCGTTTATTAAAAAACGGATGTCAAGCTTTCTTAGCTCATGTCACTGATCTAAACCAGAATACTTCAGATTTGAATGATATTTCCGTTGTTAATGAGTTTCCTGATGTATTTCCCGAAGAACTTCCCGGTCTACCCCCAGAACGTGAAGTTGAATTCTTTGTTGACCTTGAGCCCGGTACAAAGCCCATTTCTAAAACCCCATATCGAATGGCTCCTATTGAACTTCAAGAGTTAAAGATCCAATTACAAGAATTGTTAGACATCGATTTTATTCGTCCTAGTACGTCTCCTTGGGGTGCTCCTGTTTTATTCGTAAAGAAGAAAGACGGGAGTATGCGACTTTGTATTGACTATCGGGAGTTGAACCATGTCACCATCAAGAATAGGTATCCGTTACCTCGTATTGATAACCTGTTCGACCAGTTGCAAGGAGCATAGTTCTTTTCAAAGATCGATCTTCGTTCTGGATATCATCAGTTGAAGATTAAAACTGAGGATATTCCAAAGACTGCTTTTAGAACACGGTACGGGCATTATGAGTTCTTAGTCATGTCTTTTGGATTGACTAATGCTCCTGCTTCTTTAATGGATATGATGAACCGTGTATTTAAGGAATATTTGGATCAATTCGTTGTTGTCTTTATTGATGACATCCTCATCTATTCTAAAAGCCGTGAAGATCATGAACACCATTTGAAGTTAGTACTTCAAAAGCTTCGTGAGAACAAGCTATATGCCAAGCTGAAGAAATGCGAGTTTTGGCTTGAGGAAGTAGCATTCCTTGGGCACGTGGTATCGAAACGTGGAGTATCTGTTGACTCGGCGAAGATTGAAGCAATATAAAGCTGGGAGCAACCTAAGACGGTGACCGAAGTACGAAGCTTTCTGGGCTTAGCTGGTTACTATCGGAGGTTCGTAGAGGGATTTTCTCGAATCGCTACTCCATTAACTCAGTTGACTCGGAAAGATACGAAATTCATTTGGAGAAAGGAATGCGAGAAGAGCTTCCAAGAGCTCAAGAGGAGACTTATTTCGGCACCTGTTTGGACAATACCATCTGGTTCGGATGGATTTGTTATTTACAGCGATGCTTCGGGCAAAGGGTTAGGATGTGTTCTCATGCAACATGGGAAAGTCATAGCCTATGCCTCGCGAGAACTCAAAGAATATGAGAGGAATTATCCTACTCATGATCTAGAGTTGGCAGCTGTCGTTTTTGCGTTGAAGATCTGGAGACATTACTTGTACGGAGAGAAAGTGGAGATTTATACGGATCATAAGAGCCTTAAATATTTTTTCACTCAGAAGGAACTCAACATGCGGCAATGACGTTGGCTTGAGCTGTTGAAAGATTACGATCATACTATCCAATACCATCCTGGAAAAGCGAGCGTGGTAGCTGACGCGTTGAGTAGAAGATCATATGTGGGAACGAGTGCAATGATGTCAAGTATATGCGTAGAACCAGCTTTGATTGATAAAGTTAAAGCTGCTCAAGCTACGGATGCAGAGCTGATGAAGATGAAGAAGAAGGTGCAAGAAGGTGCAATTCCAGAAGCAAGAATCGATGAAGATGGAATACTTCGAGTCAACTCCAGACTTTGTGTTCCTAACGATTCTGACTTGAAGTATAGAATCGTGATGGAGGCACACAACACACTGTTTGCAATCCATCCTGGGAGTACTAAAATTTATCGTGATCTTCGACATACATTTTGGTGGAGCAATATGAAGAGAGAGATCGCGGAGTTCATCTCGAGATGTTTAACTTGTCAACGTGTAAAGGCGGAGCATCAAGTACCGAAGGGTCCATTGCAACCACTGGAGATTCTGAAATGGAAGTGGGAACACATTACGATGGATTTCGTTATGGGTCTTCCCAAGGTTTTTCAAGGCTTAGATGCGATTTGGGTTATTGTTGATAGATTAACCAAGTCTGCTCATTTCTTGCCGATACGAGAGACTTATTCCCTTGAACGTCTTGCTCATATGTACGTGAATGATATTGTGAGGTTGCATGGCATGCCAGTATCTATAGTTTCAGATCGAGATCCCAGATTTACTTCACGATTTTGGATCAGTTTGCAGAAAGCTATGGGTACGGATTTACGATTCAGTTCGGCTTATCATCCTCAAACAGACGGACAATCGAAAAGGACTATCCAAACTCTTGAAGATCTATTGAGACTTTGTGTTCTAGACTTCAAAGGGAGTTGGGATAAGTACTTACCATTGGTGGAATTCTCCTACAACAACAGTTATCAGGCAAGTATAGGCGTGGCTCCATTCGAAGCGTTGTATGGGAGAAAGTGTCGGTCTCCAGTATGTTGGAACGAGGTGGGTGAAACAACATTGTTGGGACCGGAGTTGGTACGTATGACTTCAGAAAAAATTCAAATAATCCGACAACGTATACAAACCGCACAAGATCGACAAAAGAGTTATGCGGATCTTCATCGAAAGGACGTGGAATTTAATGTTGGAGACCATGTGTTATTACGTGTTGCTCCGTGGAAAGGAGTTACAAGGTTTGGGAAGAGAGGAAAGCTTAACCCACGATTCATTGGTCCATTTGAGATTCTTGACCGAATAGGAAATGTGGCTTATAGACTCGCTTTACCTCCAAGCATGTCTCGTGTTCATAACGTGTTTCACATATCCGTGTTACGTAAATATGTGAAGGATCCAAACCGCATTATTGAGTTAGAACCAGACGAGATAGCCGAAGATTTAACGTACGAGGAGGTACCGTCAAGATCTTGGATAGGAAGGAGCATGTCCTACGCTCGAAAATTATACCTCAAGTTAAAGTTTTGTGGAGAAACCATGCGATTGAGGAAATGACGTGGAAATTGGAATCGGAAATGAAAGCGAGGTATCCTCACCTTTTCGACATACCACGTACGTACGTCAATTTCGAGGACGAAATTTTATAAGGAGGGGAGGTTGTAAGACCCCAACTTTTATGAATAAAGATTTAATTTTCTTTATAACAGTAAGGTGTTGTTTTGATAAATATGAAAGTTATGGGTGAAATGTGCAAACATTTTTAAAATGAGCAAGTGGTTATAAAATATTCTTGTTGTCGGGGAATATTCGTTTGGTCGTGGAATATTCTTGTTGTCGGGGAATATTCGTACGACGGCGCAGTTATTTGTGGGCCCCCACAACGGAATAACTGTCGGATATAGAAAGCGACAAAAATAATTTTTTTATAAAATAACGGCGTGGTTGTTACCGTTAGTACTGTTGAAATATCCGGTGGTTAAAATACAGTGATACACGGTGTTGCATAGTAGCACACGGTATTGCACAGTATTTTGAATTATTGAGTCTTACGTGAGAAGCCATTACTCAATTATTGTTACAGTAATTACTGTTCAATATTTTATATTATTGACTCAATAATTGCTACGTTGATATTTTATATTATTGACTCAATAATTGCTGCATTGATATTTTATTGACTCAATAATTGTTACGTTGCTATTTTTTATGATTGATTCAATAATGGCTACAGTTGATATTTTGTAGTATTGATTCAATAATTGTCGTTGCACAGTATTTCACATTATCAACTCAATAATTCATATTATTTGAATAATATTGTTAGATAGCATTATTGACAATGTCTAAGGAAGTTCTGTCTAGGAGGGGTTATTTAATTGCGCGCCAGTAAGGAGAAGCCCTTATCGGAAGGCCCCCTCTTTCCTGGGAACGACCTGGTTGTTAATATTGTAGTTCTATAATATTATTTGTGAATAATTAATTATTGATTTATATGATAAGGAAATATTTATTTTGTGGATATTAAAGAAGGAATTGGCGCTGATGAGTTTTTATCAATATTTTGGTGTGAGAAATCATCTGTTTATGGATTTCGGAATAATTTATGTTTGGAATTTGGAAAAACTTTCTTCTGCAAAGTTATAGAGAATTAAATTTCCTATGGAAGGACATAGAATTTGTATTTTTCTGACAAATGGGCTATTTGTTATGAATTATTGAAGTTTCAAAAAATAAATATTATTTAAAGGGTGGGACCCACTTTTAGTTGGAAAAAATTGCTGATGGCTTTTTGGTAGCAGCCGGCGGCTGGAGGTTTTTAAAAAGAAATAATATTATTTTATTATTTTAGTCTCCTTTGGCATCCTAAGCTTTTCCTATAAATAGGGTGCTTAGGTTAGAATTGAAAATCACACCAGAATCATAAGTTTTCTCTCTCTATAATATCGAGCGTATTTTGTGAGTATTTCTATACTTTGAGTATTAGTATTCAGTGCAAGTTTCCTTCGATATTATATCCGATATTCCAGTCAGAGGTACTATCTTTTTGAGGTAAGGGATGTTATTTTCTTTCGTAAATGATGTTATTCTTTTCAATATCATTATACAGAAATATTGTCATGGATTTTATGTTGAAATTCTTACTTTTTCCGTCGGGGTTACTATTCACGTATACGGCACTATTCACGAAAAATTAAATTTTCTTCTATTTGTCCAAATTGCTTGTTAAGGTTACTATCTTTGATTGTATCCAAGTTTTGAGCTCTATTCTTGAATTTTGCTCCATAATTGATTATTACGAGGTATTTTTGAATTGGATATACTAAAATACGAATCCTTAGTCTTTGTCTTTTATCTCACTGGATTCGTTTTTTTTAAATATTTTTCATCATTCTCAGTCCTAAAAGGTGATGTAACTGAATATCTTTGGCCTGTAGAGCAAAGATGAATGATTACTTGATGAATATCTTTGGCTTGTAGAGCAAAGATGAATGATTACCTGATGAATATCTTTGGCCTGTAGTGCAAAGATGACAGGTGTTGAGATGAATATGACCACTGATGATACAAATGAATATCTTTGGTCTGTAGTGCAAAGATGAATATTTGATTCGAGATGTATATTGATTGATGTTACAGGGATAAAATATTGATGATGGACTTTTAAATCATAGAAGATAGTAGACTTCATTCTCTGCTTAATTCTTCTAATGAATTGTTATTTCCGCTGCGAATATTGATCTAAGATTGGTTGTCCATTATATTTTATCTGATTTATTGAAGACTAACGATAATTAATTTTTCATTATCTTAGTCATAATATTCTTTACTGAGCTAGTTGAGCTCACCCTTTTCATCTGTTGTCCTCTTCAGGAAATGAGAATGTTGCGGGAACTTGTCGGGGGACAGAGTGATGGTCCGAGTTAGAGCAGTAGTAGTCCTCACTATTTCTGATAAATAGTGTGATAATAATTGTAATGAGGACTTAGTTTGAATCTTAATATTTTTTTACATATTTGTATTGACACTCACAGTTGTGTGGTCGTATTTTGCACGACCGTATGATATAAAGTTTGTATTTGAATTCTGTACCATGTATTTGGCGACTCAGAATGAGTTGGGTTGAATGGACCTATTCTGGGGGCGTCACAATTTCCTCATTTATAAATATTTTATTCCACTAGCACATTAGCTTCACTTTTTATTTTGTGAATAACTCACAATTTTTGCTTAATATACATATATTATATATACATATGACATTATTGATATCTTCGTTCAAAATCTTTGTTTCGAACTCTGAAAACTTCCGTTTCATCACTTTTAGAACCATTATAAATTTTTTTTAATGATTCCATGTTTTTTGTTTTGCAACTATTCACATTTTCACTATATATATATATATATATATATATATATATTAATATATTAAATATATATAAATCTTGGCTCAAAAATTCTATTTTGAACCCCGAAAACCTTCATTACACCATCTTTATGATTATTTTAATCTATTGATGATTTTCCACTTTTTTTTGTTACAAAAATCATTTTTCACACCAATTTCGGCGTACATTCGCTTAAATATGAAAATTCATATTATATATATTTATTGCATTTTTTATGCCCGAAAAAAAGTTTCATGACATAAAATATGACATATAGTCAAAACACATCTCTTAAGCCTTTATTAGATTTATTATAACTTATTATTTCTCCGGAACGTGATTCGGAACGTTGAATGTCAAAATCGCTCGGCGCGCCGACGCTCGGCGTCGCCCAAATTTCAAGATCTGACATGCTCCTTCGCTTATTTTTAATTCTCAAACCATAAGTCCATTAACAGTGAAATTTTGTGGCATGTTATAGTACATTTAGAAATTTTCTAATCGCAAAAACGGATCACGAAAACCAATCAAAACAGCGAATAAACAGTATGACAGTCAGCTGCCCAACGGTGCGGCGCGCGCGCTCGCAGCTGGCGCAGCGACCAGCTGTTGCTGCTGCTTTGCCCTCTGCTCGTATACCAAATCAGCTGCTTTGCGAATTTGGTACGCGCTGCTCGTTAATCTAATTGATCCCATTTTTGGATATGTTTTTCGTATCATATGAGAGTATTTTTTAAAAATATGAAACCCCCATTTCAGGCTCGTTAGGCATCCCAAACAGAGCGCCAAAGGTGTACGTTCATAACAGCTTTTACTTTCATTTTAGCTTTACCTTATCTAGCTAAAACAGTCATAACTTTTTCGTTTCAAAACATTTTTGAAAAATTCTTGAGCCTACACGAAGCTAACTTCTGGGAACAAAACTTTTATTCTTTGACCATTTTCAAATTCTTAACACAAAATTCCAGAAAATTCGTGTCAGGGGACTGCTCCGAGTTTGTTAGACAGATTCGACGCAACTACTTTGAACGACTATAACTCTTTGCTCCGAAGTCAGAATTAGTCCGTTGCAAAGTCTATGGAAAGATTATTCAGTGTACTACACATTCCCAAAATCCCCGAATTTTCTGAACAATCTAGCTAATTCTGAATTTTTCTTTTAGAGCCAGCAGTCCACTAACTTTCAAATTTTTCGTGTTGACATCCAAAACTCGCCTCGACTCGATTTCTTATCGGTTTATTCGCGATTTTTCCATAACTCTATTCCTTATATCACCGCTGTAGACACTCGAAATTTTCTTCAGTCCTGTAGTAGAAACTCAAAATTTTGCATTCCTGTTACTAACCCTGCAAGAGGGCAAAACTATCTTTTCAACTCAACTCAACCCCGGTCTCAATACCGGGATGTCAACTTAACCCCAGTCTCAATATTGGGATGTCAAATCAACCCCAGTCACATCCCGGGAGGTACAGGTTAGCCCCTGTCTCAACCCGAGAAGTACAGGTCAATCTCGATCTCAACCCGGGAGGTACAGGTCAATCCCAGTCTCAACCCGGGAGGTACAGGTCAACCCCGGTCACATCCCAGGAGGTACAGGTCAGTCCCGGTCTTAACCCCGGAGGTACAAGTCAATCCCGATCTCAACTCGGGAGGTACAGGTCAATCCCGGTCTCAACCTAGGAGGTACATGTCAGTCCCGATCTCAACCCGGGAGGTACATGTCAGCCTCGGTCTCAACTCGGGAGGTACAGGTCAGCCCCGGTCTCAACCCGGGAGGTATAGGTCAACCCCGGTTACATCCCGCGAAGTATAGGTCAGTCCCGGTCATAATTTGAGAGGTACAGGTCAGCCTCGGTCTCAACCCGGGCGGTCAGGTAGAGCTCCGGTCACACCCTGGGAGGCCAACTTAACTTCAGAGACAACCCCGAAGCCTCACATCATCTCTAGAGATAAACCTGGAAGAACCAAGCCAGCCTCAGAGACAACACTGAGGACAAACAGAATCGGCTGGGATACAAACCTCGGAGACAACCCCGAGAAGTCAGCCGAAGGCCATGCCAGCACTGAAGGCAACCCCGGGAGGGGAAAAATGGTTATTTTACCAATTTAAAGCCGATTCGATCAAACTTGAGCCGAATTGATGCCACCAAGGTCAAAAAAACTATAACAATGATCCCGAGTGGAAACAGCGCAAAACAGCTCAACGAATAAACTGCGAGGAATCAAAGACCTGGTTATGAACCCGTCTTTTTGGACTCAAAAAAGGTTTACTCCAATGTCATTGCGACACTCTCGGCAAGGGCTTTTCGAAAAGGTACAGCACGCCTCCAACGAACGCTCCGATCAAAAGTTAGAAAGTTTTGAATCTGACCTCGCATTGCTCGGAGTGCACGTACTTCGATGCAACGAGACCCCGCCATGATGAGTCGCAGCTGTAACGACCCCAAAAATTGGGTCTATTTCTCCTCCCGATCTTGTGTGTTAATATTATCTTTTTATAGCTTTTAAAACATTATTTAATGTTAAAATAGCTTAAAATGCAGAATAATTTTTTTTTCTTTTATTCCATTCATTCGTTCCCTGAATCTTAACCTTTAAAATTCTTCTTTAATAATGAAATCATATTTATTTAATGATTTCTCTTATCAGAGTTATACCAATATATATAACTCAATATTAATTCTTTCTTATATAGTAATGTCACTATATCACTTTATTTTTATAAAGTATTCATTGCAACACATCTAAAACAAATATTCTTATTGAATATTTTAAACTATACATAGTTATTGATTACATATATCAAAACTATTAATCATAAGTTTCTACCATTTTTAATGTAAGAAAGTATATCCATTTCGTACATTCACCAATCTTCATCATCCATATAGCAAGTAATATTGCATAACATCGTTAACTAGTAAAATATTTATGTTTGCAAGATTGAGCTTGACGGCCCAGCAAATTTAACAGTCTATCATGTTTTACATAGCACACAACCCTATATGCAATATACTTTCTTTACTATGCATATTCTACATGCATCAATAATTTTTTTGCAATGTATATATTCAAGCATCAATAATTCTTCTACTAGGCATATCATTTATGCAATATAATTTCATGCAATACATTTATACATGCATTTTACATCTCAACTTCTCATACAACACATGCTATCACATATCACTTATAAAAAATTGAGTTCCATAACCCAATTGATTTAGTCATATTTTGACTTTAACAAATCAATAAACATGGTATATAACTCACCATATAATCACATATAATCCACAAACATAATAGAACTGAAAAACTTGCCTTGATTGGTGATTACCGCTAAATTTTAACTTAGATTTTCTCCACAATTCCTACACAAATATTTTTACATGCACACACATATTAGATAATTAAATATGTCACCAAAACATGCATGTTTATTCATCATTAATAATTATTAGCTTTACACAAACTAATATTACTTATTCTTACTCAAAACGAATATTAGTTTATTTAGAAACTTAATTCTTTTTAACCTTTTTACGTCAAATAAAGGTCTCTCACATTATCAAAATGTAAATATTTTACATATTGAAGCTTAAATCATTTATATTCCACTTTAGAAATATCTTTTGCCTTTATTTGCGAATTCAGGTTTTAAATAAATATTATATATCTTCTATAGTAAAAACTCAATTTACTATATTATTTCTTGATTTAAATAATCAATATATCTTTTTATCCACTCATGAGTTAACTCAAACCATTACCTCATATATAAACATTTTATCTCGCTAGCACATTCGCTTCATTTTTCGTTTTACGAATATTGACATTCTCACTTTATATATATATATATATATATATATATTAAATATATATATAAATCGTTAAGAAATTCTTTATTCAAAATCTTCGTTTCGAATTCCGAAAACCTTCATTTCATTACTCTTAGGACAATTATATTATTTTTAACAGTTCCACACTTTTCGTTTTATATTTTCACTATAGGTATATATATAAAATAAATATACATAAATATACCATTATATAAATCTTAGCTCAAAAATCTCATTTTGAACACCGAAAACCTCAAAAATATCATTTTTATGATTAATATAAATTTTTACAGGTCGCTTGCTCTTCGTTGCATCATAAAATAATTTTATAGGCAACCTTGATTTTTATTTCGCTTAAATATGTAAATTTATAATTATTACATATTTTTATTGCTTTATTTATGTCCGAAAGGAAGTTTCTCGGCATAAAATATCATTTATAGTCAAATCTTACCCCATAAGACATTATTAGATTTATTATGACTTATTATTTCGTCGGAACGCGATTTGGAACTTTGAACGTTAAAATCGCTCGGCGTCGCCCAAATTTTAGTTCTGACATGCATGTTCGCTAATTTTTAATTATCAAATAATAAGTCGTATAACAGAAAATTTTTGAGCATGTTATAGACCTCATGTCATAGTATTTTAGAAAACTTTCAAACTACGAAAACGAATCATGAAAATCCATCAAAACAGGGCTCAAAAAGGATGTCAGGCAGTTGCCCAGCAGCGCGGCGCCGCACGCCCAACGCGCGCGCACGCTGCTGCCCAGCGGTGCTGACGCTGCTCAGCCGCTCGTATACCAAATCCGCTACTTTGTGAATTTCGTATGCGCTGCTCGTTAATCTGATTGATCCCATTTTTGGAAATATTTTTCGTATCATATGAGACTATATTTAAAAAATATGAAACCCCCATTTCAGGTTCGTTAGGCAGCCCAAACAGTGTGCCAAAATTGTACGTTCATAACAGTTTTCACTTTTGTTTCAGCTTTACCCTCTTTGGCTAAAATAGTCATAACTTTTTCGTTTTAAAATATTTTTGAGCGATTCTTGAGCCCACGCGAAGCTAACTTCCGGGGCTACAACTTTTATTTCGAAAATGTTTTCCAAATTCTTAACATAAAATTCCAGAAATTTCGTGCAAGGAGACTGCTCCGAATTTTTCGGACAGTTTTGACACGACTACTTTGAAATACCATAACTTCTTGCTTGAAAGTCGAAATTAGTCCATTCCGGAGTCCACGGAAAGCTTATTCAGTTTACTAAAACATCTCAAAAGCCCATAATTTTTAGAATATTATAGCTAACCCCGAATTTTCTGTTTAGAGGCAGCAGTCCACTAGTTTTCGAATTTTTCGATTTAACGACCAAACTCGCCTCGACTCGATTTTTTATCGGTTTGTTTGCGGTTATAACATAATTCTCAATCTTATATCACCGCATAACCAACCTAGTCACCAAGTCTCTAAATCCCATCATTCCATTAATAATTCAAGCTCCATATCAAACTAAAATGACATTTAGTGACATATATCTTACTAACAATACTAAATTTTCATTAATTGATTCAAAAATCAATTCTAAATTCATATTTCATAAACATAAATCAAATATTGATTTACTACAAAGAAATTCCATTAAGAATTATATCATAACCTACTAAACTTCCAAAAATCTCAAGTTTAGCAATAGAAAATTATATATTCTATAACTTCAATTATATTCGAAATTGAGCATAAACTTATACCTTATGCTCTCTTCCTTTCATAAATCCAAGTCTTGCTATCTTCAACTTGACTTAATCCTTGAATCCAATTTAGAGAAGGCTCCCTCAAGCACACAATTCTTCACTTTAACATACTTAGAAAATTTTAATTTCCAAGAAATTTGGGAGAGGGAGGCTACGGTTAGGGAGAGAAGGAAGGAGAAGACTTTTGTAATTTCCTAAGTCAAATATCCTTGGTGCCTAAGTTTAGAGATGTTGTAGCTTTTACTCCTCTTTCCCCTCACACACACACACGGCAACATGAAGGGAAAAATAGGCTTGGAGATTAAGTTTTTAATAGTAACTTGGGTAGAATAGGAATTAACCAAATTTAAATCAACCCAATGCCCAATAATCTTAATAAGGTTTTTATTGAATATTATTTATTCAATAATGAGTAACTAGGTTTTAACATCCTAAATTACTAATTTATCAACTTAATACTTTCACCCAATAGGAATCATATAATTATATAACCTATCTTGTTATATAAATTACATATTCCCAAAATAAAACATAACATACCTTATCTACATATTTATTTTATAACTACTAAAATAAATATGTCACACATAATTTTCCATGCAAATATAATTATTTGCTTACTTAAGATATTATAATATAATATCCTTGCCTTATTGACATAAATTCATTTAAGAATTTATTCTACTATCCTTAGATAAAGTATATATAAATATTATATACTTAAACCACTTCCTTCATTCCTTAATCAAATTGTTCATCATGATTTTATTTCTTCACATAATAAATATATACAAAATAACTATATATATTTATCACCTTGCAAATAGTCCATGTAATGCACCCACATCACATAAAGAAAATAAGTAATAAATTTATTCTCTCACATTATAAATTGTTTATATCAATTTATTTACATATATTATTAAAATAATATTATCTCTTTATTAAAATAATTCAATGACAGAATTTATTTTAATATCCTTTATTTAAAGTATACCATATTATTTGTATACTGAACTAATTATTTTCTTTAATAAATTGCTCCTACAATTTATTTACAAGTAATAAATATATAGTTCTAATATATTTATTAACATAAACATCACATATTGCATAGTTCTTACTCACATATGCAATAATATCCCACAACATATCATTTAATAAGAATTTTATTTATTTAATTCTTATTTTAATAATTCTCAAAAATCTGGGTTCTTACATAGCTCTACCTGCGACTGTCACTGGTAGAGCCGTTTCCATCGAGTCTATAAATAAACGTGCACCCCCAGCTCATTTTATATCGAAAACGTTCTGAACCTCTGTCCGTTTGGTTTCTCAGCCCCACTCTTGTACTCCAAACTTAGATTTTATCACTCTAACACGTAGATATACTCATATACTACCACATATTAAAAAGTTAACCGGTAGAAATAGACGTTTAGAGCCTACAATTTGGCAAAAAGCCCGTGTAGCAGTCCATTGTGAGTATTTTTACGATCAGAAAGTTTATATTATTTTATTTCAATTTTATACGCTTTCACGTTAAGTTTCACTTTTTGATTATGCCTGGAACTCAGTTCCGTGGTCGTTTGGGTTACATTTTTGTACATAAACTCATTTTCTGGCATTTCTACAACTCGGACCGTCGATCCGTCGCTTCTAACAGCTTTTATATACATATATTTTTGTTTCTAGCAACTTCGCCGGTCTGGGTTATCTTCCCAGTTCGGGTTTGGCTTTTTAATATATATATTTAACTGTATATATACTAACTTTTCAATTTTGTCAAGCCTGGATGTCAAATTCGAGGTAGTTTACTACTTTTATATAAACACCTATATATATATATATATATAAATTTTTCTGACTTATTTGGGCATGTATTTATACTTCGTGGCCTTTTTATCGCTTTAATATATATATATATATATATATATATATATATATATATATTAATTATATATATTAACATTTTCATTCCAGCTTGGCCTGGATCATTCTGTGTCCTTTTTACTGCTTTTATAAATATATATATACTTACATTTTCTGTCCGAGCAAATGATAGAATGTCTGTCGCCCTTTACAACTTATATATATATATATATATATATATATTTCAATTCTGTCCAGCCTGGATTATTCCGTGGCTTTTTACAGCTTTTATAAATAAATATATATATATATATATATATATATATATTTTCATTCCAGTTCGGGCCTCGGAGTGAAAATCCACCGCCCTTTACCGCTTATATATATATATATATATATATATATATATATATATATATTATTTTTTTTAATTATGTCAAGTCTGGATTATTCCGTGGCCTTTTACAGCTTTTATAAATATATATATATATATATATATATATATATATATATATATATATATATATATTTACATTCCAGTTCGGGCATCGAAGTGAAAATCCATCGCCCTTTATAGCTTTCGTATATATATATATATATATATATATATTGTTTTACTAATTTTGATTAAATTATTGCTTTAAATATTTATTTAATATGAATCGGCACTGACATTTCTGCGGGTGAACTAGATTTCTTTAAATCTTGCCAACTCTAGCTTTCAAACTGTTCAAAATAGGTCTAGACAGAACCGGAAAGCTAGAATGACTGAGATTTATTTAAATCTAGCATTTTTTTTTAATTTCAGTTATAAAAGTCACCTCGCGGCCCTTAGATCGCTATCTAGTGGGAACGAGACGCTTTGGCTATATGCGAGCCAGGATTTATTGATGAATCCTTGGTTCTGGCGATATTTGGATGTAAATATATATTTTCTGTTAGCATATTTGAGCTGTGCAGGTTTTATTGGTTTCCCTCTGTGAGCCTAGGAATCGTGAGATTCATGATCAAACTGATCAGAATCTGATTCCCACGATGGATAAACTCCACTTTACAAATGTGGCTACCCTGCTAGTTTTTCTGTAAAATATACATCTGAAAGGCCTTAAAACGGTTATCCGGGTTTAAGGTCTCGACATAATGAGAATAATGGTTTGTCGTGTCAGAGTCACTCCGATGGCTGTCATGCCCATGAGAAGACCTGTGACGAACGAGATTTTTGTATTTTAATTTGAATATTTATTGAATTAAATAAATTTTTTTGATGATTTAATTATTGAGTTAAATAATTAATTGATAAAATTATGGCAGATTAATTTAATTATATGTGTCACGTTAGTTAAATTAATGTGGTGAATTTTTATATGCAAAAGTATGTATTTAATTAAGCTTATTTGATTAAGTGAATTATTTAATAAGCATAATATTATTCTAATTAATTAATAATTAATTAGAGATTAAATGATTTGACATAATTAATAAATGAGGATTTTAATTATGTGACTATGTGAATTATTGTGGAATCATGCTATTTTATTTAATTGATTTAAATAAGATTAATTGACTAATTAAAAATGTGACATTAAAACTATATTATAAAGCTTTAATTAAAATAAACAAGAAGGATCCTTTAAGCTAGCCAAACAAGCCCTTAAGGGGAGTTGGTCAGTTAACCCACTATAGGATTAACCGACAACCACTCATCCTCTACTTATATACTTATATTTTATATAATATACATATCAGTTTACATGTTCATATATTCAGAGAGAATTTGAGAGAGAATTGTGAATTTAAGAAGTAGAGAAGATATGAATCAAGTCTATATCATCAAACAGAGTTAGCAATGGTAAATTTGTTGGATTTGTACGAAATCGTAACGCAATCAAATTATAAAATTAGCGGAAGCATGGTATATCAGAGTTTAAAAAAATTTCTACAAAATCATTACCCGGATCATCCTTTATGCAAATTATTAATTTAAAACGATAAATAAGAAGTTATGAAATCATACCCTTGTAGAACAAAGCTTCCACAGGTACGAGTTCAACTCCTTGTTCTTCGTGATCTCCTTGAATTTCTGGGTTAAATTCCTTCCTTTGATCAACGTTAGCCACCCAAGTGTTTGGCATCTAGAGGTGATCCACCAAGGAAGAAGAATTATCAAGAAGGAGGGTGGTTGGCTTAGTTTTCTATCCTCTATAGAAAAGGAGTACTCTCCAACAATTGGAATTTTGCATCAACTGATATCTATTATAAGACTCCTCTTATATAGATATTGGTCAACCCTTCTAATCCTATTAGGCATGGAATTTTATTTAATTAATTAAACTCTTTTAATTAATTTAGGTTTCCCACCACATTGGGAATAATTAATTAAATTTATTTAATTATTTTGTTTCCTAATCTTATTAGGAATAAATGAGAGTACTAATATTAAATTAATTACTAAACTCCTTTAGAAATTAAAATGATAATAATTGTAATAATATTAATAAGTCTCCTCTTATTAATTTATATTTAATATTTCTAAAATATTAAATAATAAACATTAAGCTATTTAATTTATTCTATCACCATAGATTAAATTAATTATACTTAATGCATTATTACGATTATGCCATTACCTTCTTAAATAATTATTCTTCGTTTTATGGCGTGACCCTTTAGGTTCTCCATATTAAACCGGTTGTGAATAAATCAATTAGAATAATTCTAATCTTATTTAAATAAATAAATTAAACTAATAATCTATTTAAATAAATAATATTTATTCTACAATAGGGATAAGCCTCCCTAGCGATCAACGACTTTCTAGATAATATAGATTTCAACATTAATCATAAAAGAACCTGTGAGTAAATAGTTATCGTACAATTCAATCCTTCCACCATACAATGTCCCAATTAAATATAAGACATGAATTTACTGTCAAGTCTTATTTTATTTAATTATATGTATTTCGATTAGAAAATGCACAACTCCAAATAATGCAAATTAGAAACTCCTTTCTAATTTCATTCCACCTTGGCTAAGGATTTCTGAGTTGTCATTTAACGAATCACATAAGACATATCTCCTCTTTTACTAGAGGTGGTAGATTCTTTATTGATCATTCATTATCTCTATATGTAACTCATTATACCCAAGCATACCCTTTTATATACCCTAAAGGGCTTTAAGGAATAAGTCAAAGTATAATTCATTATATACAAGATACTATGATGATCTCAAGTTCAAGGATCACTTGTACTACTATCACATTAGGAATTCCTATTGACAGGCAAGTAAAACTCCATTAGGTATTCCATAGCGAGTCACGTTCAGTGAACTTATTCTCCAATAAGCACCTACATACTTGCTTTAGTGTCTCCACACAAATGATTATGAGATCAATCATCCTCATCCAATGAGCAAGCAACATATGTACTAATCTATCCGGATTTACTAATTCCTTTTTTTAGTAATCCTATGATTAGGAACTATTTTAGTTTTTAAGCTTTCTAAGAATTTAGATCTCATTAGCATGATCAACATCATGATTATAAAAGCATTGCTTAAAACTATGGGTTATTTACATATTATAAAAACAGCACCATGTAGATAATTAAATGCCTTTAATAAATGAATATTTTATTAATAAATAAATAAGATTGTTTACAAAATAAGTGCTTTATCATCATACATGATTGGCTTGTATGCACACTACTATCAAAATTCTTAACCCAGTTATATTAAGTTTCAAGCTTTCTATTTTACGTACTTTAAAGTTCTCTGTAATCGTCAATTTTGAATCATTGTTGGTTATATGGTTTTATATGGGTTAAATTATGTTTATAACATATTTTATACCATGTATACATAAATCACAGTGATCAATTTTATGTAATTACGTCTTAATTAAGTTTTCAAAACTTTCCATTAACGTACTTTGAAGTTTTCTGTAAAAGACTAAATTGATGATTTGTTCATGATATGGCTATATATATATTAATTAATTTCCATAACATATTATATGCCATATATGCATAACTTTCAGTGATCACACCATGAAATTTTGTTGATAATTGGGTTTTCAAAAGTTACAGGGTGTAGAAATTGTACATATGGCCCATATAGCCCTTACGTACAAAATCTACACTGCCTTATGCGTTTATTTAACTTAAATTAACACTTGAATATGATTGTGTACATTTAAACGAACAAAATAAAAGTTAAACGAACGGATTCGGTGTTATAACGAATCCGTAACGTTGAATTTCTTGATTTTCCTTCAAAACATGATAAAGTATGAAAACAGTAAAATTAGATGCCTTGGATTGTGTGATTACGTGATATAGAATGCTAGAATCATGCTAGGAACTTTGTGAAATGTTTCAGCGAAGTTTTTACATTGTGGGTAGCATTAAAATTCATTACATTAGTTTAATTTGGATTTATTTAGGCTACTCTGTGTGTTCTTCGCGAACTGGAAAAACTGAGCCTGCATCGCCGCGCGGCCTCGCCGCTTCAAGGAATACTTGACGTGCCCTCGCGGCCGCGCCGATCCAAAGGGTAACTGGCGCGCGGCCGCGCCGCCTGTAGAATTTTGAAATTTTTTCTAAGTGTTCAAGATTTCAAAGATGTGTATTAAAAACCTAATGTGATGAACATGAAAACATGTTAAGCATATAATAGATGTTAATAACTTATATTACGTGAGTAATTAATAAGTTTATTGCATGACTTAAATCGTTAATGGTAAAGTCTAATAACGTGTTCGAAGACCAATGTTGTAATTCGATAAGTATATCGAATTTATTATTAATCTATGTTGTGAATGGATGGTTATGTAGAACTAAGTAAAGGACGTGAATTATAACTTGTAGCTTGTGCGAGAGGCAAGTATCTTATCCCTAACTTATTGTTATTAAGCAAGTTCCTAACTTTACTTTCATTGAACAAACTTTCTAAATTCAAGGTTATCGATTGAACAAGTTCTTATCCTTGTTTATTCAAGTTAAGATTTTCATATGTGATATTGTTATTCCTTTAAGTATTACTTCAATTATACAATACTTATTCGATTGTATACTCTTGAGATTTATTGTTCAAGTTGAATATCGATGTTATTGTTGAACCTTATAGGACTAGTGAGCCCTTATTGATTCGACTAGTCCATAGTTGATGAACGTTTCAAATTTTTAGAATACTTATTGAGCTTATCCAAACCAAACTTCCTTTGGTGCGGACTCTGATGTCAAAACTGAGATGAACAACCTTGTAAAAGGGGATTATTTACGCTTTAGCATTGAGATATTGTGCACAGTATGGTACTAAGGGCTGATCCCCCTAAGTACGAGAAGTAGAGTCCATAGTCTTATGACTGTTAAAGGTTTAAAGTATAAAAACTTTACAACCTAGGACATAGTTCAAGGTCTTATGACCCTCAGACGTTCTTTTGATTCCTGTTATTCATTCTTGAGTTAAAGGTTGAGTTTCTTTATTCAGATGTCTTTTATTCACTCGCATGTTATTATATTGTTGTTGTATTATTATACTTGTGGGCAATCGTGCTCACTCTTGCGTAATAATAACATTGCAGTTAAGAACGAAAGGTCCGACGAGCCTTCTACTAGCAAAGGCAAGGGCAAGGTCAACAAGTGATGAAGACTTGTTGTTTATTTTATGTGTTTATGTTTCAGACTTATGTTAAAGTTGTGTAAGACTTATTTAATTAGTTTATGTTCCGCACAGATGTTTAAGGTTAGTATGACCTGGGATTGTATTTATTTTTCAGATGTTGTAACCCTATAAGGGGAGGATTATTTCTATCTATTGCATGGTTTGCATTTTTTATGGGTAGATAGATAGATGATATTTGTACAGTGAACACCAAATCCCACGGAATTGAAGTACCCGGATTTAGGGGGTTTCACAAGATCGACACTTATTTATATTCTGTGGTCGAAGATGCTTCGCAGCCAACAATCACCATTTAAATTAAGCCCAAAGGCTAAAAAGATAAAACTGAAGTGTCGACATGCTTCAATTCCTATGTTAGCGTAACGGTTTGAAAACCTGCTTTCAAAACATCATTTTAATAATCTTGTCTTAGAAAAAGACTTTTGCAAATCAAATCAAACCCTTCGTATATAGGTTCAACTGAAGCTTGTCCATACTTTCAAATCAATCAAACATATGCCCAATTTCTTCCAGCATTCACACACACATTGTAGATTTAAAAGGAAAATATTGAAAAGATGCAGTACCGTGTTTACACGGGAGTTGTGGGGGGCCTAACACCTTCCCACCACTTAACCAAGCCCCCTAACTTAGAACTTCGATTTCAAAGATCAAGTTTCGACAGTGTCCTGTGATTGGGCCCCTTTTTCAAATAAAACTCGGTTGAGTTGGTACAACCATTTCAAATCTACCAACTGGCGACTCTGTAAAACGTTTAAATCGTCGACATGATACATGTTGGCTTTTTCCTAAAAAACCCTTTAAAACCTCTTTTTTCACAATAAAAAGAATAAGGGTAGACAAAACTTAGTAAGAGAGAAAGATTTGGGTCTAACTCGACTCGTAATTTTTTCACGACGTCGACAGGTGGCGACTCTGCTGGGGACAGTAGAGGGCTTAGGCCGCGTTCAAATCTTTTCAAAATTTCCCTTTCATATATGTGTATGTGTGAAATGTTGCGTATTTACATTGAATGAATGCGTGAATACTGCGTCTTTACATTAAATGAATGTGAATGAATGCTTTCCTGCTTTATTAGTGCTTCACACAAATATTAGTGCTTCGCACCAATGTCATCATATGCATACGATGAGACGCGATGTATGTGAATGTATGTTGTGTGATTCCTCCACCAGGAGGCAAACCCGTCGGTGATAGAGTAATATCTTCGAGGACGGCTAAGTCTTCGGGGATCATGAAAAAACACCACTCAGATTCGCTCCAGTTGAAAGATCGGATTAATTTTCCCTCTAGTAGATTGCGATGATCTAGGGACCTTCATGCCGAAAAAGCCGCAAGAGTAACCTAAGATAGGTCAGCCTCTGATTAACCAAATCCAATGGAAAGCCTCTTCATGCCTTCCCCTTTCAAATTCAAATGTCTAGTTTTTTCAATTCCAATGTAAATAGCACAATGTAAATATCATAATGTAAATATACATTCCATGTTTTGTAAATCCTGTCATGTTATCCTGTTGTCAAAACAACTGGCCTCTGTTTTACATGATAAGATTAAAAAACCTTAAAAACATATCATGGCATGCATCCTATCTATACCTACCTCAGGAAATTAACACGCCTACGTTTTATTGTAGGTGAAAAATTGGTCCTGTCACTAAGTCTAAGAAAGCACTAAGTCCATCTCCGAACATGGCCAGTGCTCAGCCAGAATCCACCAATGTCTCTAAGGAAGAGTTTGAAGGACTGAAGAACCAGATAGCCGAATTGGCTCTTTTCTTGAGAGAGCAGAGTAAATCTCTTAAAGGGAAATAAGCACAGGGTCACACAGAACCAGGAACACCCAGGTGGCAGTCAAGAGACCGGGAAGAAGGACACTCAGATTCCTGAATCACAGAATCAGGATACAACCAATAAAACCCCTGAAATCACCATCCTTAACAAAGAATAGGAAGATGGTGACATTCTGAAGAAAGTCCAACAGATGGAAGAAACCATCCGGTCCATCAAAGGGACTAGGGCATTTGGCAATGTCAATTATTCAGACTTATGCATTTTCCCCGGGGCTCGTTACCCTGAAAAATTTCAAGTCCCTGATTTTGAGAAATATGATGGATTGGGAGACCCCTACACTTACTTAAAAGTGTTAATTGGAGAGCTTGGATCCTATGCAGAGGACGAGAAACTCTGAACGCAGTTATTCCAGAAAAGTCTGATCGAAGAGGCTAGAGCCTGATATGCCCGTCTGGACAACTCTAAGTTTCACAGTTGGTAAGAGCTGGCACATGCCTTCCTCAATCAATACAGTTTCCAGTCTCAACTGGCTCTAGACAGATATTAAATAACCAAAATCAAGAAGCAAAACACTGAGTCATTCAGAGAATATGCTTAACGCTGGAGACGAATGGCAGCACAAGTCACTCCACCTTTGACTGAGTCTGAGATAGTCAAAACCTTCATCGACATTTAAAAAGCCATGCATTATGAAAGGGTCCTAGCAGGCATAGGAAAGCCATTCTCAGAAATGATCAAGAACGACGAGATGACAGAAATGGGGCTCAAATCTGGGAAGATAAAGGATCTGATCGCCTTAGAAGCTATTGCCGAGCATATTTAATTTGGGAGTTATAGGAATAATCCCCGGAAGACACACAAAAAGAAAGACGAAGAAGTGTCCTTAGTATTGCAAGGATAAAATCAGAGGGGTGATTCAAACAGCATGCTCATTCAAAGGAGAAACTATTCCCCTTTTCAAACTTCAGCACAACCTTCAAACCCGGCATTCCAGAAAACTTTGGAGGCCAGGCATCAAATAACTTTCACCCCCTAGGTGATTCACTCGAGAATGTGCTAAAACTGTTGACGGCACAGAAAAAAAATTGTGCAACTCCTTCCACCAACCAATACCAGTGGATGAAATTTTGACCCAAGCAAAAAGTGTGCTTACCATTCCGGATCCCCGGGCCATGATACACAAGATTGTTGGTCTCTCAAGCATAAAATCCAAGACTTGATTGACAATGGAGAGATTGTGGTGACCAAGCCTGAGCAACCATATATACAAGACAATCCCCTCCCTCAGTACAAAGATGAGGGTGTCAACATGATTAGCACACAAAATGGAGAAGGATCCAAATACTTCCGATATGTCGGAGAATCTACTCAATCCAGCCCAGACAGTTGGGAGTTATCAGAAAGGCGATTTCTGTTAGAATAAGAGATTAAGTCTGTCAAGAAACATATGGGATAGTTGGCAGAATTGGTTATATACCAACATCAAATTACTAGACAGCTGATAAACTAGACCAACCAGTCTGAGGCAAATCCTCCAACACCGGAGATCAGTCCCATGAGGGATCATTATCGGTTTCATGAACATGAACCCTGGACCGACAAAGTGGCCAAGGAGGAGAAGTTCCAGGTTGGTCGGGAATTCGCCTTTCAAAGGAACTTCACCAATTTAAATCAACCCATGAAAGAGATTCTCCAGATGTTAATAATTAGGGAATGGTAGCAAACTTATTACCCCGGTAAATCCTCAATCCAGGAAATTCAAGCCTGATAAGATCTGTCAGAATCACTCCAATGCTCCCGATCATGACACTGAAGATTGCTGGGAACTTCGTAACCTGATTCAGAATATGATTGAGAGTGGTGAACTGATAAGAGGGAATCGAGATTATGGCCCCCCGGATGAAGAAACTCTCTTTATTCCCACTGCATGGAGTCAGGATACCGTGACTGTTATTTCCTGTGAGAAGGAGCTAGCCCTCACACCCCTAATGCTACCAGGGAAAGGGGTCCAATAAATACAAAATCTTGTGAAGTCGGTGGCGCCCGAACCTTTGATATTACCATTCAAACCCCAATATCCAGTGATCAGTCTGAAGAAAGTCTCGTGGAACTACGGGAATGATGAAGGTTCCACCTCAAACAACATTGCCATTGTACCAAAGGAGAATCTACTGTACCTACCTCAGCGGGTGATCAAATCAGTCATCAAAGCCAAAGAAAAGGTGGCTAAAGAGAAAATCAAAGAGTTCTTCATCAAAATGGGATACAATAAAATCAAAGTGGTGCAAAGCCTAAAAGATGCACCCAAGCAGATGTCCATCCCAGATCTGGTCTTCTCATTGGTGGATCATCGCAACATTCTAGTGAAAGTACTGGAAGAAGCCCATCTGCCAAAGATATTGGATGCCGAGAAATTTCGTCATGTGATAGAATACATCTTTAACAGCAATGTGATATCTTTCACTGACGATGATATACCTGCAGAGGGGACGGGTCATCGCAAGTCCCTGCATATAGCAATGATGTCATCAGGATATGTAACAGGAGGTGTGTTAATCGATGAAGGGTCGTCCCTAAACATCTGTCCCTACGACACCTTGGAGAGAATGAAGATCAATTCGAACCGGATCAGAACCAGTCATGTGGTCACTCGGGCTTTCGATGGATCTCGCCGAGAGGCTATGGGAGAAATTGAGCTTCCTCTGGAGATTGGTCCACACAATTTCTATGTATCCTTCTAGGTGCTCAACATCACCACCGGATACAACTTATTGCTGGGAAGGCCATGGATCCCCATGGCAGGAGCTGTGCCATCCACCCTCCATCAGCAACTCAAATACATTATCAATGGCAACCTAATCACAGTGAATGCTGAACTAGAATACCCTGTCTGCATACAGGGAGACGTGCCAGTGATTAGCCTGGATGCAGGGATTGAACGTGCTAGTTTCCAAGCCTTGGAGGTGAGCGATACTCAGTACCTACCAGTTGGGGCACCAGCCTTGAAGCCTAAAGTCTCCTCCGAAGTGATGACAGTGGGCCAGGAGATAGTATCTTTGGGTTTTCGCCCTGGAAAAGGGTTAGGAAAAAATCAACAAGGAATCAAAAGTCCAGTGTAGAACTCGAGCCAGTCGGGGAGAGCCGAATCGGGCTATTCATTCGGGTCAAACCACTGGAACCCACATAAGCATCTTAAGGCTCATGCTTCCACTATACTACTGCCACACCTAACTGATGCTGGATTTGTGAAGCCAATGAGGAAGATCCCTGCTGTTGTATCAGCCATGTTGTTTCCTCCAATCATACCGGTCAGTGAGAGAAAGACCCCAAGGACTGAAGGGGAGAGTAAAAAGGGAAAAGAAAAGTTCATGTACGAAGGACGAAACCCATTTGCTAACATGTGTGTTATCATACACTACAAAAAGGGATGAATGATGATATCCCAAACAGTGACGATGAGGATCAGATTCAAATTCCTCGCATCAAGAAATAGAAGGGGGCAGTTCAAAGAAAAACCCCGGCTCTATTTTGAAGGATGTCTTAGTCCTCATCCGAGATGAGGCAGACAAGCACAATTCCTTGATCCTCCCTGTTCATGAGGATCTGACCCTAGATAACTGGAGCAGCATCCCTTGCCTCATTCAAAAAGGGTAAAAGGGCAGAGAATCTGTCTGCCCTGTAACATGGTTTCATTTACTGCTTGTTTTATTGCACAGCTATAGCAGTAACTTTTGTCATGCTTTGCCAAATGCTTTGTATGTTTAAGCAGTTGTATATATTAAAGTGAAAGCATTTTGTTTTCAGGACTCCAAGATTGGATTTGTTTGTCCCTGCTGATGAGATGCCAATCTGTCACAGTGACTACAACTTTGATGTAGAACTGAGCTTCAACTTGATGGAAGTTGATCAAGAGGAGGAAGATGACTATGAGGTGCCCGAGGAGATCAAAGAATGGGTCGAATACAAACCCAAACCAAACCTCGACCAAACCACCACTATCAATATCGGAACCTCAGAAAACCTCAAAGAAATCCAGATAGGCATAGACCTCACACAAGACCAAAAAGCCGACCTGATCAAACTCCTAACACAGTTTCAGGATGTGTTTGCATGGTCACATGAAGACATGATTGGCTTGTCTACTGACATTATCATCCATCGAATGCCCATCAAAGATGGATTCAAGCCAGTCAAGCAAAAGCTCAGGCGATTGAAACCTGATTGGAGTCTGAAAGTCAAAGAAGAGGTCGTTAAACAATTCAAAAACGACATCATCATGGTATCAACATACCCGGAGTGGCTGTCAAACATAGTTCCCGTGCCTAAGCCCGGAGGGAAAGTCCGAGTATGTGTAGATTACAGGGATTTGAAGAAAGCCTGCCTAAAGGATAATTTCCCGGTACCTTTCATCCACATTTTAATAGACAACATGACGCAGTACGACATGTATTCTTTTGTGGATTGCTTTGTTGGTTACCATCAAATTATGGTTGCTGAAGAAGACTGGGAGAAAACAGCTTTCATCACTCCCTGGGGAACTTTTTGCTACAGACGTTTGTCCTTCGGCCTCATTGAGCCACATATCAGCGAGCCATGATGGCCTTATTTCATGATATGATGCATAAGGAGATAGAGGTTTATGTGGATGACATTATCGTCAAATCTCAGGAGGAGGATGACCACATTGACCATCTTAGGAAGCTGTTCAACAGGTTGCATAAGTACAACCTCAAGCTGAATCCAGCCAAATGTGTTTTTGGC